>ML677350.1:23294267-23318851 GCA_007922305.1 Dermatemys mawii | reverse complement strand
AGGTATATTGGACTGAACTCCAAAGGAAATAAGCAGTTTTTGCAACACCATGTCAATACACATGACATTTAAATATGGTAGTGTTTTCTTAAACGTCCTAGCCCTCCTCTCTCTCTCTCTCTCTCTCTCAGCCCCATACTTTGGATACATATGTAACAGTGTTTCAGTTATTTTCAGTGTGTTAAGAACCCCACAACATGGTCTGCAAGAGTCAGTGTGTCTTTAAGTCAGTCCGACTTAAATCAGGCAGTCCTCCACTACATACATTGGACACAATTTTGATTTTAACCATCTGCTACTGGGCAAACAAGATGGGCAATTAGATGATTAAAACTTTCAAGCATCACAGTGTGCCTTTTCCTGGCATAAAATGTTTTATTTTTTAAGTCCAGACCAGAAAAGAGGGTTAACAAGATTTGCTAATCAGCATTTGATTAACCCATAACTCTGATGCACAGTGCGATTCCTAGGAAATTGTCATCAACTTCAATCATGTAACGTTTCCTGGCGACAAAAATACAGTAATTTTTCTTGTATTTAATTACAATATATTGACGTCTTGAATTGGCAGAGATAATCAAACCATAGATGATTCAGCAGTTTCCATTTATTTTAACATTAGAGTGTTTCGCGATTACAGGGTGGGGAAAAGGAAGAATTCTGGCTAAACAAACCTTCCTGCATCTAAAAAGTGCCAAGAGATCGTCACTACACAGGTGACAGAAGATCTTTGTTTTTAAGTCTCATAGGTAAGACCTTGGCGAGGGGAGGAAACAAACATGTATTTATGAGTAGGCAGCAGGCCCGCCATTTTCCTAAAAGGGGGCTGATGTTATTCCATCAAATGTCACAGAACTCTGGGGAGCCCCTGAGCCATGCTGCATTGGTGAGAAGGGGGTAAGAGGTCAGGTGTTAAGGGAGCGAGCTTCTCCATTCCAAAATATCAACATTCCTGGTAAAGATAAAGGAAAGATTATGTCCCAGAAGGGAAAATAATCCCTTGCCTAAGGCTATCTCCCACAGAGCAGAGGAAGAAACAGATGCTCCCTTTCTATGTAAGCAGAGACAGAGTGGAGAGGACATGTTCATCAATCATGCCAGCATGAATACATTTTCAGGTTCACAGGGAGGGAGCTCTGCCACCATTCAGCAGGGAATGGACAGAAGTACCCATGAATTACTACTTCTGTTGAGAACAGTGGCACTAATGCAGGAGAGACGGAGCATTTTCTGGGATGGCCTGATTTTCAGACACACCAAGCGCTCCTATTGACTTCGATTGGATGGGATTCTCAGCGCTTTAGAAAAAAGAGATCCCTTCTGTCCTGTGCACAAAATACACATCCTCTATAAAATGCCTAGGTGTAATGGAAAGGAATAATTTAATGCACCACCACCTGGCTACATACAAACTGCATGATGGGGACCATAGGGGGAGAGAGGTGTTAACGAATCAAACTGTACCTCAACTCCAAAAACTCAGTTTGCTGCCAGAAGTCACCTCACATCTATTCAGCCACTTAGACTAACATTTTTTAGCTAATTAGTGACTGGTAAGTAAAGACAAAAGTTAGACTCTCACTCTGCTTGTCGTTTACTGAGGTTTTCACAAGCTGGGCTATTTTCCTATACAGAAGTTAGTCTCTTATGGCAGCAGAGGCAAATTAAGTGTCAGTGTTTGAGACAGGACCATAATAGTTGTCCACCTCTTTACACATCTTTGTCTAAGATAATGTAGGCCCAAAGACTGTTTCTTGAAAATCCAGTTATTCAAAATTTATTTATTTATTCTTTAGATTTATTAAATAAGGAAGCAAGTATCAGAACGCTCTAGGGTGCTTTTCAGAGGTAAATCACACACCCACAACAATATGGCTTCTTCAGCAGCTCTCCTGAGGGGATATGCCTTGCAGTGAGCCCTGAAAGTCAGCATATGTGGGCCATTTTGAACTAGGCTTTGTGGGGGCAGTGACTGTCAGAGGATAAGGGCTCTCAGGCCTCTTTAGGCTAGATATTGATATAATTTTCCACATAAATATGAGTATTAGTTTAGAAAGGGGGAAATGTTTTTTTGTTGTTGTTGTTTTTCACTCTAAAGGCACAGAACAATTTTTACTGGTACAAAAGCAAAAAAGAAAACACTAAGGAGAAAGAGAAGAAGAAAAATATGAGAAATTCAGAGGAAGTTCTTTTGCAAGCTTCACTTACCTGATTTCTGCTTCTCTCCCTCATCCTTTCTTTTTTGATGTGTGTGTGCGCGCGCAGCATGTGCCTAATGACAACTCCAGGCATGAACCCTATACACTCTACTAGGTGGTGTGCTTCTATGGGATTATCCATAGTAGTAAGCACCATTAATGTCGCTCTCATGATTTTACTGCAAGCTTCATGATATTTGGTGTTTTTCTTAAAGCTCCAGCTGCTGCAATCAAGAGACTGCACAAGAATCTCAGGCTTCATTTTTAAAAATAAATTTTCTACCCCTCAGGTTGCAGAGAAAAGCTTGAAAATGTGACCTGAGTGAAACCCTAAAGGCTGAAGACAAAAGCACCCCAAAATTGCTATTTTTCAACAATCTCTTGATTTTTAAGAAAAACAATGAGGAGTCCTTGTGACACCTTAGAGACTTACAAATTTATTTGGGCATAAGCTTTTGTGGGCTAGAACCCACTTCATCAGATGCATAGAGTGGATAATACAGGAGCAGGTATAAATACATGAAAGGATGGGAGTTGCCTTACCAAGTTGTGAGGTCAGTCTAACGAGACAATTCACTTAACAGCAGGATACCAAGGGAGGAAAAATAACTTTTGAAGTGGTAACAAGAGTGGCCCATTTCAGACAAGAAGGTGTGAGTAACAGTAAGGATCAAGCCCTTAGAGTAGATCCTGCATCAGGAGTCCCCCAACACAAAAGATCGGAGTCAAAGTATACTACAGAGAGAACTGTGCCATAATGCACCCTATAGTATCTACTATAACGGCTTGATCCTGTAAACACTTAGACATAGTGCAGCATTACCAAGCTCAAGCATTTGGAAATCACAAGTCAGGTCCTAACAAATAATGAAACTAGCTTTAAACAAAAAAAAAAAAACAACACACACACACACACCAAAAACATCAGCCCAGGAACCAAACCCTGCAATAAACCCCAGTGCCTACTCTGTCCGTATATCTATTCAAGGAACAGATTCATAGGACCTATACACATCAGCCCCACCAGCAGGGGCTCGATCACCTGCACATCTACTAATTAATTTAAAAACTGGACACCATCAGATTAGGTCTGAACAAAGACTGGGAGTGGTTAGGTCATTACAAACCAACACCAAGATGGAATCCCACTGAAATTCGTGGAACTCTGTACAGACGCAGGAAGTATGAGATAAGATACCAATGCAGGATCCTGCCTCTACCTGAATCACCTCATCTTTTGATACAGTATTTCAAACACATAGTTCTACAAAAAACTGTATAGATTAGGAGATCACTGATATATGAAGTTGCTTAAGTTTCAAACCTGTGGCCTGATTTTGAGCCTCTCTAGGAGCTGCAGATGCTCAGCAGCTCTGAAAATCAGGCCTCATCTTTCTTCCTTTTCAGCATTCTAGTATCAGGAGAGCCTATTGAATAAAGAGCCAAACTCAAACAGACTTCAGTAGGGCCAGGATTTCCCAGTGTTTGTACATTCACACCTCTGAAAATTTTCAATAAAGAGGTCCCTTTTTAAAAAAAAAACGAGAACTGTTTTGCAAAACTTTCACACACAGATGCATGCAAAAAAGTCAGTCTCAGACAGACACTGTCACTTTCAAACATCAGGATGCCTTTAAAAGCACAGATAACATCTCTGACAGTTTTCTTGCATCTAAACTATAAAGAGGCATATAATATTCCACAGATTGGTTTAGACCTTGATTCAGTAGGCGAGAGGGAAGAGAGTGCCAAAGATGCCATCTCAAGTCTTGTCAGAAAAAAGTAAAGATGAACAAATGTCTATGAAGGCCCAGAACTAAACTCATGAGAACAAATTCTCCCCTCAGATCTGTGTCTAACTGTCAATCAAGGCCGCAGTAATGTATGCATGTCACACCCTATCCAACCTCCCACACCGTTCCCTGCCCCTGACCTTCTCTCCCCCTCTCCCCGAACCTCTGCCCCATCCAAAATCCCCCTGTCCCCTGACTGCCTCCTGAGACTCCCTGCCCATTATCCAACCCCCAAACCCCGGCCCCCTTACCAGAGGAGTGCGCAGCCCAACCCCCCAGAGCGCTGCCCGCATGGCACTCTGAGGCTCCAGGAGAGCGGGAAAGGCGGGAGAGGGGCTGGGAGCAGTCTCCCTCTCTGGGAGCTCAGGCGGGCCGGT
Source organism: Dermatemys mawii (assembly GCA_007922305.1). Taxonomy (NCBI): domain Eukaryota; kingdom Metazoa; phylum Chordata; order Testudines; family Dermatemydidae; genus Dermatemys; species Dermatemys mawii. The sequence continues at coordinate 23,314,483 of ML677350.1, read as the reverse complement.
CAGGATGGTCCCACAGGCCGGACGTGGCCCGCGGGCTGTAGTTTGTCCACCCCTGCCGTAGCCTCTATGGGGTATCCCTGTGCAGTTTCCCTGTCTGGCCTTGCAGCACAGGGGTGCAAAAAGTAAGGCTCCTGCTCAGCAACTGCATGGGCCTTTGTTTGAGATCTGGGACACTTGAAAGCAACTTAACTTAAACATAAAATATGGCAAATTCTTTTGTAATTCACTGGAAGCAAGTTGTTTGGTTAATTCTAGGAGGATTTTGAGTGATTTTTCTGTTGTCGGCTCTATTCTGGTTAGCTAGATCACATGCTTTATCTGATTTTCAAAACGCACTTCAGAAGTACAATAGCAACTTGATGATGCAGTGCATTTCAGTCTATGGGACTGGATTACTGCAACAGCCATGCAGGGCATTAGCAATATAGCTAGTTGAATCCCCCTTCACCAATGTAGCAGATCTCCTTATCAGAGCTCATTTTCTTCTGGACTCTAACGAAAGACATAGGACATTTACTTTGTTCAGCTTTGAAATGTTTATATTTTCACAAAGAAAAAAAAACAACACCATTTTTAACATGCTCCAGCTTTAGGCATGTAAAGTTACTGAGTCCAAGCCGAATAAATGACAGAGGGTAGTTGGTAATAGAAGCATATGTGCATGCGTGTTATTACACTGAGCCATGCGTAAACAGCTTGTGGTTAAATTAATTTTTCACTTAAAATCAAATTACTGAAATTTAGATTGCATACAGTTAATTAAAAATACCTTCCGACGCTGCTTGCTGTGCAAAGCAGAGGGCAAACATACAATGGTACAAGGAAATTAATACACAGAACAGTGGTAGTTAAAAAAAAAAAACAGTTGAAATGTTAGAAGACAAAGTGAGAACAGATCTGTTTGTAGCGATCCCACCTTGTGCTGTGAACCACCATTAGGTCTCACAAATAGGCTTGGCAGAATTTTGCTTACAGTTTTGAAGGAGAATATCCATTTTTTTCAGCATTTTTTCTATTTTTATCTATGTAAATTTTCACAGTTGCAGGAAGTTACTAGGGGACAAAACTATTTAGTGACAATAGGAATTGAGATTCAAGAAGTTAAAGCTTTATAAAAACTGTTAAAGGGAAAACTGCTGACATCACGCCAAAATAGACAATGTAAATATCCTAAAATCAAATCATTCCTTTTTTAAAAAAAATTATTATCTATTAGTCCATTTGGAACAAGCCAAATTCAAAAATCTAATTCACTGAATATTTTACCCTAAGAAGTTCTCAAGCAGTATTTTTCTTAGTTTGTCTATCTGTAAAATTTACATCATCATTGATGGAAATATTTTTTCATCTGTTTGTAGGTGTATGGTAAAACCAACATTACCAACGCTTACTGATAAAAATGTAATTGTTCCAAGACCACCTACAGGCTAAACTTGATCCGGCCAGCTCACAGAACTACTACAAAGAAAAATAAATCTAACCATTTTTCAGTGAGCTGGTGGGAGATTTTTCCTTCACATATTGGCCACAGTTGGAGATGCGATACAGGACTTTATGGACTAATAGCTTGCTACAGCCCCAAAAAAGCCTCTTTTCTCAAAGCTTAATAGGTCCCTTCCGAGAATGCTAATATTTAAATAAACTACCATTACTGCTGAAATCTTCTTTAACATGAAAATCAGAGCCATCAATTTAAGGACATATTTTACTCTTCCATGTAGAGCAGTCCAAATACAAAAAGTCAACAAGCCCCCGAATTTAGTATTGACTCAGGTAGCAAAATTTTCAACTGTCCATTAAAGGATCTACAAGAAAATGAATGTACTGCTACCATTTCTTGTGACTAAAGCAAGCAATTCTGCTGCTTGTTTGCAAGAGTCCTGAATTAGTAATGTGAAAAGGAGGCCTCAAGTCAAGCCAAGTTTAGGCTTTCCCTGCACAATTATTTCACTAAGCATAAGGAGGGTAGCGGGGAGCGAGTTCCATATTTGTTTAGTCAGGGCCATTCTCCGTGGCAAAATGTGTATAAACTTGCACAAAAGGAAAATAGGAGAGATACATTTATTCTGTGAAAGAACTTAATTCTAAGAAAACGAGCTAACAAAGTGCAGGGAGATGTTTATATTGAGAGGATCCTTTTTATTCCTGTACTCAATCCTGCTGTATCAAACACCCATTCAACGAGCAACATAGATTCTGCCTTTCTGAACCAATGAAGTGGATTAGAAGATAACTATTTTAAACCACAGGTGGGTAGATAAATTGCTATCCTAACCCAATTCTGAAACAAAGGGAGAATAGGCTCTTCTACTTTGCTCAAGATGCCTCATCAGTTTTCTGTATGTACAATGACTTCATGATGTGTAAATCTGTTGACCTATCCATTCCTGCACAAAGATATTAAGACAACAAGTTAAATAACAATTACGTAGGCATTAAAAAAAGAGAGACATGCAATGGAGCGAACATAAAGTAAATGGATGAACTGCAGCGTACAAATGAGTACAGCAATAGCATGGCCATGGGGTTGTTCAGTTTAGATCACAGTAAGTCACATGGTGTAATTTTCCATTGAACTCTGAACAATCTATATGCAGTACAGCACTCTATGTTCTCACAGCAAAGGATCAGCAAACTAAGTGGCAAGTTATCTTTTTGGCATGCTGGCAAAGAGATGGATTTGTCCCACTCTGGCCCACAGCAATACATTTAAACTCCATTCTCTGCCTCTCATCTGATTAAATGGCAGATGCAACCAGTTCAATAATGGCAAAATATTCTAAAATCCTCCATTGTGGCTTTTGTTCTATCATAGATGACAAATGACTTGTCAGTGATCAGCATCCCCACTACTATATACATCCCACTGCTTACAAACAAAATCTGGAAGGTCACAGTTAATTCATGTTTATAAACCAGCTTATATACTGCATCAGACATCATCTGTTTTCCAACTTGAATACACACACCCTGCTAAGGACATGATCCTGTAATACTAACTCACCTAAGTAATCATTACTTCTGTGTTTAGTCCCTTCAAATAGAGCTATTTGCATGAATAAGGACTACTAATTAAGAGTTGCAAATATCAGACCCTGTGTGTGTCCTCTAGAGCTGACCTGAGGATGACAATTCCATTTTATGGAAACAGTCAAAGTTTCAACATTTGTTTTCATTCTGCACTGGCATCAGTAAAATGGCTGTTTTCACACTGAAATTGGAGTTTTTAGATTAGGGAAGGACTCTGTGCTGGGTAAGAGACAGTAGTAGCTTTCAGTGCCCTTTTCTTCCTGATTTAGAGCAGAATTTTTCATTCAAAATCATTCTGCATCTGGCAAAGTGGGGACTTGAACCTAGGTCTCCCACACCACAGGCCACTATCCTAACTAATAGGCTATAGAGCATGAGTTCATTTCTCATCAAACATCCCAACAAAAACTTTGCCAAACCAATGGGTCTCTGCAAATCATTTCAGTTTCAACAAAATTTAATTTCATCAATAAAGTTCTAGACAGCCGTCCTATCATCTTTACCTGTCAACTTCATGCAACCACAATGCTTTAGCAGCACAAAATTAAGCATATAATGCTGGCAATAATTTGAGATGGAGAACATTCAACAGCTTTGATGAGAACATTCATAAAAGACAATAGCTTATACCAATATCCATCGCCTGTTGGTTCAACAGTGCAATTACAGTGACCTCAATTAAACAGAAAGCTGAAAAGATTAAAACAGTGGTTTTTTAACCTGTGGTCTGCGGACCCCTGGGAGTCTCAGGGGTCCATAACTCTATTCAAAAAATGTTAGAGATCCAAAAATGAAAAAAAAGATTGAAAATTACTGAACCAAAACATAATCAAACAGAGAGGGAACCACAAGCCATAAAGTATGGGACTAAATACAAAAACTTACTCAAAGTTTGAGGGATTTGGTTCCAGCCCATCTTTAATACTAAATACCTGAACTCTCCTCGCAGTTACACTAATATAACACCAGAATAACTGCAGTGAATTCAATTAATTTAAATGTATATGGGGAGTGAGGTAGTAACTAGGATCAGAATTCAACCCAAGGCATAGAAAATAAAATAATGTGCTCCTGTTGTATACTGTTAAGCAAAATTGAAGAAAAACAAATTCAGTTTACAAGGATACTCGACCCTCATTGGTGAGGGGAGGGACAGGGAGTTGAGTCATATTCCTGCCCCATTTCCCTCTTGAATGAAGCCATTATGAGGTTGCGAAGGGGATTTAATTAAATCAGTTCCACTTACCAGCCAAACTGTACCTGTTTCTTTGCTAAAGAGATGCTATTCCCTCCCATTCTCAAGGGGAAAAAAGCTGGGGTTGAAGTACAGTAAAGCAGACATGATTTTGCTTTCTATGGCTCACTATAAAACCTTCGGAAAAAACCAGTGACATCAGGATGTTAGGTGGCACCAAGGCAGCATTGCTAAAATTCTTCTCCTGAGGATGCAGCCTATTCTATTTTCAGCACTCTTGGACAGTAAAAAATAAACAAACTAAATGAGATTTTGCTGAATTGTACTTACATGGAGAAAGCTGGATGGGCGAGCCATGAAACGGAGACTTTATGTATATTGCAGTTAATAAAGTATGCAGTATTTTAAATAACCACAAGGAGACCTACTACAGGGATAGCCACTGTTAATCTTTGTAGCCACTGCTTTCTTCCCAAATACTACTGCATGGAAAAAAGCATCCCACTGAAAACTAAGAATAAACTTTTTCTAAAATTATGAGTCAGTAACTGTAACATCAGCTTTGCTGGCTCTTAAAATTTAAAATGCTACCACATGCACGGAGATGAACTGTCATAATAAATTCTGCCCAATTCATCTAAATATCTCAGTGCTTTACGAACATTAAATAGCACAAAGACTGCTGAGGTAGGTGGTATTATACTCATTACACAGATGGAAAAACTGAGGCAGGATAAGCTGAGGGCCTGATTTTCAGAGATGCAAAGCCAGACCCTACATGAGCTACTCCTGAAGGAATTATGAGTCACTGCACACGTGCAAAACTGATGTCCCTACAGATATTTTTTCTTCTAAGATAATAGATTCTGCTGGACAGGCACTGCAGTTACACTTTTTGCCCACCAGAACAGAAGGCAGCTGTCTCACAGGCTGGAGCACCCAGCTGCAGATCGGGAGGAGGAGAATTTGCTTTTCTCACAGTGCCCTGTCTATAGATATGGGGGGTGGAAGACAGAGCAGCGCACACAGGGCTGCTGGGGGTTCACATAGACTGGGGTTAAGAAGGGCTAGTAGGGGAACAGACTGGGCGGGGGCACAGGAGCTAGTGGGAGAACAGCATTGAACCAGGGGCTGAATAGGAGTGAGGATGCAAGTCCACATGGGGCAGGGGAGAAGATGGCTAAAAGAATGGGAGAGGCTAGCGGTCAGCCAGGGTCTGCATGGGGGAGGCTCCCCAACTCCTTAAAAATTCCTCTCCCCCACCCAAGAAAAGCAACCGTTCCATACTTCCCCCACCCACACCCCTCCAACGTCACTCCATACTCCTTCTCAGCATTTATTTCCCTCTCCCTCAACTCTTCCATTCACCTGATTCCCCCCCCCCAAGCCATTGCACTGCTTCTGAGGGGTGCAGGAAATACATTTCTATATTGTAGTTTAAATGGAATTATTACTCATTACACAACTACTTATTAAATTTGGTATTATAAATGTCTAGTAAGGAATCTATTTGTCAAAAAAAAAACCCCACATTTCCTGAATCTATTTTGTTGTCTGTATTATTACAGACATAATTGCTGACAGGTATTTTGACATAAATGACCAAAATACTTGAACTGAGGTGATTAGATTGCGTATTTTATTTGTCAAAATAACACAGAATATTTTTTTTAGCACAGAATTCCTACAGAAGTAATAAACTATGCAACATACCATAACCAATCAGTGTCACGGCTGGGAACAGAAACTTGCAGCCCAAAATCTCAATCCTCCCTTCTAAAACACAAGACAGTTCTCCCTCAGGATACCAACACTTTTCTATACTCTTTACAATTATATTTTCCTGAATACAGATTACTGCAATGAACAAACACAGCTTTTTAATATATTAGTTGGATTCACTATAACACGAATTCTAACCCTGTCTAGATCACACTACGCTGCAGTGACTGTGCACCATCAAATATATATTTTCTTAGTTCCCCAGAGCATTCCCTGCACGTAGAATGGGAAATACTACAGCAAAAATTCACTGTAGAGGTTAAACATCCACAGTTTTTAAATCATGCCTAATCTATCTTATAAATTAAACCTGGAGCCATATGTTTCTGTCCACTGTCGCACACAATGGAGGTTGAGGCATGCACTCCAGGAGAGCACCATGACCATTTTGGAGAGCACCATGACCATTTTGGAGCACCCCAGAGCACCAGTGGACCATGACACAGTACAGCTCACATGGCTGTGGCCCAAGTTTTGGTTTTGCAATAGGAAAAAGGAACACTGGGTCACATATCCCTGAGCCCCTATGGGCTGCCTAAATTTGCCATTGTCTACTACCTGCCCTATCCTACATTCATCCATACAGCAGCCTGTGGCACGACACTAGAGTACAGATTTGCATTTACTACTGGACCTAGACCATAGTACCACAGTATGCTGCAAATTCTCATGAACAAAAGATCCAGCCAATTAAAATAGAAAAAAAAAAATCTCAGCTGCTAGATAGGAGAGAAATGAATTCTCAGCTTAAGTAGCTGCAACATCTCTCAAAGCTTCTTGGCTCAGGTTGAACCAATTCAGACCCAAAAAAGGCCTTTTTATGCTAAGTGTCAAAGCTGAATCCACAGAGTCAGTTTAGGCATCTGGTTTACTAATAAAAGACTTAGTGGCTTTGTGTCCTACCTATAAGTCTATATCTAACAAAATATGCATTCCAATATTCCAAGGGTCATAGATTTCTTGCAAATCTCTTTTTAACCTTGTTTCTGGGAAGAACAAAAAAAAATCATTTGTGAGAAAAAGCACTCCACTGTCTAGAAAGTAAAGGCTACATTTAATAAACCTCTTGTAAACTAGTATAGGATTCCAGCAACATTATTTCTTCCTTTTTGTGTAAGTAAAAGAGAGAAAGATTAAGGTACTATGATGGCAAATGTTGTTGCATTACTTAGTATCATAATCTGCGTTATAGATTAAGGAGATACTGTCAAATGTACTGTAGGTTTGTGTAAAAAAAGTGAATAAGTTTAAAAACAGAGAATTTTTTTTAAAAAGGGAAAACATACAGCTTTTTCATTTAAAAGTTTTGCATGATAGGATTTACAATCCAAACACTGCACTAATCCAGTGGTCTTCAAAGTGGGGTGCGCATACCCCAGGGGGTGCGTGAGACCTCCCATGGGGGGCCGCGGTGTCCCGGCGCTGCCGCAGGATCAGCCTCGTGAGACCACCGAATTCGGAAGCGGTCTATTTTTGTCCCACCGAAATGCCGCTGAAAGCGTAAGCTTTCTATTTGGCAGCATCTCAGCAGACATACCCCCAGACTGCGAGTGGACGGGGGAGAGCGAAAAGGGGCCGCGGAGAAAAAAGTTTGAGGAACGCTGTACTAAGGCACGAGAAACAGGAAGTGAAACTGACCAGAAAACGCATCGGTTTAGTTTGACTAGGTGAAGTGAAAACAGTACAAACAGCCTTAAAGGGAAAAGGTCATTTTGATTTTTAAACATTTCAGTTTAAAACAATCTTAATTTGTATTTGTTGCAATGGTAAGCATTCCCTCCCACCTCCCACAAACTAACTTCATGATCCTTTACAGTATTTTAACTAGTAATCATTTTCATGATGAGCAGCTACTGGCTTCTCACTAAGGTTGTAGCCAGCTTCTACTTTAGTGAAGTGCTTACGTGACACAAGGATTAACCTCTTGAGATGAAGACTAACAGATCACACATTAAAATTAAGCTGTTTAGCCATATGAGCATAAAGAACTAATCACAAGATTCAACACAGTTAGTAAGTATGTTCTTAGTAAAGACTCAAAACAACTTCAGGTCACCATTAACGTACAAGTCAACCAAGTTGTGTGGGAGCCCATATTTGGAATCAGGAGGAGGGTCATCTGATCAGGACTCTGGTGCACTGGCAAAGCTACGTAGATAATTTTACATGGTGCCGGTTTAAACAGTGCTGTTAGTCCTTTTACACTTTGCAATCACTAGAGAGGTCCCACCACCGTCCCACAAAAAAAATTATTAAACTACCCAAAATATAAAATAAATGGAAGCCGCTATAGCCAAGAGAACTGGCTTGAATTTTTTATATAAACAAACAAACAAACAAAAAAACCTTGTCCAGCTTCTCTGGTGTATTTTTACACACAATTCTCCTGGGAAAATCAAAAAGGGCAATGAAATGCACAAAGCTATCTAATGTGACTCAGAATAGAGAGCCTCTGTTAGAAATTTAAAAACATGACAGTTTTTAAATGCTGCAGGCTACCATGATAGCTAATCAGAGGTACAGACCGATTCACACTGAATACCAGTGTCACTTCTAAGCAGTCACATAGCATACTGCTGAGATAAACACTGTACATGTGGAGTAATTGTCAGTTACTTGAAGCTGTCAAACATTTCCACTGAACACTTGTCATCTTAACAGGCAGACAAGCAAAATAGCTGTGTTTCTCCAAGTCTACATTCATCCAAAACACACCTCATAAAATACCGGCTTTTCAAAAGGGAAAAAAGTGCTCTTCATTCTCCCTCATCTTCTCTTTCACGGCACATTGTACAAACATGCTCAGACCAACACCATTCTCAAAGACGACGACAAGACATTTTATATCTGGCCAATACCAACCATGTCTGCCTTTCAAGGCAGCAGAATTATTTTATAGCCCTCAGACCTACACTACTGCAATGGCTATGCCTTAAAAAAAAATTGTTTCTGTTTGTTTCATCTGGCACACTGTTTAATCTACTAAGGGCTTTAAAAAAACAAAAAAAATCAGAATAAATGATATGTAGGTTAAGCCCAAAATTTAGGTTATTGGGAGAAGGGAGAATGGTTTAAAAAGTAACATGATTAGAAAATGTTTATATAAAAATAGATTTTCTTTTAAATATTTGCATGCGGAGAATGATAGTTCTGAGAACTGATGTTATAGAGGGCTTAATATTTGAAGCGAGGAGAATTACTTGTCACTCGCACTTAGAATTTTAAGATACCTCCCGTTTGGCTCTAGTTGTGGATTTGATCTTGGCAGGTCAGCACTCTGAGCCCATGGACTCCAATGGGACTGCTCACATGCCTGAAGTTAAGCATGTTTTCAAATAGTTTATTGACTCAAGATCAGAATGCTCAACACCCTGGAAAGTGCAGCTCTAGAGCACAGTTTGATTCACACGTCATCACGAAAAAGTTTTGCCATCACCTTACTCCCCCTCATGAATTGACAGAGCTGAGTTTCACTTCCCAGAAATTCATGAAAGAAATGCATCCTACCTTCCACATTTCACAATGCTACAGTCCCACAACCACATGCTGAAAACAGGCAAAAGAAGCGGTTACTCATCTTGTGCAGGAAGTGTGGTTCTTCAAGATATGAACCTCTACTGGTGCTCCACTTCAGGTGCGTGTGCACCTCTCGAGCTATTGACCAGAGATTTTTTCATTAGCAGCATCTGTTTGGCCCATGTAACCTAGTGCCGCACACTGAAAGTATGCAGAGCTATGTGGGCAAACCACTCAATTCCTTCTCCACGCAAACGTTCAACAAAGAATGGTCCAAAGCAGAAGGAAAAGAGGGCTCCACTATAGTAGAGCACTGCTAGGGACATTGATCTCAAAGAACCACAGTTAGTGCATAAAGTAAGTAACCTCCTCTTCTTGGAGTAATGTCCCTTTGAGTGTTGCACTTCAGGTAACTCCAGAGCAGTACCTCTCCTGCCCTAGGAGGAGGGAAATTCTGAACTGAGTCCAAGACAGTACAGCAGAACCAAGTGCCTCATCAATGTGGACCAAGGCACGCTGTTCAGAAAAGCTATGCACTAAGGCCCATGTAGCAGCTCTGTATCTCTCAGACATTGGTGAAACCTGACTATGCTCATCCAGGTCAAATAAGATCCCCCGACCCCCGGTGTATGGGGGGAAGAGGGGAGGAACAAACCAAACCTCGCTACTATCTAATTTCAATACCAACAAGAAACACTAAAACAACTTTAAAAAAAAAAAAAAACTGTTGCAAGATGCTGACACATGTACAGGTGGACGTGCGAGAGCTCCATCTCAGGTCCAAGTGGTAGAGAAGGAATTGAGGGTGGTTCACCTGCACAACTCTACAGAGCAGAGGTTCGCAAATTGGGGGGTCAGGACCCTCAGGGGGTCACGAGGTTATTACATTGGAGATCGCAAGCTGTCAGCCTCCACCCCAAATCTGCTTCGCCTCCTGCATTTATAATGGTGTTAAATATACAAAAAAGTGTTTTTAATTTATAAGTGGGGGGTTATACTCAGAGGCTTGCTATGTGACAGGGTTCACCAGTACAAAAGTTTGAGAACCAGTGCTATATACCGTCAATGCGTGAGGGTCTACGCGGGCTGAACAAACATTCCTAATGGGAAAAAAAAAAATCGCATGAAATTTAAACTTTTTTTTAAACAAAGAAAAAAAAACTGCATCCTCTTCCTGTTTGTGTCCTATCTAGGTCTCTTCATTCTCAAATGTCAAACAGAATGGCTGAATTACATGAAGCACTAGCTAGGTACTTTTCAAGAATAGGTACCCAGCTTGAGTTTCACCTTCCCTGGGGCATTTAACTAGGAAGAAGGCACAATCCTGCTATTCCTACAGTGGCATGAACCTGCCAATATGAAGTCATTTAATTTTAACTAGGCCCTCTCTACCAAAGATTTATTACTTAATGAGACGGTATAGCTAATTTTGTTCAAGCCATGATGGTATGCTTTGCAGCTAATAAACCATGACTTGAATATTTTTTGGAGAGGTTTCAATTCCTTAAGCCTTAGCCAAACCCTCCAGGCCTTTTATGAGTATCTAACGCTGAAAAAGATTTCTCTCTCTGGCAGAGACCGCGTAAGTAATGAGAAGACTGGATTTTCCCCAGTGCAAAACATTTCAGCTGGCAAAGTATATACACTGCACCCCAGAATTACTTCTTGCCTACATTTCAGCAGCAGCGAAAGATAAGGAGTCCAAAAAGCCACACCAGCAAGTGTCACTGTACCACTAACAAACCAAAAGAAATTACAAAAATCTTACATTTATACAGTTCTGTTCTACAGTTGGCTTCCAAGGGGCTTTATGTTTAATAATTGACTATGCAAACTGTGACACCCATGGAGTTTTTGTTCCATTAAAGACTGAAGGATCACACTCTACACACACATCACTTTGCCAAGCATCAAAGTGCAGCCAGATACTGAGGTACAGAACAGCAAGAACATTGTAGAAAATTAGAATACAACAGCTATCTAGTGATCAAAACAATCATCAGTTAGGCACTCAACTATCAGTATTCAACACCAGAGCCTGCCACAGACTTCCTGTGCTTTGAGCTTGGGCAACTTGCTTACTAGTTATATGACTCAGCTACCTACCTGTAAAGTGAGCGTAACACTTTCTTTCTATCACTATTTGTCCATCTTGTATACTTACATTGTATGTTCCTCTCGATAGGGACTGTTACTATATGTTTGTACAATGCCTAACACAATGTGGCCTTGATCTTGGCCAGTGCTTCTAGGCATTGCCATACAAAGAGTTCCATCTAATCTATTTAACAGCGAACAGCCATGTCATTAAACACTTTAGAAAACGGCCTCTGGAATACTGCATACAGCAAACTCCAGGAGAAATTTGAATTAGGCTGGAATAGTCACCCCAACTAAAATTTGAAGGGGAACCAAAGCCCTCTCTGAAAAGCCAGGAGATTTAAAAAAAAAAAAAGAAAAAGAAAAAAGAAAAAGTGGTCAGGACCTCGATTTTACCTTGTAAACCAACCCATGGGATAACCATTTATTTTTAAAAGGCCAGTCTCAGCATGTCTGCAGGCCTGATTTTCATTACTGTCATATTTTTGTTCACAGCACTTACATATGGCATCTGTAAAAAGTTTGTATTAACTTAATAGTGGAAATCTAATACAGGTTCTATCTGAATTTTCCTGTTGAACTGACGTCAATAGCAGTCTAAGAATCAGATTGTTACAACCCAAACTATGAAATAAATGTTCAAGTCAGATGCTGTAAATAGAACCATCACACGCTGGTAAGTGGCTATTACCAGTTTTTAAATGTGGCATGGGAAGGGAGGGTGGATATAAAAATTTACATATTTTTACTTGGAAAAGCATTTTACAATTTCTTTCCAGGAAGAATGAAAAAAGTCTGGAACACACAACACAAAAAAAAGAGATATTGCACAAACATGCATAAGTAGAGCCCTACCAAATTCACAATCCATTTTGGTCAATGTCACGGTCATAGGATTTTAAAAAGGAGAGTAGCAGCTGCTGGCCAGGAGCCCAGCACTGAAGGCAGAACTGCCACCAGCAGCAGTGCAGAAGGATGGCCTGGTATGGTATTGTCACCCTTACTCTTGTGCTGCTGCCTGCAGATCTGGGCCCTCAGTCAGCTGCCACCACTGTCCAGTTGCCCAGCTCTAAAGACAGCAGCTCAGAAGTAAAGGCGGCATGGTATGTGTGATGGGTTAGGTCACAGAGACGCCTTGGGGCTGCCACCTGATGTGCTGAGACTACCTCTCTCATTTTCCCTCGTAGCTTGTAACTTCAGTACCCTGTCTTGTTGAGCCAGACACGCAAGCCTGCTGCAAGCACAGACCCAGGTCTAAACTACATCCCCCAAAAGCTGCAGACAACTGAAAACACCTTAAGAAGTGCTCCTGTCTCTAGAACCCAAATATCCAGTTCCCAATGGGGTCCAAACCCCAAATAAATCCATTTTACTCTGTATAACAGGGTAAATGCAAATTGTTCACCATCTGTAACACTGCTAGAGAGGTAGGCACAGCTGTTTGCTCCCCCAGCTATTAATTACTTGCTCTGGGTTAATCACATAAAGTGATTTTACTAAACATAAAAAGTAGGATTTAAGTGGTTCCAAGTAATAACAGGCAGAACAAAGTAAATTACTAAGCAAAATAAAACAAACACACTCCAAGTCTGAGCCTAAAACAGTAGAAAACTAAATGCAGATAAATCTCACCCTCAGAGATGTTGCAATAAGCTTCTTTCACAGACTAGACTCCTTTCTAGTCTGGGCTCAATCCTTTCCCCTGGTATAGTCCTTATTCCAGCTCAGGTGGTAGCTACGGGATTTCTCATGACTGCAGCCCCCTTTGTCCTGTTCCACCCCTTTATATATTTTTGCCACAAGGCGGGAATCTCTCTCTTTGGGTCCCAACCCCTAAATGGAAAAGCCCCAAGTTTAAGATGGATTGCAGTAAGCGGAGACCTGATCACATGTCCTGTGAGACCCCCCAAGCCTTTATTCTTCCCAGCCTGACTCACAGGAAGGCTTGCAAGCAAACGGAGCCATCTACAGTAAATTGTCCTACTTGATGGGAGACATCAAGATTCCAAAAAACCGTTATTGGCCCACACTTTGTATAATTACAAGAGGACCTCAGAGTTATATTTCATATTTCTAGTTTCAGATAGAGAATGACATAATCATACAACTCGGTTGACCACCCTCAGTAAATTATAAACTTTAATACCACCTCACAGGTGACCTTTTGCATGAAGCATATTCCAGTTACATTATACTCACACTCATTAGAATATTTTCATAAAATCACATTGAGTGCAACGTCACAGTATGGTATTTCCACCCTTACTTCTGCACGGCTGCTGGCAAGGTCCTGCCTTCAGAGCTGGGCACCTGGCCAACAGCCGCCAGTCTCCGGCTGCCCAGCTCTGAAGTCAGCGTGAAGTAAAGGTAGCAATACTACCACCCCACTTAAATAATCTGGTAACACCACCCTTCCCCTCACCGCAACTCCCTTTTTGATCAGGACCCCCAATTTGAGAAATGCTGGTATCCCCTGTGAAATCTGTATAGTTTAGGGTAAAAGCACACAAAAGACCAGATTTCACTGTGGGAGATCAGATTTCATGATCCCTGTAGCGTTTTTCATATGGCTGTGAATTTGGTAGGGCCCTATGCATAAGTACTGCAATATCTCCAGGGCTCCTAGAGTTTGGTGATGGTGACAAGGAATGTATCAAAGCAGAAGCAGGCTAAAGGAGACGTGTGTTTCCCACCCTCTCGGGGCTTTGTTCCAGGAATGTATGTGTTGAACATGGGAACCAAGGGGCAGGTATGAGGCAGCCTGTTAGAGTGGCACAAAAAGGTAATAGTTGTAATGGCATGAATGGAACAGAATGGAATGAATAGTTGAAATGGAATGAAATTAAGAATGGGAAAAAATTTAAGATGATGATTCAGAAAAACTTCTTGAGAGTGAGTTTACAGGTTGTGCAATATTATCCCAGGGAAACTAGTAGAAAAATCCCAAATTAATTTTTCATAGTGGAATTTTTAGGGAGTTCAGCATCCAACACCCTCTTAGCATCCTTAGTTCCTATTTAAAATGCGCCCATCCCCACCCCATCCCATGGAAACTTTTAGTACTAGACTGGACAAAAACACTTGAGAATGTAAGTAACAATCTTCTGTTGGCAGACACAGACTAGATGCCCTGGCAGGCCTTTTCCATCTCAGACCTCTAGGATTCCACACATACTTACATGTATTCCTCACATTAACCCGCTAAAGATACTATAAATTCTCTCATTAAAGCATGAATAAATCAAATAATCAAAAAGAGTACTAGTGTTGCTAGTTTTCTTTTTGCTGAAAACCATGATACAATCAAAGGGTCTGGAAAAAAGTCAACAAAAGTCTAACACCCTGCTATGTCCTTTGTCATCATTTTTGCTACCAACTATGTACAATGCCTGAACCATCCTCTTCCTCAGATTTCAGATCTTACGGATTTGTTGAAAGAAGGGCTACAAAGGCTAGAAATAATAAATCTTAAAGTCATTTTCCTTTCATTTGAGCGTTTTACCAGGATCAGATACTTCTAAATTTTGAGTCCAGATTTAAAAGTGAAATAGTAACTACTAATGCTTTCTGATAATTAATATTTTATTGATTTAAGAAGTTTGCAGAAACCACCTGGGCAACGTTTTCTTCTTTTTCAATACTACATTTCTTTTCAGTGCACACAGTAATGAGCTTCTCTTTAGAATAAACTAAACAAGACTTTACTACAGTGAACATAAAGTACAATGCAGGTTTGTTACAATTTGTTAATATGTTGGGAGGAAGGAAACTATTCACAGGTGGAGATTTAAAATGGTTTCCTAGTTTCACAAACGGTTTACATTTTCAGAGATTCTGATAACAGTGGATGGTTTGTGCATACTTGGATTTCAGATTTCATTTTCAGACTCTCAACAACAGCACGAGGCCAGGCTGTGAATTCAGAAGTTATTTTCATAAGAAAAAAATTATTTTCTTAACAAATAATTATGTGATGAGAAGCCTTGGGCACTTAACTCACTTCCAGCATACAGGAGGCCTTACTCCAACTGGAAATGTGGTATTTATCATAAATGTGGTACAGCACCCGGGGTAGGTTTTCTATGATGAGGCTTTGCCTCCCCACCTCCTGTAAACTGGAGAGGCCTCCAGTCTGACTTAGACAAGTCTGGGGACTCTTCTAAATTATGGTAACCTCCACAGGCTTCTCGATGGGCCACCATCATGCTCCCAGAAATCTCTATAGTGCTGTGCACTATGGCCTCATCCTTGGCACACACCCCGCATTTCCAGCCTCAACCCTTACGCTAGTGCTTACAAGGGGATCCTCTGGAGAAAGCTATAAGACTGCCTCCATGTGGTCTGTGCTGGGGGAATCTTTCCCTGACCAGTTACAGGACTTTTATAGCCCCTTGATGCCACTCTGGTTCTTTTACCTGGTGTGAAGGGGCCAGAGCAGGGGTGACTATTTTACTCTTTGTTTTATTATGCTTTAAACTGGAAAATTATCAGACTTTCACAACAGACCTTGGATGAACTGATTGTAAAGCAAACAAAATTAAAGCACTGGACAGCTGTTTTAAGACCTCATCTACACCTAACAGTGTTTGCCACTATAGATATACTGGTATAGCTATACCAGCAAATCCCCTTAGTGGAGATGCAACATAGGACTTGTCTACACTACCCACCCAGATCAGCAGGGGGGTTAATTTATCGCATCTAGTATTAGACATGATAAATTGAACGCCGCGTGCTTTCCTGTTGACTCCAGTACTTCACCAGAACAAGCAGCGTAAGTGGAGTTGACAGGAGAACGTCAGCTGTTGTCTTACCACAGTGAAGATGCTGCAGTAAGTAGATCTAAATACGACTTCAGTTACGCTATTCACATAGCTGAAGTTGCGTATCTTAGATCGATCCCGCATGGTAGTGTAGACAAGCCCATAGACTGGCAAAAGAATTCTTTGGCCACTAAAGCTTAAATCACTTCTTTAAACAAAGCTGTGCCAGCAAAAGCATTCTTTGACCAGCATAACTGCATCTACACTAGTGGCTTCTTTGCATGGAAAAAAGAAGCCTGGAACAGCTAGGGCAGAAGAGAACTAGCTTCCCAGGATCAGATGCTTATTCCACACTAAAGCATGCCTTTGTATGTGTTACGTTAATCCACTTTGGAAGTAGGTTATCCTAAAAGCACAAAGTCACTCAAAGAAAAAAAAAAAGCATGTCAACACTGCATCTGAGAGCCTGCTTCCCAAGCAGGTACACAGACAGCCAAGCTCTGCTAAAGTTAGCATGCAAAAAATAGCAAAACAGCTAGAGATAGAACTGGTAATGGCTCAGGCTAGTCGCCTGAGCACAAAACCCACCCAAGCTGGCAACCCTGCTATTCCCAGCTACATTGCTACTTTTAGCATGCTAGCTCCAGCAGAACAAGCATGTGTCAGTCAACTTGCACTGGACTGCATGCTCCCAACTGCTACGCAGACATAACTTTACCGTGGATTAAGAGTGTCCACATGGAGAGTTAGTGCACAATAACTGTTACACTTTCAATTCATACCCTATTTAATACAAACTTCTCAGTGAATTCCCCATGTAGACAATCCCTAAGGCTTTTGCCATGCAGCTAGATCAGATGAGGGTTGGGGGAGAGAAGCTGGGATTCACACCCAACCAACATTGTGGCCAACACTTTTAAATGTAGACCAGGTCTAAGAAACTGTACTGCACCTCCTGGCAACAATTACTGTAGTGCTAATTTTGATCACAACAACCTGCAGTAATTAAAATGGACCAGAAAAGGACTTTTACCCTCAGGAAGGAATAAAAGAAATAACATTTTCTTGAATGAGCTGGGGTATAGCCAGAAATAGCACAAATGAAACAGAATGGAGTGTAGAAGTATCCAAGCCTCATCCGAATGCCACTGGCAAAGAAATCAAATACAAAAAAAAAAGAGAAAAGAAAAGAAAATAGGTGGGAAATTTTTTATTTTCTTTTCAAAAAGTCTCACTGCTTTTTCTCAAACTGGGACAAAGCAAAAGAATCAGCAAGATTTTTATGTAGGAGTCAGTTTAAGAACAGCTTTTCACAGATAACTGGTTGTGCAATAACGATGATTTAATTTCTTGAGAGAACATTCATCCTCACTTCTCACAGTTAAACTAGTTTAAAAGGTCACTCCTTGGACTGCATGCGCTTGGACTCGCTCCTTCCACCAGGAATCACTCTCTACAGGAAACAAATTGCCTCAGATGAAAGATACTAATGGAATGGAGACTTCACACTACCACACTCTACATCTCCAAAAGATTCACCGGCACTTCATATTAGAGTACTACAATCAACAAAAAGGCACCTTTTTGAAAATCCTCCATATTTTAATATAATATTAATACTCAGTACTTCAAAAGTATTTTGCAAATATTAACTGATTAATCCTCACAACAAAACTCTAGATACTATTATTCTTCCCTTTTACAGGTGGAGAAAACACATAGATGTCAAATGCTCAAAAGGTATAATACAGTAACATCACTCAAGTCAATAGGACTCCACTGATTTGCAGCCTTGGGGATCTGGGCTAAAGTTTAAGTGATTTGCTCAAAGCCAAGAGACTGTGCTGCTTATCAGAACCAGAGTTAGAATACAGACTTAAAAATAAGATTTATATTTAGGGTGATCATCTAAGCACTATGACATAAATTTAATGCATCTCATTGCTTGCCATCAAATATGATATTGCATATTCAAAATAAATATATCCCATACATGCATTATTGTGAATGCCTGATTTCAGGAATATTGCACATTCATCTACAGCATCGCATCTTCAATCATATCTTCATTTCATATTTATGAAAACAGTTCCCCATAATATATCTTAGCGTAACTGTCATTTTCAAATTGACCCATTTAGCTAGATTTATTCAGTGTGCATCACATAGAACTGATACAATACGTTGTTTTCACGTTATTGTGTGGGCAGCTAGTGAAACTGTTATCAATAAGAAAATAAATACAGTTACTGGTTCTTATATGGCATCTGTAATATTTTGTTATTCAATAACTGTTAAAGATTTATATATACAATTTTTGCCATTATATTACATTTCTCTCCTCTATGTTTAAAATAACAAACCTACCTAGAGCAAATACATCATATTGGTCATGCATATTTCAATTACTCAGGAAGGTCCAAACTGTAACAACTAGTATTCCAATGAGGCCATTTGTTTTTCGGGATTCATGCTACTAAGCAGTTTTGATCAGTTGGCCATTAATGTGATTAGAGCCAGTCCTGAGGCCAGTCAAGTATATTTAGGAGATTCAATTTGATTTTTAGGTGTGGATTTTAATTACTTAATTTTTTCACTAATCAGAACAGAAGCTGCCACACAAGGTTTCAGAGTGTCATTTGTTGTGCCTTTCACTCCAATTTTTGAGAACTAAGCCTGAAAATATCTTGTCTGCTTAATTTGCGAGTGACATCTTAGTGCTCTATGTATATGCGCAAAAACAGTTTTGTAATTCAAGCAAGCTTTGTCAGTGACCTTTATACCAGATAGTAAGAGGATAATATCACCACAACTATGTTTAATATCTTTGACTTTATTTAATATATAGAAGCAGAAACACACAATTAAAAATGGAGTAATCAATGCTAAGATTCAGAGCCAAGGAAAAGTGCCATTTGATTGGCTGTATATATGCACATCACACATTATGCTACCCTCCTGAAGAAACCATGGCCCTGCCCTACTATCCACCCATTCTTAGAGACATGCCATAAAGTATTTACAAGAGACATGATTTAATACACATTCCCTTTGCTGAAATAACTCTGTCCAACTTTTTTAATACCCTGGAATGTCCAATGTGTGTGAAGCAAAAGCAGAACCTCCACAACACAGCAAACATGCTATAATTCAGTTTTCAGTAAAAACAGAGGTCGTGAAACATGCAGCCCAGAGTGAGTATGTTCTGGTGAAGGGAGGTTAGTTTGTTCCTAACATAACCTTTATGCGACACACGCACACCTAGCCACATTCAAAACCAATATCTAACACTGATCATTTTACCAATAAGAAGGGAGAACTGTATTTTTATAAAGAAACACACACTATTGCTATTGATTTTTTCAGAAATTCTCCACTGCACATCAATCATCATCACTTAAATTGGTATGAAAGAACAGAAATACCCAAGGACATTAAGCTGACTTTGTTAGCCAGATTGTTAAGTTGGAACACTCTTTGTTTTCTTGCTCACTATCTGTTTTGCACCCCTTGTAGTTCCCGCTACCCCTCAGAAACATGAGAGGTTAGCAACCATACAGTACAGAAAAGGGAGGAAAACAGTGCGATACTTTGGATTGTATAATGAATTCATCTGTTCTCCACATTTGGGCAGCTAAGGTATGCATATGTGAAACTATTCTAAAGACACGTTTAAGATTAGCAGCCATGTTAGTCTGTATCTGTAAATAAAACGAGGAATACTTGTGGCACCTTAGAGACTAACCAGTTTATTTCAGCATAAGCTTTCATGGGATGTAGCCCACTTCATCAGATGCATAGAATGGAACAAACAGAATTAAGATGCATTT
>ML677350.1:23133650-23293867 GCA_007922305.1 Dermatemys mawii | reverse complement strand
AAATGCATCTTAATTCTGTTTGTTCCATTCTATGCATCTGATGAAGTGGGCTACATCCCATGAAAGCTTATGCTGAAATAAACTGGTTAGTCTCTAAGGTGCCACAAGTATTCCTCGTTTTATTCTAAAAACAGTCATGTGGCAAAAGCAGTAAAAATGTGGCGCCAACAAATTTGCTGAATTGAACTGTGTAACCCACATAGAAGGAGTTAACTTACAGCCATTGGGGTGGGGAGTAATTTTCCCCAGTAGTACTGGAAGGAACGTAAGTAAGCAATTTAGACAATCATTGTCTCTTCTGTCTAAACACTCACAGTATACCTTCTCTCAAAGTAAAAGTGGCTCAAATGAAGAGACCTCTTTGAGCAGCATACAGCTCCCTATTGTCTAACAGGACAAGAACAGACAACAGTTTATACCCTAGATGATAATGTTGGACCACCATGGAGAAGAAAAAGGCACTTCTGAGTGACAGCATAGCATGCGAATATAAACAGAAGGACTTTATGTGCTGAAAGTGTGCTAACCAATACTGAAAATTCAGTGCTAGTTTAAGTGGGAGCATAAGCCATGGAGATCAATGGAGTGAGGCTGAGATTTTTAAAGCACTTGTCAGAAAGTGTTGAACACCAATCTTCTGAATATCAGGCATCTTCTAAAGGTATCTGCCCCAGCATATTCTACTCACTGCTGGGGTGCCTCCTGGTGGCTGTGGCTGAGGAATTGCTCCCCCGCTCCAATTCAGACATCCACTTCTGTCTCTCACTCTTACAGAGGCCCCTCTCACACTCCAGGAGTTGTGAGTCAGGATGCTTGCTATCTGTGGCTTGGCCCCGCAACCAACTCACTGGGGCATTTTCTCCCTTCCAGGGTATCAGCGTCTCACTAGACTGGCTGACCGCGTATCATTCCCAGCAGTCCTCCAATCAACGGCAATGCCACCTTTCTGCAGTGGCTGGTGGGGGAACCCGGACCCAACCACTACTCTGGATTCCAGCTCAGGGACTCATAAACCAGCAACCAAAGTATGCACTGTCCCAAACCTTGTTGCCATTTCCCTACACCACCCCATCAGGCTTCTGGGTAAGTGCTTACTTCAGGGCCACGATCCCAGGGCTTCTACTTTGCCCTTGGGTCTCCTTCTTTAAGCCCAGACTTCCACACTGCAGCCATGTTTCTGCTACATATATCCTGGGTTTGTTTTAGCCCTGTCTGCTCATGCTCTGCAGGGCTTCATTCTTATTCAGTGTTTGCACATCAAGCCTAACTGTCCCTCAAATGGAGCCCATGGAGTTACTAAACACCTCTTGCGCTATTATTAACCCTTTCTAGGTTAGTATGGATGCATACCACATCACAAACTGGACAGCCAGAAATGGAGGCATCTAAAAATCACACTGGTCACTTGAAAGTTTAGGCCCAGGAAGCTAGCATACCCAAATATGTGCATCATTTCCAAACAGGACTGTTCTTTTATTCTACTTCAAAAGCAAACCAATTGCTTAAATCATGCAAGTAATAAAGTCAACCCATTCATGAAAATAAAATTTGGATTCCACAGTGAGACATGGAAATCCAACCAGGTAAAACTAATACTCCAATAAACAGAAAATACTGACAACAGGTCATCCATTGCACTGATAAATGAATACACCATCCCCCCAGGGCAAGTTAAAAACACACTGGGCCAGATTACCAGTTGGCATGAACTGGCACAGCTTCAATAGAGCTATTCCAAATAACACTAGCTAAAGATAAGGCCTAGTATCAAGTATATCCCAAAGTCCACTCCAGATCACTGGACAGTTTATAGAACTAGTACAGACATGTCGCATCTTAGGCGTATTTAACATATGCAATTTCCACTTTACACGGTCGGCAAAAACAGAAAAAGAAAGGAGAAAAAATTTAAAACTTCCTTCAGGGGGCGCACTTTCGCCTCCCATTGAAGTGAATGGGTTCTGGCTATACGCGGTAATCGCAGAGCAGAACCCTCGATCAAGACGCAACATGCCTGTATTGCTAGAACGGAGGCAAACATATCAACAGAGACTATATAGGTAGGTGAGATCAATGATAGAAGAGACTTCTAAACATACTTACATCCTCCAAATTAGGAGAAAATTGAGCACATCACATCACATTAAGGCTTGGTCTACACTGGATGGTGGGGGTCGACCCAAGATACGCAGCTTCAGCTATGTGAATAACATGGCTGAAGTCAGAGCATCTTAGGCCGACATACCTGCTGTCCTCAAAATGGCAGCGGTTGGCAGCGGGCTCTCCTGTTGACTCCACCTTGTGCCTTTTGGCGAGCTGGAGTTCCACAGTCGAGGGGAGTGCCTCTGGGGATCGATTTATCGTGTCTTGACAAGACCCGATAAATCAGTCGAGAATAGATCGATCACTACCCACTGATCCAGCAGGTAGTGAAGACATACCCTAAGACTCCATCAGTTTCACAACCAAAAGAGCAACTTCCTACAATTACAGTCAAATGGAGACCTGGTTTGCCTGTCTCGGGGGGGACAATATTAGAAATATTTCCAATATTAGAAAAGCTAGCATCCCCATTACTCAAAGACAGAAGCCATTGATGTGGACAACGCAACAGTGAGGCTGCTGGCTACAGCTATCAACAGATGTATTTCAGCACAGCAGGAGGAATTCAAACATTGGCAGTCAGGAAAAGTGAAAAACCCAATATAAATTAAATACCCACCTATCCCAGATACACATCTTCCTTCCATATTGCTCATATATTTCATGTTTAAATTATATACCCTTAAATATACATAAATCTTAGTGACTAGAGAACGTATTAGAGATGAGAGGCAGTATAGTCTAGTGGACAGAGCACCAGACTGGGAGCCAGGTCTTGTCTCTACACTTTACCTTAGGCAAGTCATTTCATCTCTCTGTGCCTCTATTTCCCCTCCTATCTTTGTGTGGTCGGGCTATATACACTTTGGGGACAAGGACTGTCTATTATGTATTTGTATAGCGCTGGGCACACTGTGGCCTTGATCTTGGTTGGGATTTCTGGGAACTATTGTTATACAACAAGAGATTTGCCTGACTCTTGATCTAGAGTGAGTTTATTCATATAGAAACATAGCATATATTTTTAAAATAAATGTGATGAGCACTGTCTTCTACAGCTATGACATGTTCCCAGAGGTTACGAAACAACAGACCAAGCAATTAAGGACTATGGCATATTATCAGTTTTCTGGTGGAATTTCCTACTGAATTCAAACAAGAATTCTGCTTCAAAAAAAATCAATGACATTGTAGGTCCCTAAATCACAATATTGACACCACCTTCCCATAACACACACTAAACCAGTGAACCCCAGTCACGCCAGCTCCTGGCTTCAAACACTCATTATTTAAAGGTTTCACATATTTGGATGAAAAGATTCCCAAAACAACTTTTTAAGCAGTTCTAGCTTCTCCTGCCAAACTCTTGTGAGTTTTCTAGTGCAGTTTGCTAATGTCTGCTATCATCTTCAGTTTTACCAGGATTTCTCCCATTCCCTTAAGTTCTTTTATCAAATATCTTCAAGCTAAAAGCTAATGATGCTGTTTTCTACCTCAGCGCCAAAAAGAAAAAGGAGGTGTCTGACAATCAGGAAGATGCACACGTGTGTGCGCACATGCATATACACAAAACATAATATAATATAAAATATCTACATGTGCTCATAGGGTACTTTGTCTACAACAATTGATAAATGATCCTTATATTTTACACCCAACTTTGCCTAACATACAGTTAATTTTAAAAAATGGTAAACAAAAAAGTGCCAGTAATTTTTTTCTGAAACATTTGGGTAACATTTTAAGTATCCAGCTAATAAATTCCAACAGCATAGCAGTCCATCTAGAAATCACATACACCTCTTTAGCAAATAAAATTCTGATCACTGCTATTGCAAGGACCAAAATTAGCTCACAATCCGATCACACCTTGGGGTAAATGTTCAGAATGTCAAACAGGAGATTTGCACACAATGAAACCCCCATAAGCATAAAGTGAACCTTCCAGCTCTTGTATTACTTTCACGCTAATGCACACTTTGCTCCCAGCAAGCAGTACATCATGCAGGCCTATTGCCTCCTCCCCCAACATGCTTTTCAATAATTTAGAGCTGTTCCCTTCCCTCACCCCAAACATCCTCCTCAAGCAATATATGCTTTTGTAGTCAGTCCTAAAATACATACTCAGTAACTAAAACTTACCAGAGGATCTGAGAAACCTTTGTGGAAGCATTTAATTTAAAATTCTCCTTATGAGAGAGAGCGCCTTGCGAGGTGCATGTCCTGTTTTTGTGAGGGGGATTGTTAAAAAGAACAGCAATAGATCTCACTCCAGCATGTTCGACATCATGCAAAACAATACAACACAAGATGCCTTAATCTACACTAAGATACAGACATCATTTAAGCTTTTCATTATAGATGAGGTTTCTTAAGGATCAAAAGTTTCTTTAAACCCATTAATGTTGCCTGTTTTAATGAAACAAGTAACTTATCCCAGGTGTTAACCAACCTCCAAAAGCCTGAACTCCCATAGCCAGATTTGACTTTAATCTTTTAACCTGAAAATTTCTTAGAGTGACCGAGTTGTTTATTTCCTGACCATGTTAAAGAAAAATGAATATAATACAATCGAAATACCTCAAAAAATTAAATATACCACAGTACCTGAAAAAGGGCTACTTACTGCAGGGTACCTATCCTCCTACTGTAGGTATCCCTTTCATAACAGTACAGTGAAATACCGTACTTCGGACCAGACTTCTGTAGATCACTTTTTATTATCTAAGTATAGCTAGTCAAAACATGGGGAAAACATTCACAAAAAAAAAAGTTTGGTTTTTTTTGGTTTTGTTTTGTTTTTTGATGGGAGAGAGGGCTAGAGGGGCGATGAACAATTTTTTCCTTTATTCAAGATCATCAAAAAATGTTTAGAAAGCTTTTGCTTATTTGTTCTCTTCCTCCCCCATTATTTAAGTTTATTAAAAAACACTGAAAAAGCCAGAAGGGGGCAGGTGAAAAGCAAAAAAGGGAATGGGGCCAGAGAAAGGACAAAAATTGTTTTCCATCATTTTAAATAAAAAAAGGCAGAAAATTTCAAATATACATTTTCCTATCAAAATTTTCCATTTGAAACAAAAGCTTCTTTTATTAAAAAAACAATAAATGTTTTCCTTTAGAAAATTTCAATCAGCTCTATTTAGATTCTTACATAGCCTGTCACGCTATCATCTAATAGATCTCACTGTTTTATGTTCTGCAGAGACATCGTTGGGAAATTAGTATTAACTCATCCTATTTACATGAGAAACTTGCAGTAGAAGCAGACTTGAGACACAATCAGTAAATAGTGCAATGTAATCAACATATTTGTCACAGACACCGGATGTGAATGGTTGGAGCAATATGGATGTCTAAAAACAGAATGAGCATCACATTCTGACTGATGGAAAGTAACTACACATAGGTGAATTAAGAGACTGGCATTGATGACACTCAAATTGTCTGCAACTGATGGAGAAGACACTTTGATATATAGACAAAGCAATGTCCTGTCTGAAGGGGACTATACTTAACCTAGGGATAAACCAATTGTGACAAAAGCTTCATTTCCAGCCTAAGACATCAAGCATGTTCATAGTTGTCCTACATTGGAACTAATAGCTTGCATGGTACTCAACACACTGGGGTCCTGACCTGCATGAGGTGTTACCACAATATACATTTGAAATAATAAATAAAAAGCATCAAAATATGGTCAGCATAAGAGCTGATACACTGCAAATAATCAACAAAAGACTTCCCCATCCCAAAGCCAACTGCAAACAAAAAAATCTAAGACAAATGGCTCAATTTTTCTCTGAGAAAGCCAGTAGTAAAACTTCTACTTACTTCAATGGCAGCAGGATGAGGCTCAAAAACAAACCAATCTTTATGCTAGGCTCTTCAGAGACTTACCTCCATGCACTGCTTATAGGAAATACATATCTGTCTTAGCTGTGAAAAATGAAGTACAGAAAAATAAAAGGCTGCAAGATCAGTGACCCTTTGCATGTTGGTTTTAGTATGATAATAGAAAACCAACTTACTATGTTTGGCTTATTATCCTTTTCCTCTTTGGGAATTTTTATATAATGATGGCACACTTACTGCTTCTAAAAGCATTAAATGAAGCACAACAGCCATGTACATACCCGTATGCAAAACACCACATCAAGGCTCTTTTTTAAGTTGCCTTCATAGATGACTTTGTTGTTGTTTTAAGATGTGGACAGTTCCTTCCCCGTGAGAGTTAAACAACATTGCTATTCATAGCACAGATACAAGCTGCTCTGCAGGCTTGGGAATTAAGATTTCAGTGGAAAAATCTGATTTGTTTCTCTTTCCAGACCTCATTGGTCACTATTGTCCCATGAAACCCCTCTGACCAACAATAGTCTGAACATGTTGCATTCCTTAATTTGTTAATTTTACACAGATCAAAGCAGAAAAAAAATGTTAAAACAAGAAGTCTTATAAATAAAATAAAAAACTTAAAGAAATAATACTCTGGGCATGAAAAGAACCAAATGTACCTCTCTCCTCCAGGCTCTTCTTAGAGAGCATCACAAAGGGCCAGATCCCCAGCTGCTCTATTGCATAGCTCTATTTAAATCAACAGTATTATACACCAGGTTACAACAATCAGGGATCTTATCCCAAACTCTTTTTTCAAATTATGCAAAAAAAAAAAAAAATAAAATAAAAAGACAGACTGACAGACCGAGAATGTTAAAAGAATTCTTAGAGACCAAGTACTTAATAATAATCATTAAGATAGTGTTTCCTTTTCTTTGTGTCACTCTTTCCCTTGTCCTCCTCCGCTGTAATGTTCCCATCTCCTTTTCTTCACACATTGTTAAAAAGGCTGCTGTCAAGATAGGTTCATAATTTTTATTACTTAAAAAATTGAAATTATATAAAATAGCCATTAGGATCCTGACACTTTGTAAAAATTAGTTTTCCAGTATTGTGGATAGTGATAATTTAGACTGGTTTTAACCAGGAAGGTCCCAGGTTTTCCAAATTATGTCCCAGAAACTTCTTTGAAGACACGTGAAATGTGCTAATTTTTTATTTTAATCAATCAAATGGTCTGGGGTTATTTTTTTAAATATAACAACTAAATGTTTATTCAGAACACAATGCTACTGATTCTGTGTTTCCCAGGAACAGTCCCCTGACATGAGTGTTCTGTATGATACATAATGTCTGAAGTGAAAAGAAAAGCTGAAGGAGTATATACCAGGGATCTCAAACTCAAATCACCATGAGGACCACATGAGGACTAGTACATTGGCCCGAGGATCACATCGCTGAAACCTTTTCATACACGATACAGAAGTATAGTCAAAAATGAAAAAAAAAGACAAGCAATATAACATGCTATTAAAAGTCAATGTATTAATTTTTAAAAAAACTGTAATGCAAAGAGAGATTTAATAAAATATAAACACTCAGTAATGCACCTCACTCAAACAACAAAACATGCATTTATTTTGAGAATTACTTCGGTTACAGCCCACCTCCTCCCCAACCCCTCACAGGCCTTCTCTATACTTTTTCCTATTTAATATATCTTTCTTGAAATGGGGCGACCAGAATTGCATGCAGTACTCAAGGTGTGAGTGTACAATGGATTTATATATATGATTATTTTCCTGTCTTATTATCTATCCCTTTCCTAATGGTTCCTAACATTCTGTTCTCTTTTGTGACCACTGCTACACATAGAGCAGATATTTTCAGAGAACTATTCATGATGATTCCAAGGTCTCTATCTTGAGTGGTAACAACTAATTTAAATCCTCATCATTTTGTATGTATAGTTAGGATTATGTTTGCCAATGTGCATGACTTTGCATTTATCAACATTGAATTTCATTTGCAATTTTGTTGCCCAGTCACCCTGTTAGGGAGGTCCCTTTGTAACTCTTCACAGTCAACTTTGGACTTAATTGTCTTGGGTAATTTTGTATTGTGTAAAACTGTGCTACCTCACTTTTCCCACCCTTCTCCAGATACATTGAACAAATTGGTCTCAATACAGAATTCTAGGGAACTCCACTCTCTACCTTTCTCCACTGTGAATACTAGCCATTTATTCCTACCTTTTGTTTCCTACCTTTCAGACAGTTACTGATCCACGAGAGGACTTTCCAGTCTTACCTATAACTGCTTACTTGCTTAATCGCGTTTGGTGAGGGACATTGTCAAAGGCTTTCTAAAAGTCCAAGTACACTATATAAAACTGTAACTCACCGTCTCATAACTGTTGTTCTTTGAGATGTGTTGTTCATGTCCATTCCGATCAGGTGTGTGCATGCGCACATGCAGGATGGCCAGAAGACTTTTCCCATAGCAGCATCTGTCAGGTCAGCCTGGGCACCCCTGGAGTCATGCCTTGATGGTGCTCAATATAGAGCCCTGCCAACCCGCTACCCCCTCAGTTCCTTCTTGCCAGCTACTCCGACAGAGGGGTAGGACGGTGAGTATTGGAATGGACTTGAACACCACATCTTGAACAGTTACCAGAAGGTGAGTAAATGCTTTTCCTTCTTCAAGCTCTTGTTCATGTCCATTCCAGTCAGATGGGTGTAGAAGTGCTCATCAGCACCTCATCTGGTAAGGAAGAGGAAGAAAACTCCAGAAGTTGTGGCTTCCCCCTGCACCCAGGGGGTCCCGCAGCTCCTGGGGGGTCCCAGGATGCTGATGTCAACCCTGACAGTGCCATGACCTTCAGTGCCAACACTTCGAAGCCAGTGCCGGAAGAGTCAGCTCCAATGTCAGGACCGCTGGTGTCGGAGTTGTTGGTGGTGCTGGTGACAGTGCAGATGCCAATGGCACTGATGTGATTGGCGGTGATATCATGGGAGCCGACATCGGTGCTGTGGGTGGTGGTAACCCAGCATTGGAAAGCAACGGAACCCATCCTGGTACTCCCAGAGCCGAAGGAGCCAGAGGCAGTATAAAGGCAGCTGAAGCTACTGATGACGCTCTAGAATGGGACTCCTTGGCTTTGGTGGAAGGCCCAAGGAATCCAGAAGGACCACTGCATTGGGTGCTGCGATTGCACAGGCCATGGTGCCAGGTAAGCGTGACGATATCACCAAGACCTCCATCTCCTGCTCCTATTCCCATCAGGGTGAACTGAGTCAGACTCCGAGTCTGAGGTCTCAGAGAAGGAGGACCTGACTGTGAGGCACTGACAGTTCATGGTGTGGGATAGAGGACTGGTGTGGCTCCCGCACCTAGGCTTTTGGTGCCGGGGGAGCTCTGGGAATGGTGAATACAATGACATCATAGCCAGATTTCCCCTCAACAGTGCCGTGGGTCAGGACGTTGCCAGCAATTTATTCCTCCTGGGAGGGAAAACAGTGCCATAATGCGCAACAAGTCCTGGGCCACCACAAACGCCTCCGGAGTCTATGGGAGATACAGTTGTTGGCTCAGTGGGGCCAGCAAGCAGGGAGGGTCCAGACTCAACTGCACCACCACCGGAGCAGGAGTCAACATGAACCTAGCAGCCGAAGGGGCCAAGGTGGTTTGTCCCGACAGGGGTCTCACAGTGGCCAGCTCCTTGATCTGGGCCAGGGAGTGGCCCCTCACTGGCCTCCTTTTCTTTCATGGCACCAGAGATTGCAATCGGTGCCTGTCCGCAGCCTCTACACAGGAGGAGCCGTGACAGTGCCAAGAGTCTCAAGAGTCTCTTTCTTGGCACTGGTTCCTCTGCAGATGCTGCTGGAATGCTCTGCATCAAAGAGAAGGTGCTAGGCACAGGATTCCCCTATCTGAGGTCTCACTGGGGCAAGAGTGCAGCCTACATAAAATTGACTTTAAGATGCTGGTCTCTGCCTTTCAAAGTCCTAGGGCAAAACTCACGACAGCTCCTGCACTGGCCTTTCTGGTGACTCTCCCCTAGGCACCTTAAGCATGAAGTGTGCAGGTCACTCTCAGGAATGTGCTTGCCACAAGCCTCACACTTTTGAAAGCCCAGGGACGGCAGCACAGCATGGCTCCAGGAGCATGAGGTGGTGGAGGGTGGGAAAGACCCACAAAGGAAACCTAAGTACTAATAAACACTAACAGTAGGAAGAACTATATACAATGGACACTCAATGGTGCTTGCCAAGGCAAGAGCACAGGGACATTCCAGCTAACCGTCATTGGCAGTAAGAAAGAAGTGAGGGGGTGGTGGGTCAGCAGGGCTCTATATTGAGCACCATGAAGGCGCAACTGCAGGGAGTGCCTAGGCCAGCCTGACAGATGCTGCGGGGGGAAAATCTTTCAGATGCCATGCACGTACGCACGCACACACCTGATTGGAATGGATATGAACAAGCACTCAAAGAAGAATCACTGGATCACCCTGGTCCATGTGCTTGTTGACTCCCTCAAAGAATTATAATAGGTGGGTGAAGCATGTTACAAAAGCCATGTTGACTCTTCCAACATATCGTGTTCATCTGTGTGTTTGTTATACAGTGGATTCCAGTTAACTGGGCCACTGGTTAATTGGGGCAGCCGCTTAATCGGGACACATCGCAAAGAATGGAAATGAAGTATCCCTTTTTATTTACTTCAGCTAATTGGGGCAGCCGCTTAATAGGGCCAAATTGCTCCGGTCCTGATGTGTCCCAATTAACTGGAATCCACTCTATTTTTTTACTACAAGGTCTACCAATTTGCTGGTACTGAAGTTAGGCTTATTGGCCTGTTATTGCCAGGATCACCTCTAGAGCTTTTTTATTACCCAAAATTTTTTTTAAAAAAAATCAGCATTATATTAGCGATCCATCAGCACATCTGGCACACAGGCTGATTTAAGCAAAAGGTTACACACCACAGTTAGTAATTCTGCAATTTCACATTTTGAGTTCCTTCAGAACTCTTGGGTGAATACCATCTAGTCCTGGTGACTTATTACTGTTAAATTTATCAACTGTTTCAAAACCTCCTTTACTGATACCTCCATCTGGGAGGGTTCATCAGACACCCCCTAAAAAGAATGGCTGAGGTGTGGGAATCTCCCTCACATCTTCTACAGTGAAGACCAATGCAAAGAATTCATTTAGCTTCTCCACAATGGCCTTATCTTCCTTTAGCGCTCCTTTAGCATCCATTTATTTTAATTTCCATTTAATTAGCCTCCTCATATTTGTGTAACTCCCCCTTTTTAAAATTAAATGCTACTGCCATGGTTTCTTTGGTATTTCCCCCCTACAAGGGCATTAAATTTAATTACATTCTGGTCACTATTACCAAGCAATTCAACTATATTCACCTCTTGAGCCAGACCCTGTGTACCACTTAGGTCAAATCAAGAATTGCTTCTGCCCTTGTGGATTCCAGGACTAGCTGCTCCAAAAAGCAGTCATTAATGGTGTCTAGAAATTGTATCTCTGCTTCCCATCTTCAAGGTGTTCTCAGTTAATAGGCAGATAGATTAAATCCTTCATTATAGGGTTTTCCTTTTTTGTAATCTCTCTAATCTACCTGCGTATTTCACAGTCATTTTCACCATCTTGGTCAATAGTATATTCCTACTGCTATGCTCCCAGCATTCAAGCATGGAATTTCTGTCACCGAAAGATTCTGTGATGATGTTTTTTTCATTAGAGATTTTTAATGTATCTGACTCTATGCTTCCTTTCAGATATAGTGCCATTCTCCCACCTCGGCAATCAACTCTGTTATTCCTATATATTTTGTACCCTCATCCCACAAACTTCTGCAATGTCTGTTATATCAATATCCTCGTTTAATACCAGGCAGTCAAGTTCACCCATGTTCGTATTCAGACTTTCTTCATTTGTATGCAAGCACTTATAAAAATTTGTCAATGTTTAGCTATCTCCCTTCATGTGATTTCACTGAATGGGACTCTTTCTTTTGACTGTTTCTCTTCAGTTCCTACCTACACTTGATCAACTTCTAGTCTCTCTTTACTACGACATTTAGTATCCCTGTTAACAAATGCTCCCCCTAGGGAATAATATATCTGAAGTGTGTGCTCCTCCACACTTGTCAGCTTTCTCCCAGCCCTTAATTTAAAAATTCCTCTACAGCCTTTTAAATTTTACATGCCAGAAATCTTGTTCTGTTTTGATTTAGATGGAGTACATCCTTCCTGTATAGGCTCCTTTTCCCCCCGCAAAAAAGTTCCCCAGTTCCTAATAACCTTAGATCCCTCCTCCAAACACCATCATCTCATCCATGCATTGAGACCTTGCAATTCTGCCTGTTTAACAGGCTCTGCACATGGACCTAGAAGCGATCCTTAGACATATAAACAGGAGAAATTCAAGAGTCAACAAGTTATATGATCTCGGTATTTGGCACTGTTGCAACCGCTGCTGAAATTCTGTGTTCAGTTCTGATATCAACAAGACAAGGATGTTGATAAACTGGAGACTGTTCCAAGAAGAACCATGAGACTGATTACAAGACTGGAAAATATGCCTTATAGTGATAGACTCAAGGAGTTTCATTTATTTAGCTTAAAGAGAAGGTTAAGGCGTGAATTTATCACACTGTCTATAAATACCTACAAATATTTGATAAAGGGCTCTTCAATCTAGCAGACAAAAGGTGTAACACGATCTAATTGCTGGAAGCTGAAACTAGAGAAATTCAAACTGGAAATAAGGCATACATTTTTATGTACTGGAGCAATTTACCAAGGGACATGGTGGATTCTCCATCACTGGCCATTTTTCAATCAAGACTGGATGATTTTCTAAAAGATATGCTGTTGTTCAAACAGGAATTATTTTGGGGAAGTCCTGTTCCCTATATTACACAGATAAGACTAGATTATCACAGTGATCCCTCTTCTGGCCTTCAAATCTACGTATTTTGAAACCCTAAACGGTCTTATAACAAAGATGTTAAAAATTTTATTTTGAAACCAGTCATACATTAACATGGTATACAAATGGACAAATAATTACATTCATTTCTTAAGTCTTTTTCCATTTCACTTTTCTGACTGTAGCAGTGGGCTGGTTTGTTATGACAGAGTTTGACACATTAAAACTGTTTTGCACTTCCAAAATAAGAGATGGTCTTATGAGAGCATGGACAGCGAAATTGCACAGAACATCCCCTTTCCCACAGTAAATTACGTTTTTCTTTCTTTTAAATGAAAAGAAGGGGTGAGGATGATGAGCCTCTTGGCAAAGAAAGGGAAGCAGTGAGTGAGCAGCAGAAATCTCATGGGACTGGCGGGAGAACCCAGCACTTCCTTTACCCCATCCCACTCGGTTTTTGTATTTCCCAAAGAAAGTTTATCAGACCAGTACTGCCAGAGAATCTTTTCCCACTCATTGTGCATCACACTAGATCTAGATAATACCAAAGAATTACTAGGGAATCCTAGAAATCTACAACTTACAGAGTTTGCTACTAAACCTGAAGCAAATGGGGGCAGGGAAATTGTGAATTAAAAATGTTCTTAAACATTTCAAAATGTGTTTACTTTAAACTAAAGAATGTAAACAGTTTTATACAGGAAGTATGATACCAACATACACTTAAAGGCAGCAAAAAGTAAGTTTCAAAGAGTAAAAGGTTGCATACATCAAAAAAAAAAGCAGTGTAGGTGTGCCTGCTTTCACAGTGCACAAGTAATTACTGTCATGTCTTAAGTCTTTTGCATTTCACTTTTCTAACTCTGAACAGAGTTAAGCAGTGGGTTGCGTATAATTCACAACTAAGAATGCTTCACCTCTCCCTTGGGAGTTCAACTCTAATGAGAAATGACTTCCTCTCAAACTTTACGCAACAGATATGTCAAGCTGAAACTTAAAAAAATATAGATTACATTTAATGTAAGAAAAAAAGAAGTTTAAAACTAGCTGTATAACAAATTGCTGTGTCCTTCATGGGGTGGTGGAATAAGTCAAACCAGCCGAAACACATTCAGTATTAGCAGAAATTATATAGATCCACCACTGGAAAAGTCTGAGCTGAAAACAATATGTGCATTAGCCTTAGCAAAGGCACATAGTTAGCTTCACATGGACTTCTGCAATTCCCTTCCCCACGGCTTTCCAACCCCCATCTTTCCAGACTTCAGAATGCTACTGGCCACCTTCTCATATGTACACGAAAAGGTACCATCTCTTTGCCTCCATCCACTAATAACTTTGACATGCTCCTCATTGATTTCAGGAAGCAGTGGATAGGTTGGTAATGGGCTTCATCTACATTGGCAAACCCACCATCGCTAATCACCAGTGATGTTATGCCAGGGTGTCCATGACGGTGTGAAATTTTCAGTAAGAGCTCAGTGTAAATCTGGCCTTAAAAGGACAGAAATTTGTCATTATTTTTAAGCGCCTTGTAGCTTCGCTCCCTCATCTCTTTCCCTTCTATACCTACCAACTATAATCTGTTTTCTGTTACTTATATGAATGCTGGAAGAACCTTCCACTCTGCACCTCCTACCATCCAGAAAAGCTTTCCTCAACAAATCTCTCAACTATCCCTCATTTTGAGGGACATCACTCATTTTACTCCACTACCAACGATCAACACAAATGTTGTTCCTCCTTCACTTTTACTGTTGCATATTATTAATGTCAAATGCAGAATCATACAACTGATCTTGAAAACTAGTTATTTACACTAAAGGACTGAATCCTCCTGCATGAATACATTTTTTCCATTTCCCCTCACATTTGGCTTTGTCACACATCACAAACCACATCTGGATTGTGGCAGTTGAGAGGTATGTTCTGTACCTCTATTTTATCCACTTTCCCTTTTTCCAATCTTTTATGAAACTGTAAGGACCATCAGTGGAGTCTGATGCCAAGATTGTCAGATCCATGGTATAGATCTCTAACACTTGAGCTAAGGAGGAGCAACTATTAGAAGGTACCTATAGTAGGCTGTTGTTCTCTATGTAGACCAGCCTCTGCAGAGGAATGTAACGTGCATTATGCAAATATGATACAAAACATCCCTTACCAATACTACTTAAATTTCTCTTCCTCGCTTTTGTATTTTCTTTCAGCCTTGCAACAATGTTTTTTAATTCTGCAAAGTATTCTTGAAATACAATTTGTACCAAGCACGAATTAAGTTTTATTCTATAGTAATGCCTCCAGCACCTATCTATCTGTGCTGCTGCCTTAAAGTATCAAAGAATGAACCAAGCACTTATTTTTTGTAGGACAATGCAAAGATGTTGTCAGCACTATAAACGGCCACATACTATCGTACCTTTACAAGCACAGAAATTTCCATTTGATCCCTAGTCTGACATGGGGCGAGGAGTAACAGAGCTTTTCTTGTATGGTTCTGAATATAAGTAGACAACAAAATATTGTGAAGCAGGTACATAGTTCATTAAGACTACCAGAACAGCGAAATAAAACAATGCCTGCCAGTCAACAACAATCGCTAACAAATTTCAAACAGACTATGCCTGCAGCCTCAAAAAAGCCTCCAGAATTGCACAGCTGGTACATGACCTTCAAAAATTGCTCCAGATCTCCATTGAAGCACGTAGCTGCAAAGTGAGAGAGAGAGAGAAGAGAGAGAAAAATGAGACATGTTCAGACAATGTAAATAAAAAGCTAAAAGTCAGTAGAGAGAAAAACTGAAACAATGGTGTAGGGAAAGGGGGAACATAGACATAAGGGGCCAACACTTGCAGGGCCATAGCCTAGGCCCTTTGCCCTATCTAACTACACTGAATATGGAAGCCTACCTGAACATCGTATATTAAAAAGGTTCTGCCATGGCTTTGTAAGTTCCAGTCATAGTTGTCAGAGGGTCAAGGCAGAATTGAGACACCCTGCACCATCAGTAGCTCCAGGAAATCTACAAGAGAACACCAGATGGTGTAATACAGTGCTGTCACAGAGAAGCAGCTCCTACCTTTTTTTCCCCACAGATGTGCAGTGTTTGCACTCTAAACCTAGCCTTAAGTAGTACCTTCTATGGAAGTAGTCAGGCTTGTGGTGGCATTTAGCACAGCTGGTACTTCTGCAAGCCCCCATAACGCTCATGTACTGAGGGAGGATTGGAGCTATCCCTTGTACAAGTGTCTGATGTTGGAAAAGGTAGGTTTCCTTGCTCCTTACTTTCTTGGCGCACATACTCCTAATCTGTCCCTTGATCAAGTGTTGTATGCAATGGTGGTGAAGCAGTGCCATTCCTTGGATATTAGCGAGCCAAGATGGGTCTGGTAATATGTTTTATTGGACCAAGTTCTGTTGGTGAGAGAGACAAGCTTTCCAGCTTACCCAGAGCTCCTCTTCTTCAGATCTGGGAAATTTACTCAGAGTGTCTCAGCTAAATACAAGATGGAACAGATTGTTTAGCCTAAGTAGTTAACCCAAATTTCAAGGGACCATTCAAAGTGAAGTGGACCATTCCCACCAATGGACTGGCCAATAAAGCATATTATCTCACCTTGATCAAGTGTTCTTTTACACATTCTGAAGTGCCAGGGAATTATGCTTGCCCTAATATAATTAAGGCAGCTTACTAGGGTACATATTCTCTCAGAGAACTTTGCCTAAATACTTAAAGCTACCTTGGTTCTTGGGGCATGTGGGTTCCTAACAGTAGATCTCACATGATTAGCACCTTGATGGAGGCTCTTACAGACAGGGTTATTAACATGGGGTTCCAAGATGATTATTCATAATTTCTTGTTGGAAGAAATTTATGCTGGATTGGTTAATGCTTTCTGTTCTGTTTCTTGATTCCAATACATAATCGGATAGAGATTAAGTAGTCTCAGTTGAGACTGGCATGGAGTAGGATATCCAGATGGACTGTTTCACTCCAAAGAGGTGTACAATTTGTGTTACAGTAGCATCTGAAGGATCTAAATGAAAGTGAGGCCCCACTGTGCTAGGCACTGTACAAACACAGAGTAAGAGAGGGTCTCTGCTTTGAAGAGCTTACCATCTTAACAGCCAAGACAGACAAAGGATTGGAGAAAGGAAGTATTATCCCCATTTTACTGAGAAGAGCACAAAGAGATTAAAGTGACTTGCTCACAGCCACACAGGAAAAGGCAGGCATTCATCTGCTGAATCCTAAACCAATGCTCAACCACATGATCATCTTGCCTTTACATACTGAAGTTAATACCATACTGACATTCCTTTAAGTCTCAGAAGGCATTCAACTTGTGACTGCAATTTCCAGGCCCATTCTTATGTCAAGAATAATTTTCCTCCTCTTCGTGCTCAATCTCACTCCTACACAGACAAGCTGATTGAGTGGATTGCAGAGTGCTCTTTTCCCCGTTCATCTCTGTCCCACAGTTCCCCAGTAACTGGCATGCTCTAAGAACTATGATAAAAACTAGCATTATTAATTTGGCTCTACCCACTGTGACGGAGTCAGACCAGAAGGATATAGGAGAGTGCTGGAAGGCAGGTATATCAGCCTTAGGATGTGCAGGTCCTTGTTCCCTGGATAGCCAAACAAAGGCTACTCCAGACCAATCAAGACACCTGGGGCCAATTAAGAACCTTCTAGAAAGGAGTAGAAACAGCTAGCCTAATTGGGACACCTGAAGCCAATCAGAGACTGGCTGAATCCAGATAAAAACCTCCCAGTTAGTCAGGTGGGTGTGGGTGTCAGGAGCTGTGGAAGGAAGTTATGCTGTTGGTGAGACTGAGTGTTGGACAACATATCATACTGAAGGAAGGAGGCCCTGAGGTAAGGGTGAAGTGGGGTTTGAAGAAGCAGGGACTGCTGTGGGGAAGTAGCCCAGGGAATTGTATTGTGTTTTGTGCCTAAAAGGTCAGCCATCTTAGCTGATACTATTAGGGTCCCTGGGCTGGAGTCCGGAGTAGAGGGCGGGCCCAGGCTCCCCCCTTTTTCCATCTTCCATACTGGCCTGTGATGAAGGTAACTCACTAGGTGGTGACTCTTGCCAATTATACTGAGAAAGGGAGGTCACTTTGGGGCCTAGATGAGTTTCTGAGGCCCCTAAATCTGCCAGGAAGCGCAGGACCCACAAGTACAGACTTGGAGCTTTGTCACACCACATAACCACCCATATACGGAGAGTTATAAAGGCCTCCCTGAGTACTGCCGCTAGCACACAATCATCATTATGGTGATTGTCTTCAGGCAACTGCTATACCAAAATGTAGTGCCTGTCCATCTAAAATAAGACCCGTATGCATGGGTGTGAATCCAGGCAGTCCAGGAAGTGGGTATACATCTTAGCTTACTGTCTGTGTCAATTCTCTGAACACTCAGAGAATTTTTAGGCCTAAGAGTAGTCTATCTTTGAAAGTACCACTAGTATATCTGGTGTATAATCAATCTTTCAGTGGTGCTCTCGGGACAGGGAGGATGTGCTTCAGTAATCACAAGCTATCCTGCCATTTTCAAGCTTCCTCCTAGTTCTAGCTCAGACCATGTCTCTTAGGGTTTCTGGAAGTTTGTCCGGCCATTTAAATCGCAATCACCTCTCTGTATCATGGGTACCACAGCGATGGTTCACTCTGGTGCACATTCAGTTCTGATCACACTGGCGGGGTAGCAAACCCAAATGGCAAAGGGAACTGAAGAGACTAGAGTGGTGAGAGTTTAAGGCCATGAAAAGAGACCTTACAGTAATAAAAATAAATGCCTACATCCAGGAAGAGGATACACAAGAGACATAAAATGGTGGGATACAGCCAAGTTTTTCTTATTCTGTATCTTAAACATAGTCTTAATATTTCATCTTTATATAATCACACACTCTAGCTGCATAGGGTAAGTGCTGGATCAGAATAGGAAGGCTGTCCATAAGAAATACTATCTTATGAAGCAGCCTAGACATTTTAAAAACCACAGGTCTAGCATGCTGTGGATTGTCTGTTGTTGGAATTAGAGCACAAGAACTGAATTAAGTAAACACTAAGTGATTGCTCTTCCCATCTTTCCCTTAAAAGCATGTGCCATAGAAAAGGACTCGGGATGCATATGCCGCAGGTGACCCACTATGCAAAAAAGGACACACAGGACTAGTACCATGATCCCTGGGAGAAGGAGGTAGGCTATCATGCATTTTTACTCCTCCTCCAATATGTCCATCAAGCCCCTTTCCCCTTGGCCACATACAAATTCAATACCAATATCTGGTCAGGCTCGTATGAAAATGCCATAATGACTCCCGACTGATTCAACACAAATCTAATCATCTCAAATATCATAAATTATACATGTTTTAAAGATATAACTATCCTAATAAAAGGAAAACTCAACCACAACATTAATGTTATTTGTGCAATAACAAGTCAAGCTTACAACCACTCAAATCAAGAACTTTCAGATTTAATGGCATCCCAGTTGATACATCAGTTTCCCTGTTAGAAAATGAGGGACAATACAATAACTAACCTATCTGACAAGGGCGTTGAGAGATTTAAATAATGACTCAAATTATTCTGAGATTATCTGTTAAAATTATTACTTGTATACTAGTGTAACCTCCGGTAGATTTTATATATATTACAGAGGCATCACAGCATATATGTTTACACAAGGTAACAAGCACATGAATTTAAACAAATGTTGATGAGTAAGTGTTTTCCCTTTAACCCTGAATTACTTTATTAGGTAAACCTAATTACCTTCTCCATCTAATAGTGAGGAGAAGTGATGAATACAGAACACGGAGGGAGGGTGGGGAGAGAAATCACTGGACCAGTTTTAGTCTTCCCCAGAAAACTAGCTCACTTTTTTTTTTTTTAAGAGTATTTGAAAGATAAAGCATTTCAATTTCAAGTTTCCATATTTAAAAACTTTAAGAACAAGGAAAAACAAGTTTGGGTGTAGATCTTTGATTAGGATAAGGCTATTCTTTTTTTCAAAATGTATATTTTGTTTGTAACAACAATAATGAGCTTAAGTTATATTTTTTCCAAGCTTCTTTTCCCCATAGACAGATTTCAAGGCCAGAAGGGATTTTTGTGACCCTCTAGGCTGGCCTGTATAACACAGGCCCTAGAAATTCCCCAAAATAATTCCTAGAACAGGTCTTTTAGAAAGACATTCAGTCTTTGAAAAATTGTAGTGATGGAGAATCCACCATGACTCTTGGTAATTTGTTTCAATAGCCAATTATCCTCAGTTAAAAATGCATGCCTTATTTTAAGTCTAAATTTGTCTAGCTTCAACTTCCAGTTACACCTTTCTCTGCTAGACTGAAGGGCCCATTATCAAGTATTAGTTCCCAATGCTGCTACTTTAAGATTACAGTCTATTAAACCGTAATAAAACTAATCTTAACCTTAATCTTCTCTCTGTTAAAATAAATAATTGATTTCCTCGGGTCTATCACTACAAGGTACGTTTTCTATGGACTCTCTTCAATTTATAAACATCCTTCTTGAATTATGGACAACAGAACTGGACACAGTATTCCAGCAGCAGTCACACCAATGCCAAATACGGAGGTAAAATAACTTCGATACTCCTACTTGAGATTCATCTATTTATCAAGCCAAGCATTGCATTAGCCTTTTCCGCCACAGAATCACAATCGGAACTCATGTTCAGCTGATTATCCACGATGACCCCCAAATTTTTTTCAGAGTCACTGCTTCCAAGGATAGTCTCCCACTCAGTTAAGTATGGTTTGCAGTCTGTTTCTAGTTGTATACCTTTACACTTATCCATATTAAAACGCATACTTTTTACTTGAACACAGTTTACCAAATGATCCAGATTACTAGTAGCTAACTTTTAATCCATTTAGCATGTGTCATATTAAGTTTTATATAATTTTTGGGTTTTGTTTTTAATCAAAATGTTGTGTGGTACCAAGTCGAACACCTTAATGAAGTCTAAGAGCTTGTCTATCTTGACAATTAGTTCTCAGCAAACTGGGATGTGACTTTACCCACGTTAGCCTGCCATAGATGAACTGTACATGTGGACTCTACCGATATACATTAACACTTTGTTAATGCATTTTGATCTAGTCCATTATTCACGTCTGCAGGGTCCACATGAAGAATTAGTGCCTGGCAGGCTCCTGTGGGTACATTCACTTACCAGCTTGCCACAAACTAAATTTGTGTGTAGGCAAACCTTAAAAACATATGACGACATCATCAACACTAATATTCTCATTTAAAAAAACCAAAAAAACCAAAGACATCAAGTTAGTTTAACAGGATCTATTTTCCACAAGCTGGATGTTGATTGGCATTAATTGCATTATCCTCCTTTAATTCTTTATTAATTGAATCCCTTATCAGCCGCTCCATTATCTTGCCCAGAATCAATCTGCCAGACTGACAGGCCTATAATTACTTGGATCATCCTTTTTAAATATTAGCACATATTGACATGTTGACAAATATTGCGGTCTCTCAACCACTACATGGTCTACAATTTCATTTAGAAATGGCATTTGAAATAAAATAAAAAACACTAAAAATAAATTTACTTGCATTAAGTGTTTAGCCCTCACAACATGCATGATACTAATCTGTTAAACTATTTTAGCTAAGGTTTTTTTAATAATTATTTCCATAGATGGCTGTTATGTTTGTGATGTCTGAGTGTACTGTAAGGGAGAAGGATACTTTTCTTATAAACTAGGCAAGAATATGAAAAAAAATCAACTTGATAATGGCACGTGCAAAGCTTCCACTGGTGACTGAGACATACAGCACCCATTTCTGTAGTGTTTGGATTTTCCTTCATTAATCTACAAATGGCTCCAGTGCCTCCTGTGTAGTTCATAACTTTGCCAAAAGCAATTGCAAAAAGAACTTGAGATGATGCTGGTCCATTTCACAGCTATTTAAAAAACTCTGGGGAACACTGAAGACTGACAACAAACATGCCAATTTCAACCTGCTACTTCCAAGAAAAAACAGTTTCTTGCAGTACTCTCAGGGAGAGAGTGGACAAAAAACTCTCAGAGGATAGGGAGAGTAGAAAAAGGACGGTCTTGAGTTACTTCCTATGAAACTTAGGTCAAGTCACTTATTGTCTATGCCTCTGGCTATGTATGGTGTCTGGTACATTTTTCAGCACAGAGCTGTGTGACTACTGGTGTAATATTTTCAAGTAATTAAGCTACACAAGGGAGTTTTAATCCTCCCCTCTTCCATTAAATCAATTGTACAAAGGCTACAGTACTCTGTGCCAACCAGTTATGACATGTTCAAACTCTGGAAAAAAAAAATGAAGATCAAAAATATATGCAGTTTTCCCCAGGGGCTAAATAAAGCATAAACGACATACACACACACACACACACACACACACACACACACACACACACACACACGGCCGTAAGCACAGGCAATATCAGCAAAGGGCTGGCAGGACACACTGAAAACAGCAATTACACACCCTGCCATCCAGACACACAGAAACTCAAAGCAAGAAGGTCTCTTTCCTCAGTGCATTAAATACTGAACCAAACCCTTTTTTCACCCCTGCCCTGCAAATTAAATCACAGATTTAATTTTAAATACAAGATTAAAACCATTTTAGAAGCTTTTGACAAGAATAACCACGAACTGAAATGGGGGAGGGGAGAAAATGTTGATACTTCTCTGTTCCAAGAGTTTTTTTAAAATGACCCTATTCAGGGAGAAAAAAAAAAAATCATCTGTGATTTTATTTGGATATAGTTGGGCAGGAAATCCTTGAGGTGGGTTAAATACCTTTCTTGTATATGCTTTACAAAGAATTTCCTCTGCTAACTAGAATAATATTGGTTTTCATGTCTACCCTGATAAATCACTGCAGTGGTGCTGGATTTCTTCTCCCCTCCCCGACCCCTCACCCCACCCATATCTTTATCTGTAAAAAAGGCATGTTGATACCCTTATATCAAATATATCTATAGTTTCTAAACACACACACTTTATACAGTATTATGTGCTATGGCCTTGATCCTGCACCATGAACCTGCGCAGAGCCATACTGGGACATTTTTCATATTACATGGATAAAGTATATAATAGCGCGCATATACACATATATTTTCAAGATTCAGTGCAAAAGTGAGGTCATAATTAAAGAAACGTCATAATCAAGATTACCAACCTCCACACTATGGTAATGCAAATAATAAATAAGACATTTTGGAGGAGAGGGGACAGACTATTGTAATTTAGAGCCACGACTGCAATTTCAAGGCTACAGTTGTCTCTGCAGGTGATTTTAGCCAGCAGTTCATAAGCATCACCTTAAGCTGTTACCACCTTTCTATAGCCGAATTGCAAGGGTACTACTGTTTTCAATGCCTTCTACTCCTTTCATTTGGGCAGAAGCATTTCCCATACAGGAAGTAAAGCTTATCAACATACACAAAAAGCCAAAAACCATTTCACTTAAACTGGAGGGAAAAAAGCATTAAAATGTTTTTGTGTAGGTTCTCTCTCCCCATCAGAGCACTCCTCTAATTATTTTACCATCTATACAAGATTCTAATGTTAACCAAACACCATGCAACAATCTTAGGGGTATGTAGTCTTAATTGAAATCTGGAGATGGGTAGGTACTGTTCTCCTTAAAGGAACAAGCACC
The DNA here is from genome assembly GCA_007922305.1 of Dermatemys mawii. NCBI lineage: Eukaryota > Metazoa > Chordata > Testudines > Dermatemydidae > Dermatemys > Dermatemys mawii. The sequence goes on along the minus strand of ML677350.1, from coordinate 23,270,254 downwards.
CAGATCGCACTGAAGGCTAAACCATGTAGGCTCTACACCAAGGTTATCCTAAGCTCTGGAGTCTTATATTTGCTTCCCAGAACCATGCTAGCCAGACTGCTACTGGCAAACTCCTTTGGAAGTCTGTAGCATGGTTTTAGAACTCAACTGCAATGAGATTCGCAACCCAAAATTAAAAATGCTGACCACACTCATCAGAGAAGATGTGCTAGCACTCACCTACTAACAGCCATGCATATATACAGTCATAAGTAACTTGACTCTTAAAATCTCTCACCGTTGCACTGCCTCCAGGGAAGTTATTGTCTCCCTTCTCTGTGAAGGGAGACACAGAGGAAGCATGGGACAAGAGAGATGAACGTGACAGAACAGCCAAGTTCAGGGAAGTGGAAAGGTTCCGTGTTTCAAAACACAAGCCATGAACACCTGCAGAAGGACTCTAGACAGCCCAAGACGACTTTGACCCCCAACCTAAAATATGGCCTAATGTGGTAAAGATACCGAGGCAGGGAAATGCACGTAGGGTTTATTATTTTGCATAGATCTGTGTACTTCTCATGTGATTAAGTAAAGAGCAATGATATTACAATCCCCTGTGCGGTCCTTGAAAACTGATAGTCTCTAATTTTAACACACTTTGATTTGTAAAAGTTTTCCAGGTGTCTGAACTCTATTCAGACTCTGCAAGCTTAAAACACCTGAGGATGTAGCAGCTGGATCCCTTCACAGCAGTCTGGTGAGTAGCTGAGACACTCATCTAGAGTTACGACGGCTCCAAAAAAGCATAGGACTGATTACTGGGGAATGGAAGGAACAGCACATCAGAAATTCATGGAATAACTTGGAAATCACAGTAGACCACCCAGAGTTGCATACCAAAATCACCTTAGTTAAACATGAATATGTACAGATAAGGATTAGACCAGCCACCCATTTTTTTAAAAAAAGTTGGCCCTCAGCTGCCACCAAACAAAAATGTTTGGGTTTTTGGAAACCAGGTTCAAATCAAATTTAAAAAGTGGGGGTTGAATGTTAGAAAGGACAGAGACATACAATTGTTGAAACTAGACTACATTATGGTTTGCTAAACACACAAAGCAACAGAACTGTAGTCGTCTCAGAACAACAAGGCTCTTTGCACCAGCACGTTACCTGAAGATACCCAACCCATTCCTACAGAGACTCAAAACCTTAAAATGCTCCCAAGCGAAGGATTATTTCATGAAGTTCATTTATTGACTGGACAATTTCATACTTGACAGGCCTGGATTTTAACAGCCGTCTGAAAACCATTCAGTTAGCTACAACTCAAGTGATAAAAAGATTTATGTTTTTAAAAACACAACTGAAGTTAAATAGAGTGCAGAATGTACTGCCTTTTTATGTTCACATCCTGCAGCTCTTATTCATGTACATGGCCCCCACTGACTTGGCCAGCATTAACTCACATGAGTAAAGAGGGAGGGATCTGGCCTTTATATGCTAATTATGCTGTGCTTTCAAACCAGGCTGCTAAGGAACAACCATCCAATGCACAAATGCCAACAACTCGCGGACGCTTCATCCCACTTTTCATATGCAACCAATGTCTGACAGCCCAAAAGACTGTCTAGCTAAATCAACAAGAACTTTGCTCAAGGGAACAGCAACTTACATAAACATCTATGGCCAAAACACACTGCCAAACTCCATCAGGGGTTTTTTAATGTACGTATTAACAGTGCAAAGTAAGTTGATAATTGGTAAATCAATATAAAATTATACTGTTCAAATGCAAAAATAGAAATTCTTGGCTAGTAGAACATTGTAAAGTGAGAAAATGGAGTTCAGAAGCAACTTTTGACTTCTAACTCAGCGGTTCTCAAACTTGTTGGGTCAGCGGCCCTTTTTCTGTTCCCCGTGGGCTGCCGCGACACATGCATGTCCTCCAAAAAGCTGCCGAAGTGAATGTTTCTGCTTTTGGCGGCAGTTCGGCGGGCATGCTGTGCCCTTCACAGTGTCCGCCGAAAAGCCGCCGAAACTGGAATCTTTCACTTCAGCGTTTTTTTGGAGGACAGTTTGAAGCGCGCAGCATGTCTGCCAAAATGCCACCGAAAGTGTTTGGCTCTGCGGCACAGGGAGCTCGCGACCCCCACTTTGAGAACCACTGTCTAACTCTTCATCCAGCTATGACTGGGAGCATTACAGAAGGGGGAGGGAGGAGGACTTGAGAAAGAAAGAAAGTAGTAGACAGGAGAAATACTCTGAATTTTCTAAAATACATCACTGACCACTAGTTTTGGACGGACTCTGAGGCCATCTATCACCAACTAGCCTCCAGCCAAGTACTGAATTTGACTTTCTATGAAGAAAAGATTAGATGATCCGGGGAGTGGATTCCTCACCCCACTCAAGCAAATTAGTCCTACTTATGCTAGTAAAACCACCAAGATTTGGCCACTGTACAGAAGAAAACAGGTAAGCAAAAATCTGAGTAATTAAAGTTTTTCTAGGTCACCTACTGTGGGGATATTGAACTCTCTCAACCTCCACAGACTTCAATCGGACTCAAAGACACTTGGCACCACATAGGAGTAGAGCCTTGGGGGAAAAAAGCCTCTGATTTTGACTAACGCCTCTAACCCAGGTCACTGGGGAAAGCAAGAACCAATACTCCAATTTCTAGAGCTCTTCAACAAAACAAAAAACACCACAGTTGGTGTTAACAAGGAATGAATCAGTGAATGTGCAAACTGCTCTCATTCCCCACAGACTTCAATGGGAGCTGAAGACACTAAGCACCTCATAATATCAAGCCAAATATCTGTAGGGTACTTGAGACATGAAAAGCATGATAGAATGCCAAGTGTTATTACTGTAGAGGTCATCAATTCTCCATCTGGTGTGTTAACATCATGGATCTGTGGTCAAAGTAATAACAGATTTTATACTTGCAGCTCTCTTTGGAAGCATCTGGCAATGTGATTTAATAAAATTCACTGTCCAGAGGAGTATACTCACAATCTATGTCCAAATGGCTACTTTCACAGTGTTATTGCTTTCCAGCAACTTATGTTGGTACAGAAACAGAGGGGGAAGACTGTTCCAAAATCTTACCAAGAGTTAATAAAAGCACTACTACACTATCTTAAATATTTGCGCAGCACAGCAAATATTACTGCTGCAGGTTTGCAGCCTTGGGACTTTTAATATGAGATGATTTCACTCTACGGCCATGATCAGTCAATATGAGTAACTCACTCTCCAGTTTCACTAGTTATATACTTAGTGAAGATTTTTTGCATGACTAAAGTTAAATGACCACAATGGTTTTATTGGCCCATTCATGTGTGATTCGTGTATTTTCTGGGTTTTTGATTTTTGGGAAGGAGGGCTGTTTTTTTGAGGCATACTGATGCCAATGCTAATGGTACCATTAAGAACGCTTCAATAACAAAAATAAAATAAAATGTTTAAGATCAGGAAATCTTGTTTATAGTATCTACCCAAAATTCATCCCTGGAATAAGACAGTCCTACACTTTTGACTTCAATGGAGATGCACTCATATTAGGGCTGAATTTGGACCTCTCACTGAAAAATGTAGAAAGGAAGCTAGTAGATAGCACTGATGCAGATACTTGTTAGAGAACTGTAATATAGTTATGATCATCAACCTAATTGTGGATTATCTCCTGATTAACAAGCTACCTAGGTCACTCTAGTAATAAGTGATTCAAAGAAAAGCAAGAATTATTGTGATAGTTTCTATTGCATTAGAGGAGAAAGCAAGAAACAGTAAAATTCTGTATGCAGCAAAGCATTCCCATAACAAATGCTGTCTACTGGTATGTAGAGACCAACTGAAAACATGTTTTGTAGAAATATTTACTTGAGCTTCATACTGAACAATACAACAAAAGATAGTATGTATTTTCTAAGAGGAAAGCTTTTGGGGGCACAAAAATATACTGAGATAATCAAGCATCTACACAGTGTAACCAGTACTGTGCCCGATGATAGTATTCAAAATAGAAATGTAGAAGCTTTCTTTTGACCATAAGTGAATGTTTTCTGACAACTTCTGAGTTATCTTAACATTGAGATAGCTATCAAACTGGTATCTTTATGACTGTTTTAATTTCCTCATGAATACCACCTCCTGGATCTAATTAAACCAAGACTGAAGGAGCTTCTTTTTCCAATAACATGCTATAGAGAAACTTGCTACCAACATTGCATTGAAAATTTAGGTATTGTGTATGCCAAACAGGATGCTGTTTATTGAGAATCTTGGCATTAACACAACAAGATCCAATCAGTTGTCATAGCCAGCTGACTGGGGTGTATTTTATAGCTATATATAAAGTTAATCAAAGATTGGCACTGAGTCACCAGATTTCCATTTTCATGAATCTGAACATTTTCATTAAATCATAAAGACAAATGATTGTTTTATGGTAAGATATTATAATTGACAAACTTAAAACAAAGGAAAGATGGACCTGAGCCAATCTCAAGTTTTTCAAAGTTTAAGCATTTTGGAGATCCACAGTTTTGGTTCAACCAATCTCTGATATCAGGTACTTTTTTCCTCCCTACCTCCTTGTCCCTCAGCTGCATAGCTGGATATTCCCTCAGATATCAGTGGATGAAAGCTCCATATAATATTTCAAAATATTATTAGTAAACCAAAATCTCTTTGCAAACACTTATGTCTTTGCTGAGAAACAGAGCAAGACATCTGTTTTGCTTTGCATTTTGCAATAATGAATCTGATTAACAGATTACCAAAGTGAAAATTAGCTCAAATCTACTGTATATCTTTCAGGGAAAAGAATAGAAGTTCTCACTACTTTTAAACAGCATTGTTTCACCTTTTGACCAGTGCAGCTAGTTAAAGTTTGGGCCCATCTGGATAGTTCATTTGTGAGCAGAAGTTGATGGTAGTCTGGTATTTCTTTGATGCAGTTTTGTTTATTTACAAAGAATGTACAAAGTCCAGTGTCTCTGAACACTGAATGAATCATATAACAAGAAACTGCTTTTTTTGCTCAGACCAGCAAGAGCACTCTTTGCTACCTGCACCTCTCACCCAAAAACCTCGCCCCAGGTTTCTTTCAAAGTCACCCAGTGTGCTTTCAGATGTTCTTTGGGTAATCTTCTCTCTCTCCCCCCCGACCCACCCACCCTTGAGCTCTCTTGTCTCTCCTCAGTTTCTTTGAGCTCTGCTTTCTCACACAAGCTCCCACCCAAAACAATACTCTGCAAGAGATCCTGGGGAAATTCACACACTCCTTTTGTCTGAGGTGGGTGGGGCTTCTGGTTAGTTAAATTAAATGGCAGTTCACACCTATTAGTCTCAATCCCATAACAAGATTTCACCAAGCTCATAACAATTTCTTCAGAGCAAAGAGTTAGTTCCCACTAAATGGAAGCTGGATCTTTGCCAAATGCTTCCATGTGTTGTTATTTGGGGCTACATTTCTCTCTTTTATGGGTATTAATAAGATTTTCACATAAAGCCCACTCAACTTAGTCATCCTCACCACTGTTAAACTTAGGTTTTACAGTTTTACTTCATTTGTGTGGCTTGCCAACAAAAACATTTATGATGTCACAAGGTCCACAGATTTCCAAGTATCACTCAGGACATAAAGCCTAAAGGGAGTAAAGGGCCTCTACAGTATCTTGGAAGCTGAAGATAAAAAGCTGAACCATTAAAAACAAGAACCTCCAAGAAGAAAGATAAAATAAGGTCAATAATCTGCCATAAACACCAATTTTGAAAATGCATTTTTTAAAAAGTAACAAACAAGAACATCAGCTCACAGATTTTCTTTGAAAAAAATGTGTATTTCATGGGAGAAAAGGAGCATTTTTCTGTGTTTATCTGAAAGTTTCCTTTCTTTGAGTAACAGGGTCCACAGATCCTTTACAATGGGTAACTTCAGCCTGCTTGCAGCATGTGGACCGAACCAGATCAGTCACCAACAGCAGAGGAATGCCCTGCCCTCTGACATTCCCACCAGTTGAGACAGCTTCAACAGTCAAGACAATTCAATTCTACCTTTCTAAATTACTGATTGGATTAAATATATTTTGAGGGAAAAGAACAACAATTTCCTCATCTACTGAGGAAGGAAAAAATTCACCCTCATGAAATAAACCAATATTTCCATGCTAATTTCTGTCTCTATTCTAGATGATCCATTTGTCTCCAGAGTGGAATGGAGCTATGCAGAACACAAGGAGTATAGGTTTGCAGGAACAGGCCACCAGACACTGCTTGCAAGAATTCCCAGTCTCAGCGTGGCTGGAGCCCTCATGGACCCACAGTGGAATACACATAGGGACCAGCACTCAAACAACAACAAAAAATTTAGGCCACAATTACAGGGTGGAGAGACTGTCTTGGGAAGCAGTGATCCTGAAAAAGACCTGGGCGTCACAGTGGATTATCAGTTAAACATGAGCTCCCAGTGTGATGCTGTGTTCAGAAGGGCACGGAGCAACGGTTATGGCAATACCGCATCCAGTTCTGGGATCTACAACTCAAAAAGGATCCTACAAACCTTTGTTTCAGAGAGGGAAGGGAAATTGGGCTCAGATAATGCTCCAAAAATATTTCAAGTGACTGGTAATCTCCCTGTTCTCAAAGATGCCTACTGTCTCTTTCAATTCCTGACCCCCACAGACCCCCCTGGGTCAGTCAAGGAAGGTACTGGACTGAGGTTCAAGAATGTACGCCCGAAAGGGTCTACCCTTCCAACTGCATAAGCTCCACATAGGCCACTTAATTTCCAAAGGAGGCTCCAGCCTACAATATCAGAAGGGCACCCCAGAAGCTCTGTTACAGCAGCAGCAGCAGGGAAGGGAGCTTGGCCTGAAGACCACTTACCACAATCTCTATTGGCACTGCTCATGCTGTGTCCAATACCTTCCATTCATGGCCCAAGATGTCAGGGAAGACACAGCTAGACTTCACAGTTGCAGCATGTCTGCTGGTGCGGGCTATAGGTGTGATGTTCTAACTGGCACACTGCCCTCATGGAGAGGAGGGAGAGAAATGGCTTACCCTGGAACCACTTTTTCTGTTCTTCCTGGCTTCTCACGTGCGTGGGGAAGGTCGTGATCCTGCCTGGAGTGGGCTGAAATTGGTGGTGGAACAGCATCCTACCAACAGAGCCATCCACAACAAAACATCTGAGAAGGAGTAAAGCAAGAGAGACAGACCCTTCCTTTTGCCTCTGGTGTTCCTCAGTCACTCCATCCCTGAAGCCTGCAGGGGTACTAGCCACTGCAAAGGCCTCAAACAAGGAAACAGAGCTCCTGGTATAGTCTCCTAAAAAAATAATTAAATTTAGCCTTCAGACACAGCTAGGAATTACACAGGTACATCATCATGACAAACTTTTAGTCACAACTTTTAAATAGATTTTTGAATTTTCCTCAGAAGAGCTCTGCAGCAAGGAAGGCTGACTGATCTGCTTGCCATAGGGTATGGCGGATAAGCCAGTGGGAAGTCCTTTGCTGCCAGTGACTGACAAGCTAGTTCTGCCTCCCAAGCACTCACTGTAATTGTAAATCATTGTAAAGATCATGGCATACCCTGTTCCCTCCTTCGAAACAGTGAGCTTTCAGATTTCTACCACCTCAAAAGACAAAAAAAATTGTCAGAACTCAATTTGTCTGATTCATTGCATGGAACATGGGCCAGGTTTTCACAGCCGGTGTAAATGACTGTAGTTTAACTGAGATTCTCATACCAGCTGCGGATCCAGTCCTATAACTTTTTAAGAGCATATAAAGGTAGTTTGTGATATATCAGTCTCACTTGCAAATCTGTGTTATGCTTTATGTACTATCTCCACATTCAGCTGGGAACAAACAATACACAGCTAAACTCAGAATATGATGTAAGTACATATTTTGGAACTCAAGTTCTCGTCCATTAAGAAGCTGGACCAATTCATAGCCAAGCACTTCTGATCATAGCTTTCTAGAAGTTCCCAAGAGAGAAACAAAATCTGAAGATCTAAACAATAAGAGACAGTTTCCAGACATGAAAACAATTAAAAAAAATCTGTTTTTCCATACAAATCTACTCTTATTGTACGTAGGGCATCCTGGTCTGAGGCACTTATATCAGCTATGCAGATAAAACAAGGTTTCAGGTCCAAGGTGTGCCACAGCTAAAATATAAAAAATGAAAGGTTTTGAATATGTAGCTAGTAGTCATTGCTAACCATAAGAACAGTCCCATATCAGTAAATATGGAGTCAAGAAGTCACTGAGAGTTTGGGGACAAGATGGATGGAGAGCCTTAAATATCAGCTAAGCAAGTTTGTACACAACATACAACACAATAGGAAGCTGAAGATAAATATATGCTTTCCATATCTTCTATTATAACTGAAAATGTTTAATCTTCAACTAACATTGAAGGAACATTGTTTTCTTGTGTTGTAGCGTGGAGAAATACATGTGCTGTTCACAAACACACAGAGTGAGTTCAAATCATGTTACCGTACTATGATATTCGCTTACTATGATCCTATGTTATTGTATTACACTGCCTATGCCAAGAATAGAGCAGGCTTTTAAGATACAAAAGTAATTGTTCCTACAATATCAAAGTCACAGTTTCATCTTTGAAAACACAGTGTAAATGTGCTTCGTAATAAGAAACAAATAACAGGAGGCCACAAGTCCAATTCTTTGTCAAGAAACTATACATTACAACATCATTAGCCAGGTGAGTAAATTGCTAATGCCATCTGAAGATAAACTAGCCACCAGTTCATAGCAGGCTATCCTAAGAGGTCAGTGGGAACTGCAAGTGCTCTATGCTTTTGATGATCAAAAGCATTTTTTAAAAGTCCACCCATGATAGTAGCTTCCAAAAGCCTAATATAGTCCCTTCTCACAATTTAGCCCATCACAAAACACAAGATAAATATAACATTAAACCCACTAATTGAGATATGTTTATTCATTTCCAGTTCAGTGTAATCAGTTGATAATAAAGAATGCATTTAAGTATTTTAATTGCAGATGATTAAAATTGCTCTAAAAAATTGTCTTAAATCAGTACTTGAATATGAATTATACTCGCAGCATTTCACAGTTAAAGGCAAACACAAAGATTTGAATTAAACAGAAATACCAGTTGAACTATGTGAAAAATCATTAATCAACAAATACTTTGGAAGTAGTGTTTCTGCTACTCATTTGCATAAACACTCTAATAAATAATATAAACACTGACCGGTTTGCCACTTCCTTGAATGTGGGTATATTAGGGCAGAAGTAAACTTGTTATACCACTAAGCAGTAAGTTTTAATGGATAAAGCACATCATTCATACATCTGGGAAATTTATCTCAGTCAACCATTTATTTTAACTAGTCTTATCTCATTCCTTACCAGGCAGAATTCCATACTACAAAAGTCTCCACACATCTCCTGGCTCACTTTGGCATTGTTTTCATTCTACATCCATGAGAACAGTGCTGGCCCAAGCTGCACTGGGAACTTATCAAATTCTCACGTCTAAACACTTTTGCACTCCAGGTCACAGCTGAGGTTAGTGGCAAGACAATCACTCTGGGTACCCAAGTGACTGAGAACAAGACCAGCAAGAACTTTTATTTTCAGCGTAGGAATAGCCTCTACATTTTATTTATATATTATATATCAGAATATACCCATGTACAAATGCACTCACACACATCCCAAATTCCTGGTAAATTATAAATAAAAATTGGGAGAATTCTAGAAAAATTTAAGGGTAATTTTAAAGTCCAGATTAAATTTTTAAAAAGTGTAGTTTATAGTGAAATTAGTTAAATCCCAAATAAAATTTAAAAATTAAGGCGTGATGAAAAATACATTAAGACAAAAAGTTAAGAAATGGTTGCAGAGGCTGACACAAACTACAAGCCTACGCAAGATACGTACCAGTGCCTGCAGACATGTTAGAAAACAACCTTAGCTGTCCAGAAAGTAAATGTCACACTATGTTTCTTTACCCAGAAACTGTATTCTAAGAACTCATCTAAGAATTCTATCCCTTCAAGCTACAATTTCAATAGCTGCTTTTTGGGGGCTGGAGTGGAGTGGCATGGTCTCCAAGTTACTAATTTGTGTTTTTGAGATTGAAAAAGGTATTGTACAAGAACTCATGTGAGCAATTCAGCCAATACTAGCTTTTAATTACTATCTTTAATGAGAATAGAGCCACCTATTCACATTCCACTATGTTATTCATAAGCATGGGGACCTTCACCTGTTCTTTTGTGATTATCAAACAAAGCTACTCGGTGCTATCCTTTTCAGCACTGAAACACAGAGAAGGTGGGATTTACCTTGCAAACAGACCAACCCTTCTGAAATCTGTTTCTTAATAGTGGTCAGTTTCCCGTAATTGGATGCTATTGCTAATGGTGGATCATACATGGAAAGATGATCTCTCTTCTGCACTAGTGCTGCTGCTGCAGAAAAGAAAGATTAGCCTACTACTTAGTGATGGGTGTAGGGTGTACCTGGCCCTTTGTGGACTTCTGGTGAAGGCTTTAAAGTCCTACTATACCTTGCCCCAGAAAGGAGCAGTGAAGGTGGGTCCTCCAGGCCTGTCTAGAAAGGCTGCTTCTGTGCAGCCTGTCAGGCCTTGCGGTTCCTTTTATTGGAGCTGGAGGCCTGAGCCACTGAAGACCTTAGTGAGGTCAGCAACTACAGGGGGCAACACAAGCGGGAAGTGGGCTGGGAGAAGAGAAACTGCAGCACTATACATGTCTTATAGAAGGCATTCAGGAGGTGAGTGCCCCTTTTTATACCTGGATGCTGAACCTCTCTAATTCCCACAGATGACAATGGAATCAGGGAATTGTCAGTAGCCCTTGAAAGAAATCAGACCACTTTTATTTAGTACTTTACCTTGCATAATCTAGGTACTAAGATGCTGTCCAGTGACTTTAGTGAGAACCGAAGGTGCTCAGTGCCTCACAAGTTCAGGCCCCAGATCTGCATCTGATCAAAAGATACTCCTGCACCAACCACGCTTGCAAGCTTAAATAAAATCCCAACCCATATTTACCTTTTTTTAATATATTTAACTTACATATCATTCTATTTTAACTAACAGGTTATATACAAAAAAAATCAGTGGGATTGGCTCTTTTCAGCAATAACCCATCATTAACATCACCAATTATAGAGCTTTAGGATCATCAGCCATTTTGTCACATACCTATTTGAATGATTATCAGCTACTACATTGTATTGTATTATGGAAAAGGTTTGAGTGTCATCCATCCAAAAGCACTGTCTATACATCAAAGTCAAAACAAGCTGGCAAAGCTGAGTGTGCAATGAAAACTAAATTAGATTTGGTTAGCTTATAACCTCTAACAGGATGCCCTCCTCGTACCCCACCCTCAGCACAAAACAGCTATTATTTCATTCAGCACTTTGCTATGGTTGCAATATTTAATTTCAGCATAGTGTATAATAAAAGGTTCTGCAACCCTCCCCTCCCAATCCACACAGAAGCACAATAAAGGCTACATATTCTTAAATGCATCATTTTAATTGAGATGTTAAGGAAATGCGCCATATACCTTTAGGTCATACAAGTGCTTATTCCTAAAGCTCCTTCAGCTGAAAGCTTGGGAGAACAAACCTAGAAGATCTGCTGTTTATTCACATAATTAAAAAGGGAAATATTGCTCAGGTGCAGATTCCCAAGCAGTTCAGATTTTAGAGCTCTTTAAAAATGCCTTCTTTCACTGATGGTCAGACACTCAAGTGTGGTTATGGATCGAGATAGTCAAATGTTAGAATAGCATATTAAAAGAATATCATAATACAGCTAAAAAATGATTTCAGCAATTTTCAGTTTATAAAGCTGGGGGAATATTTCTCTGACTTATTCATCAAATATCGAGAACTTTTCAGAGAATATATGAGTCTAATCATTTCCCCACTACCACCCCAATTAAACTCAAAGAATGATCCTCCAAACACAATAGTTCCAATGATTTAAAATAAATAAATAAATAAACCAGGCAATCCAAAGGAGGTTAACTCCTGGCCATAGTACAACACGATCCTGTAAACCAGATACCATAACATTCTGATAATCAAATTAACACTATGGGCATCAGTCTTTAAGTAAGCATGAAACAGATTTTCAATTTGATCTGATTAAGATTCTGCTGTTGACACTCTGGTGAGTAACTCTGCAGTGGCTCAACATCATTCCTCTAGAATCAGTATACCTAGGATTGATTTATTTTGTAGACCTGTTAGTAGGGCTAAGGTGAGTTCTAATTCTAACAGTACTCTGCTGAACTGTTACTTTTTCAATTGCCATTAATGTTTCACTCAGCAATTATCAGCAAATATCCTCTCTCTCTCTTGCACACAGACTTCCTATGGAGAGTTAAAGAGGCAACATACGGTGAGAATTTTATTGATGCATGAAACATTTTTCCTTTATTTTAAAATTCAGCCCTAAACTTCAATTCTATCTATAAAACAAGAGCAAACATGGGCAGCCAACAGAATATGGAGTGCATGCAAATAAGTTATTTTAAATCCAGAACACTTTGGTGTAGAAAGGTGGGGGCATTAGATAGAGAGAGAGCAGCACATCAAAAGCAAAGGTTATTTTTGACACACGGAGGTTTACATTTTCCCAGCCGTTGCACAGGCCATAAGAGAAAACATTAGGCTTTGCTGCATTTGTCTAACTAATTTTGTTGGAATCATTTTTCCTAACAATTCTGAGTACTTGATTGTGTTAGGAATATCGGAAATGCCACAGCAGATTAGACCACAGTGGTCCATTAGGTCAGTGTTCTGTCCATGTGAGTGGCCAGTAGGAGAGGCTTCAGAGGCAAGAGTAAGAACCCTATAGCAGGCAATAATAGAATAACTTGTCAACAGGGGAAGTTTCTTCCTATCTCAATTAGCAGGATTCCTTATCTCCTTAAACATGAGAGTTTGAAATATAGAAAAATATTAATTTAACCATTTAAATTTGGATGGTCTCATTATTCATAATAAATGTCTGCTGCTTTTTAAAAAAAATCTTACTAAGCACTTGCCCTCAATGATATAATGACAGAGAATTCCATGGGTTCATTATGTGTTCTCTGAAAAAAAACTCTTGTTAGTTTAAAATTAGTTTAATTTATTTCCCCTTTAGTCTTATATTCTTAAACACAATTCATATTTTGTATTCTTCTATTATCTTTCTACTTATTAATTTATTTAAAATACAGGTACTTCCAAGCTTTTCAATCTCTACTCACATGAAAGTTCTCCAAACCTGACAAATTGTCATCCACCTCTGATCTCTCTCTTTATTACCAGAATACCACTTTAGAGAAAGGGTGACCAAAATCAAACAGCCAAGGCAAGAGCCTACTATTACTGTAAATAGTGGCTTTATAACATTTTCAGCATTATTTTCTATTCCATCATCTCCATAGATATCCTTTTGATTGGCTCTTTCACTGAGTTTGCACAACAAACATATTTTTAACTGACACTTAGCCCTTTTTCCTGAGTGGTCATATTACACAGTTACTTTAAAACATATCAATGCATTTGAGTAGTTTCAATCAGTCTTTTCACTAGGTTTCCTTTCATTTTTCATCATTGTTGAATTTGCCATCATGACGCCCATTAAGTTAACTTTGTTAGGTCCTTCTGAAGTCTTCTCTAATGTTGACTTACCTACATAATTTTGTCTCAATGCACATTTTGTCACTTTACTATCCACCTAGTTTTTCAAATAATTAACATTTGAAACATCACCAGTGCTAATACAGAACAAAAGGGATTATTAATCTTTCACTATATTGAAAAACTGGCCTATTTGTTTTCTGACTCTTGTCCAGTTTCTAATCCTTGACAAAACATTACCTTTTACCTGATGATTACTTCTCAGGATGGCCTCTGTCAAAGTTCTGCTAAGAAGGTCCAAACAAATTTTACCGTTAGTAGAAGTTTTCCTTTATCCACTATTTTGTTAACATACTCAAAGAATTCTAACAGATTAGAGAAACATGATTTTCCTATAAGCAATTGTGCTGGTTTTCAAAGATTCAACAGACAGAAAGAACCATTGTGATTATCTAGGCTAATCTCCTGTACAACACAGGCCATAGAACCTTCCCAAAATAATTTCTAGCGGAGATGTTTTTCAAAAACATCCAATCTTGACTGAAAACTGTCAGTGGTGGAGAATCCACTATGATTATTTCAATGGTTAATTACTCTCATTGTTTAAAATGTACACCTTACTTCCACTCTGAATTTGTCTAGCTTCAACGTCCAGCTGTTGGAATGTCAGAACTTACACCTTTCTTTACTAGACTGAAGAGCCCATTATCAAATATTTGTTCCCATGTAGGTACTTATAAACTGTGATTAATGTCACTTCTTAACCCCTGTGTTCAACTATACAAATTGAGCTCCTCGAGTGAATCACCATAAGACATGTTTTCTAGTTCTTTAGATTTGACCCTATCCTATCACATTCACCTACATGCATAACCATTCTTCTATTTAATCATCAGATGAAATATTAACGAAATCTGAGCTGACACAGACAACTGAAAATAATTTTTAAAAAATACACTCAAAGCAAAAAATGACTCCAATATAAAACACATTAACTGGCTGATATACACATATATATTTTCCTATATATAGAAGATGGAGATGCATTTATTCCTCATACAATTCCACTGACCTCAATGACGTAGCAAGGATGGATTTTGCCCATTATATTTTTGAAAGTATCATCTGATATATTTGTTTGCAAGTCATGGTGCAAATCATAGTCATGGTTCAAATCTGATGCCCTCTAAGGGCCCAACCCCTTTTTTTACCTCACATGAATAGTGTCACTGATTTCAGATGGGACTACTCACATGAATATGTGTTCAAGACAGAGGGCTAGGCAAAGTGCATTTCTGCAATAACACTGAGTGGAAGCTACAAATACACATGTAGGAAAGCGAGAGAGAACTGTTAAACTGTAAGACTCACCATCAAGTTTTTGAACAATAAATCACAGTTCTCGCACCGACTCCTCTAGTCCAAACTTACTCCTCAAGTAAAACTCAGCATATAAAACAGCTAATGTTCTCCAGAAGCAAAGGTTACAAACTGAAAAAAAGACTTTTTTTTTTTGCTATTACTCAAACAAATCACTATTCTGATGCAGAGAAGTCCATATAGCATAGCAAGTCCAGAGGCAACAAGTTATCTAATATATTGTATCAATAGCAGAACTGTCCAGAACAAAAATGAGTACCTATACCAGCATACTTCAGATACACTTATTTCTGAATGATCTGTTGAGTAAAATATAACCAGTATAGGTGATGGTTTAATAATCTATTCTCTGGTTCTCTAGACAGTAACTTTCTGAAGTCCACTGTGATGAGAGGAAAAAAGTTTTTACATTATTTAGCACATCTAATTGAATAAAAAAGGCTCTAACATACTTTTGGGAAAATATTAAAAGTAACAGATTTTTAGGAATCAGATGAATATTTTAATTTCAGTGGGTCTTTAATTTTTTAAACCAATTAAGATGCAGTCAACTTATGCCCATTTCAAGCCCTGTGGTTAGCGGCCATTACAGCTTTGCCTGTCCTACGGCCTCAAAGTGTTGGGCTTTTTGTAAAATAAGATCAATATATTCCCTATTTTCACAAAGTACAGACTGTGTTTCAGCTTCCTGCAAAAAACATTCAGAGAATGAGCACAATAACATCAGAACAGGACAGTCTCACATATGTCACAATTAACATGCAAAACATCACGTATCACTGTTTGTTTGTTTATAAGGCTTCTCAAAACATATTTTATACACAGGATCACTGGTTTGGTTGTTTCTGTAATTAACGTGACAACCCAGCATACACAGGATTTCTTTCAGCTCCACAGCTTTGCATTTTCACACTTTACGCTCAGTTCAGAAAAAGCAGAAAGTCACTACTGTATTTTACTCTTCCCACCAATAGGTCAAAAAAAAATTTAAGAGATTGGTTTATGGTCCATTTTGGTCAATTGTGACAGTTTTCCCAACCGCTTTTCAGTTTCTGAGAGTTAAAAATGAAATCTAAGTAAAGGCAGTTTACTTATATGAAGTAATGTAATTCCAGAAATACATCTGGAATCCATGTATGATTTTTCACGAGTCTGACATATATTAAGCAACCATATTTCAGCGAGTCACCAGAGGACATTATCTAAGCATTAACTTATTTGCCAAAATATGTGTGGATTTTTTAAATTTAAAATCTATATCCTTTCTAGTATCCTTAATTCAGATCTCTTCCATTCTTAGGGACATGATATGAATATTACAGATTTACGCTTCCATACCACACTGACAGTTGTGGATTAAAATTAATTTTACTCCAGTTTTAAAGGCAATATACTAGAAAACTTTAAAAAAACTCACTTGTCTCCAACACATGAAAAGTTCAAGCCAATTTCTGTAGTTGCTAAGATTTTATTTAAAAAAAAAAATAAAAAAACCCACCACCACCACCACTAGATATTACAGCTGAAAAGATAACTTCCCAAATGTGAACTGATCCAGTACTGTCTTTTCAAGTCTGCAGCCAGCCCTAGTGCTTGACACTGCTCATAGCTTTCCCAAGCAGCTGAGTAAAACTGGCAAAACAAACTGGCTTGTCTACACTACCGTGCAGGGTCAATCTAAGATGTGTAACTTCAGCTATGTGAATAGCGTAGCTGAATTTGACATACTTAGATCTACTTACCATGGTGTCTTCACTGCAGTAAGTCAACAGCTGACGCTTTCCCATTGACTCCACTTGCGCTGCTCGTTCTGGTGAAGTACCAAAGTTGATGGGAGAGTGCTCAGCAGTTGATTTATCACATCTAGATTAGACGTGATAAATCAACCCCCGCTGGATCGATCACTGCCCGCCGATGTGGCGGGTAGTGTAGACAAGCCCTCAGGTCATTCCACAAAACTATTCTAAAACTCCAAGAGCAGTGGTGAAACTCACAAGATACATCTCAATTTCACTCCAGTGCTGTCTGGGAAAGCTAAGAGAGGCAGGCACTGAAACTACTCATGGGAAAAAGAGGATTTGGAAAAAATAGTAATGGGGAAGAGTATCATAGTGGAGACAAATTTTCAATTCCCCTCTCAACAGCTGAGAGTTGCAATAGTGAAGACACTATCTCCCACCATTCCAGCAACCAGATGAAAGCCCTCTCTCCTCCCTAAAGCAATCAGGAGACTACTGAGCAGAAGAGGAGCAAAGAGAAATGAAAGATCCTTCTTCTCCTTTACAACAACTATAGGAGAGAGTGTGGTGGAAGAGACACTTCAAACTCATCAGCCATCTACTAGGCAGAAGCTGACACAAAGGATGAAACCTTGGAGCAGGGTCAGCACCCTGGTAAGAAGTCCAGTGTTAGCTCATTTCCCAGCAACTGGACGTAGGTTTCTAACCAGCTACGCTTCAACTTTGTGAGTCCCCTATCTGTACGTGCATTAGCCAGTGGTTATTAAGCCTGTTTTTCAAACCAGAAGATATTTCAAACCCTGTGATATTGTCTTTGGTTCTGAAACGGATTGCTACAGTGCATCCCTGAAAGTAATATAATAAATACAGCAAACTGAACTGCTTTGAGCTACTTCAACTGGCAAAACTTGCTTGTAATGAATACATATTACATGCATACACCCCAAGAAAAAAAAATCATCTATGCATGGAATACAACTTAGCCCATCTATGCATATGCAGTAACAGTAATATTGTCTTTAACATCTTAGGGCCAAATCTTGCCTCCGGATGCTTGCATGCAATTGCACATTCAAATCAAAACAGACAACCATCCTAGCCCGCACAGGCTCCAAGACAGGTATCTCCGAAATATATTATACTCCAGCATGTAGGGTTTCACACCGGAAACACCAGAGCACAGCAAAAAGGGCAACAGATCTGCTGGGCCTCTTCTGTCACCAGCTTTAGTAAGAAGAGTAAAGATGGCCAAATCTTCTTTACACCTTTGTCAAGCCATCAAGAATAGTGTCACCTACGTGCAGCTTCCCAAAACACCATGTACATTTGCATCAGTGAGGAAAATATATATTCGTTCATTATGTTTTTCACTCATTCACAATCTCTCTCACCAGGTTTCCTCACCCACCCCCCCAACCTCCCACCGCAACAAAAAAATGGATGCCTGATCCCTCAAGGAACCAAGCATTTTCAGTTGTTTCAGATGAAAGCTGAAGGCATTCGGTACTGTGATGCTTTGGGGATCACCCAGCTCGGTAAGGAGTTGTGTAACCTTGGGGTGCCTTAATACTATGCTGCTGATTGTCACAGGTACCTCACAGAATCAGGCCACCATCAAATCACTCCCTTCTCACTGATGACTACACACATGCCAAGTGGGAACATTACAATCCAAACTATCTGTTCAGCTCAAAAAAAAAAAAAAAAAAAAAAAAAAAAAAGGCAGTACATAAAATGTGAATTATTTCCCAAGGAGTGGCTAAATGGATTTTCATTGTTTATTATTTTTAAAGTTCATTTTGGAGCTGAGAAAAAAGATAAGATGTTTCCACCACAGATTATTTAGGGACACAGAGGAAGTGTTCAGCTACTGACACCAAGGGCTTAAAGTAAAAGCCCTTAATGGTAACTAGGCTAACACCAGTATAACTCTAATTTATCTAACAATTCCAAACACTCTACTTTGTTAGTGCAAGGCCAAATAGATTAAAATGTCCTGAATTTATATTTCAGTGGCAAAAAGTCAGTTCATGACTGTTTAAGACATCATTACTTACCACATCATCATGACCACCACTATAGCTCCCTGGGGTAAAAAAAAAAAAAAAGTAACAAGCAAATCTTCACCCTCACCCCACACACTTTAGAAGCTTTAGAAGGATCCCACATTACAACACACAAATTAGATACTGAAACAGTATTACTCTGGTCAAATGAAAGCTTAATAAGATTGCTCAGCACGCAATGTAACCATATTATGCAAGAGATAATAGGCAATAGCTCTGTAAGAAGTTCACAAGATCTTTTCTTTTTACATTATCTGCTATACAATTCAAGCAGGTTCTTCAGCCCTTTAAAATATTGTGGGTCTATTTCCTGATGTGAGCTTTCACATCTGTAAAACAGCATACAGAAAGCTCTCTCTTTGTCTTGCAACACTCTATTCAAAATTGATTATTTTTTTACTTTGTTCTGGGGTTTTTCAGGAGTTGTTTTTCAAGTATTTTATTTTAAACACGTTATATTTAAAAGCTGTTCTAAGGAGAAACATTTACCTACGGCTTCTTTAAAAAGTAACCAGGAGCCGATTTTCCTTATAAAAACAAACTTTGTTTTGCTATCAGCCAAAAGGGACATTCTCTGAGAGCCTCACAGTATTTCTTGTTACTGTCTTTGTTATTTTAAAAGGGTGGCTGAAGGAAAAGGGAGTGTGAAGAGAAATTAAACATACACTCAATGTGACAATTTGCTTCTAAAAACAAACTTGGAGATAATCATCCATTTTTGATTAAGCAATGGCATGAGCAATCCATGATCCCTCTACTGATTAATATTAAAAGTAGAAATTTGGCAAAATCCCTGAAAATAGTAAACTACAAAGTTGCCAGTTGACTCCACTGTACAGTCTATTGTGGGGAAAACTGGAATTTATCAAGATATAATTAAACCTATGCTCCTAAGTGAAAACATTAAGACAAATAAATAAAGTAATCTGTTTGCTGTAGTGGATTTAATAATACTGTATATAATAAAGATTATTTGGAATCTATTCATAGGCCAAAAAAAAAAAAAGGTAACTATAGTAGGGCTTAATAGACCATATCAAAGTGATTACATTTAAACATGTCTGCTAGAAAGTTGCATTTATTTAAAGCGCCAAAGCAAGTGGAAAAATATTCTAAACATTACACATGATGTGTATTGGTGATGTTTATTGTCAAATAAAGTAAACATCTAAGAGAGAAAAATAAAGTTATTGTATTTACAAATGGTTCTCACACCCTAATTGCTCTCGCATAATTCATAATAACACAGAGTCAAAACTGAGTCAGTTTTCATTTTTTCACACTGTTGGACACTGTACTAAATATTTAACATTTTTAGTTAGATAAAATAAATAAGTATATTTGTTATAAAATATACCTCAAGGATAAAAAGCTTTCAGGGATTCTTCTAGCAAATGTCATAAACAGCCACAAAGAGATGTAATCAAACCATTTCCAGAAACAAACTAGCCACCCACATCATATGGATAGATGCCATTACTTAGAAAATACGTAACTGCTTATCCAGCAAGGGACCTGAAATAAAGTCTTTGATATAACAGAATAAGATTTACGTGGCCATGGTTCACTAAGTCATTTTTAATACTAATGGAAAAGGAAATATAACACCATTTGCCACTTATTTCCACCTAGGTTTCCCTTTTCACCACTGGGCAAGTGTCATACTGACTCCAAATATGCTCAATTACACTCAGTCCATTGAAAAATAGTTTTCTGCTGTGTAAAGCTAAGTCTCAAAAACTAAGAAAACAATTTCAAGTGCAAAATTAAGTTGTAATGATGTCTATCTGGAATCCCTTAATGTTTATGCTATAAAGATGTTAATATTCATTCTGTTCATGTCCTTAAGTGCATGTGTTTTCTTTTCAGAGCTTATGAAGAAAAACTTCTCTAGACAATAACACACATCAGTTCAAATGTAAACACTAGTTTTTACAAAATAAAGTTAAACTAAATAAAAACCATATATCTAGTGTCAAAGGACAGAAGAACTGGGGTATAAAACTTCTTGATCACTTTAGTGTAGTTAGTAGTAGCGAAGAAGCGAAAAGCTAATATGACAACTTTACTACTGCAGGCCCCTTCTTAAAAAAAACACACTCAATACACTAGGCAAGGAGCTTTTCCCTACACTGAATAGAACTAAAAATATGCTAATTTCAGAAAGATGAACTCCTTTTAAGGAGCAGTGAAAGTTTAATACGATTAATGCCCTCTTTCAACAAACCAAAAAAAGTTCAGAAATCACTATTTATAATTGATCCTAGATGTCTCTCCAGCCTGAGCTAGCCTATATTTTAAATAAACACACAAACACATCACCGCAGTATTTAGAGCCAGGCCAGCAACAGCTAACTATACTGTTGGCCAAGTTAAAAGAAAAAAAAAATCTTCAGCGTAGAAACCTCAAGATTTTACATTAATACAGTGAAACTTTGAAACAAGCCTTGCCTTGCTAAGGACGCCTCTGACTCTATCCCCCCTCTACTGAGCAGAGATAAAGAAAGCCGACCAGAGTGCTGAAAACTAAAATAAAGTGTTACCAACGCAGATTAAAGTGATATTTCAAGCACAAAAATAGGTGGGGGGGGAGAAGGACATTGGGTAGGGGCAACGAAACTCTTCTCATTTCACATAGTTTCAACTTCCCTAGTGTGTGGGAAACATTCAGCCCTGCTGCACATCCAAAGGGGCGATCAACAAGTTTGCAGCAACTCGCAACGCTTCACTTTGTCTTACGTCTCCTTTCTCGAGTGTCTGCTCAACCAACCAACCAATACATAAAAATTCCCCGCAAGTTTGCTGTACCCTGACTGCTTGGTTTTCCTTCTTCCTCAGCCCCCGGCCTCCTGGATTTCCCCTGGGATCGTGAAGATCTGTCGCGCTCCTTACCTGCTCCCTAGGTATGCAAGGCAGGGAGGTCCTCCGATGAGACTTGTTGCTGCAGCTGGACATCTCGGGAGAGATCATGGAGCTGGACCTCCTCCTCCTCTTAAACACCGGGACCTCTTCCTTGGCCAGCTGGGCACCAGGGACCTTTCTATGCTGCGCCGCCCCGGACTGGGGCAAGAGCTGACTCGCGTACCTGGCCAGCAGAATGCCCAGTAGCCCGAGCAAGTAAGCCAGGTAGGGTCTCCAGGCTACCTTGATCCTCTCTAAGGAAACGAGGGACGTGGTCCTGACCGCGCTAGTCAAGGCGATCATGAGGACGCCCTGCCTCAGCTTCAGCACCAGCCATGTCACGGTGGCCAGGCAGCTCAGCACCACCCCCGTGGCGGTGAAGGAGAGCAAGTGATCCTCCCCTACCGCAAACCCAATCTGGACAATCGCTTCCCCCCCGCAGCAGGCGGCCAGGAGCAAGGCGGCTGTGTGCAGGCGGACCCCGGAGCGCAGCAAGTACAAGCCCATCCAGAAGAAGACGCACATGAGGCTGAAGAGCAAAGCGATGAGATGCAGCCAAGGAGTCAGCTGGAAGCTGCTGCTACTGGGGAACCCTGCTGGGGGCAACTGCAAACCACCGGCTTCTTCTCCTCCTCCAGCTGTTGCGGCGGCTGCTTCCTCCTCCACCGCCACTGCCTCCTTCTCCTCCAGACTGCAGCCGATCTCCCCCCGGACCAACCTGACCACCAGAGCCAGCAAGAAGGACAGGGATCCGGCGCACAGAGCCGAGGAAAGTTTCCGGGAGCTCCAGATTTTCTGCAGCACCAGGTCTCCC
Source organism: Dermatemys mawii (assembly GCA_007922305.1). Classification (NCBI taxonomy): domain Eukaryota; kingdom Metazoa; phylum Chordata; order Testudines; family Dermatemydidae; genus Dermatemys; species Dermatemys mawii. The sequence continues at coordinate 23,247,681 of ML677350.1, read as the reverse complement.
CAGCAGAGCTGGCAGGTTGAGTCTTCCTTTGGCCCCGGAGGCTGCTGTTTCCCATCCGAATAACAATACCCATTGCAATCGGATCCTACGCCTGCTGCTGGGCTTTTCTCCTCGCCCATGCTCCGGCTGGATTTGCCCCGGACACTGGCAGAGTCGCTGGTCAGAGCCATAGTTTCAGCCTTCCCCCCGCATACACAACGAGGCAACCCCCGCTCCGCTCCGCTCCCCTCCCCGGCCGGGAGCAATCCTCCCGAGTTCCTCCAGAGGTTGCAAAAATGAATATCGATCCCTGGGTGCAAACGGGGAAGCGCAGGAGGGGCAAGGCTAGGAAGGGTCGGCAAAGTTACAGCCTCCCATTTTGTAGGGCGCTCAGCCTCCCGCGCCTGTCCCCCGTTCAAAGAGCCCGTCGCCCTCTTTATAGGCTCTCCCGCCGCGATCGCTGCAGCGGGTTAAAAAAAAAACAACAAATAATCCCCGGGGCTGTCGGAAGAGGTGGAAGAACAGAAAGAAGCCGCCGGACAAAGTCAGCAGCGCCGGTTCATTTCTAGGCCATCCCCGCTCCCCCGCACTCCGTCCTGCTGCTGGGGAAGGAGGTGCAGGGAACGGGATAGCGCTGCGAGCGGGCTGCTGCAGCGGGGACTTTCTGCCCGCTCGCCGCCGCCGCCGCCGCTGCTGCTGCTTGTCCCCGCGCGCTCACTCTCCCCTTCTCCTCGGGCGAGCCTCCCCGGCGCGGCCAGGAGCCGTGGCTCGCCATTCCCCATGGCTGGGGGGAGGAAGAGTCCTGGTCATCGCCGGTCCTGGGGAAGGGAGGGAGAGTCACAAAATAAAAAGCAAGCGCTGGGGGGGAGGGGATGAAGAAGTTGCTAAGTTCTGCCGGGAAGAGACGCCGATCCGCGGGAGGGAGGCTGCCCGGAACAGCTTTGCCCCCGTTTAAAGGCTCTCGGGGCGCTCTGCGACTTTGGCCACCCAACTTCCAGTGAGGCGAGTCCCCCGCCTTCAAGAAGCGAGGTGCGGGGGGATAAACAAGCAGGAGGCGGCTGCCGGCGTTCGCGATGCAGCGCGTACAAGTGCCCGGGAAACGCTGCCCCGGCTCCCGCTCCTCCCGGGGGAGGCGCTGCTGCGGGCAGCTCCCCGGCCCAGGGCCACGCGGCCAGCGGAGCCGGCGCGGAGCGAGCCCCTTGCTCCTCAGCCCCGGGAACGCGGGGTCGGACGAGCCGCGCGGGCTGCTGCTGCTGCGCCGGGGCGGGAAGCGCCTCGCACCAAGCGAAGCTGAGGCGCTGGAGGTGCCAAGCAGCAGAGAATTGGCTGCCCCTGGCTGTTAGCTGTAAAGCCGTAAATCTGAGTGACAGGGAGGGGGCAATTACACGGCAGTAAAAAAGTCACCAGCGTTTAGCGAGATTAATTTGTACTTCAGTTGGTGGAGACCAGCCCGGCCTGGCCCACCAGCGCTACCTGCCTCGGGGAAGTTCAGCCCCGAGAGCCAGGATGTGCCGCTCTCACCTCCCTTTATCTGAGCCGCCCCAGAACAGCAGAGCCAGGCAGGCTTTGAGAGGCGGGTCCCTCCTTGTCTTGCTGCAATGTAGGTTGCACCTCGGGGGGTCTAAGAGCCTAAATCCTCTTTCCAAACCAACTGCACCTCCAATTAAACCAGGGGAGCTCTGCCAAGGGAGTGAGCCCCTCTGGGAGAGCATTTGCTACAATTCTTAGGGGGCTGAACAATTAGGCCCAGATCCTGCAAAAACTTAATTGGGAGCGGACTTAATGGGCCTGATGAGTAAGATTACACACAGGTTTAAATTTTTGCAAGATCAGGTTCTTAGGAATCAAAAGCACAGGTAAACTGCATATAGTAATACTATATTTAGCACCTTGCACACAATAAAACAAACGGGGGGGACACATTCAGCAGGGAAACATTTAGAGTCAGGAAATGAACAGATTAGAGAAAAGAATTGCCCTACTCCTTCCTGAGCAAATAAATCAGTGATTTAAGACACAAAACAGATTCACAGTGGTGTATTTATTTGAGGATGTATCTGGATTTTTAATACCATGCCTATCATTGTAGTGCCGGAGTTTAATGGGTTGAAAGGGTAGCTCCAGTGTAATGTGTTTTCTATGACCAAAAACATGGCATATGAACTGAGGCTGATTTTAAATAATAGTTTTCCAGGCTAGATAATATGAAATCTGCATTTCTCATTTTTGTATTTGATGTTTGGTCAGAACAAAACCTGAATAGTGTCAGTAAAGTTTGGTTTTGAGTGTTGGATTGATTACAAGGAATCTCATGGGAGTTTTGTTGTTGTTGTTTGTTTATTTTACGGTTAGGAGACCAAACTCTGAATAGCTAACAAGGTTTACAATTTACTGTTGACAAAGGCTATCAGGGGCACAGGGAGTCTTACATCTATGTAGAGCCCCACTGAAAATACCACTGGGCTCCCCACCAGACATGAAGGTCCACCCATAGGGCTTTGACTGCAGGACCAGAGTCTATAGAACAAATGGGGCCTATATGCCTTTCACCTCTACTCATTTAAAAGAGATAGGCCTCTTAATGATTTGTTAGGTAAAAAAATTTCAGTGAGTCAAAATGCATAGTCTGCACATAATTCAATTACATATAACTGGTATTTCAGTGTTAGACAACAGCACACACGGCTCAGACTCATTGCACGTTTGATCATATGCTCCACACTGAGCATCATTTATTTTAAACCCCACTTTACTCAGCTTTATGACTTTATAGATTGCTTAATATCAGCAAGGTTGACAGTAAATAGAATTATAACAAGAAACCTGTAGTAAATAAATTATTTTCCCTACTACTAATTTTTGTTGTATGATCTTTTTAATCACCTGTCGCATACATTGGCAAAAGCTTATGTCCTTAATACTACCTTCCCCTGATTCACAGATAATTCAGGCTATTTGAAAAGTAATGGCACTCTCTGGTTGGACAAACTCAGGTTTAATGTTTAAGGGAATTGCAGTGGAATCCACAGAGTGCCTTAGGTGTTGCAATGTCGAGCAGTGTGGTGCCTAGAAAATCACAGGAATAACACTATGATCCACCAAACTGAGTTAAGTACCTTAAGAATCCTTTAAAATGAATGAGGAGAGGTAGACTGTGATCCACCAATGCCAGTAGGCTAGACAGGGTGCTGCCAAAGTCAGCCAATGGGAGATGGTAAGCCCTGCCCCTCTCTGAAAGTTAGGTACCTCAATCCAGGCTGCAGGGAGGTGCCTGGCTCTCATTGCTGTCCCAAACTATGGGAAAATGGATGCTCAGATGCCTAAGTTGCATGCGAGGACCCAAGCAAAACAGTCCCAGGAGGAAGGAGACATTGAGAATTGTGGTCTTGTCTGCAGAGTTTGACACTTGTTTTAAGAGTTTAAAAGGGCTGTCTTTGGTCAAAAGTATTTCCTCTCCATTGTTCTATAGTAAACTGGATGTTTACTACTCACTTCTCCACAGATGGATATGTTTAAGGTGTGTTTTCCTGTTCAGTTTGTAAAGGGCTTTTGAGTGAAAGTTAGTATTAGTTTGATTTCCAGAGACTCTGAGCACCTGAAGCTCCCAGTGAAATCAAGGAGAGGCAGAGATACTCAGCACATCAAGAGTCAGGCTATATGTAAATCAGATTAAAATCTTAGCAGAATAAGATGCATATGATTCATTTGGACCATTTATTATGTCGGCATTTCTATTAGTGCACTTCATCTCACTGACTGACCCAAGAGGCCAACCAGAATAGTCTTTTTAGCCAGGAATAAGTGTTCTCCTGGTTCCATTGGTAGATAGAGTTGTGACTGTCATGACATGTGCTGGAAAAAGCTGCTGAAAGACCAGAATTCCTGACAATGGATGGAGAAATTCCAGGAAACTAGAGCCCAATCCTGCATAGTGCTGAGCATCCTCAGATCCCATTAAAGTAAGTGGGAATTGAGGAAGCTCAGCACCTTCCAGAATTATCCCCTCAGCATCAACACACATCAATAGTGACCAAAGGAAGAGGAAATCATTGAATGTAGCTGAGGTCATTCAAAATAATCTTGAATGAGTATTTGATAGATGAGTTCTGAAGAACTCTCCTTTTTCCTCTCATAACTAAAATGATAGATCAAAACTAGTATTTGTTCCTTTTAAAATAGGATGAACAGGGAACAGGGAAATGCTGCTATAATGCGTTAAACAGAAAACAGAAGGGAGGACCATGGTCCTGGGTTATAGTTTAAAACCCCCTGAAATGGGAAAAGATGCTATGCAACAGTCTTAGGGAAAAGCTGCTCCCTTAGATATTATTAACTAGGGAACCAGGATTAGAGGAATCTGCCAAGGTAAATAAAGCAATCTTGAAAAGGTTTTATTAGCAATATAATATCTAGATATAAACAAAGGTAAAACAATTTAGGAACCTGGAAAAGACAATAAATGATCCAATTAGCAAATAAACTGATATTAATGGGTCAACCAAATGGAGAACTGGTATTTCAAGTTACAAATATGCATGAGCAACATCAGCCATTGATTTAATAAGTTAACACATGGGAGAAGGTAATAAATACTGTGATTAAAGTAACATATCAACCCATTTAAAATAAGAACTAGAGAGTAATCTTCCAGGTAGGAAATTCAGAGCTCTCAGTTTATGAATAAACTGGTACAGGAAGTCTGATGGGTAACATAAGAGGAGGATATGAAACAACGCACAGATGGTGGTCAAGCAAAGCTAAGTGTAAAGGATTTTCAGCTGAAAAAAATATTCGTTCTAGAGCTGACAGATCAAGAGCTACATATAAAGAAGTTGTAGAATGACACTGTCTTCCACTACTAGAAACACGTATGCAATGATTCTCCACATCAACGATGAAGGCCAGGTCTACACTAAACAGTTAGCCCAGCAACATAGCTTGGGGGTGTGTGAAAAATCCATACCTCTTGAGTATTTACCACAACCTAACTGCCAGTGAAGACAGTGCTAGTTTAATGGAAAAAATCTTCTGTCAACCTAGCACTGTCTACACTGGGAGTTAGGTTGGCTTAAGTTTTTCCATTAACTTAGCTACCACTTCTCAGGGAGGTGAATTAGCTACAGCAATGGGAGAACCCCTCCTGTCACTATAGTAAATGTCTGCTCTGAAGCACTACAGCAACGCAGCTGCAGCACTGAGTTGTGGCGCTGTAGCAGTTTGGGTGTAGATGGAGCCTAAGATTTATGCAATTAAAGAGTAAATTTTGTAGAAAGAGTGGAGTGGAGTCTTTGACCAACCACCAAAGTAGTGGAGTCCTTTAGCTAATTCTCAACAGAACAGTTATCAAGATTCCACCACTCAAAGCTTAAACATGCCACCAAGTTAAAACCCACAGCTACTTAGCCCAGGCTCATTCCTCTACTAGTGGTTTATATTTCCTACCTCTGGGGAACCAGGTGAGTACTATTAAATAAAATATCCACATGTCCCCAAAGAATTCCTCCTGTCTCTTTTAACATAATAGGTGATGGAAGTTTCCATCATCAAAGTAATACAATAAAAGTAAGGATTCAAATATGAAGAAATTGCTTGTTCTTGATTGTTACATTTAGTCTGAGGTGGAAGAGGGCTGTACAGCAGAGAGATCAGGGTAGGCTGAAAAAATTCCACACCAAATGGTGTTGGAGATTAGAATGGGACAGAGGGACAACAGAGAATTCTTCTGTTTTACCACTCTTTATTCCAATTATAGCAAGAATACCCATGGCACTCCAACTATGTCTGAGATGATTATTTGTGCATTTTTGTAATTTGCTTTCTTTTTTTAATTAATTTTTTTCACCTTCTTATGACTTTGGTCAAATATTTGTTGTGAGCTGGGAAACACAATATGACTATAATTTTATGACAACTGGATCTGCAGGAATTTGTTAATTAAGATAACATTTGCTTACCTGCTGACAGCAGTCTATTTATAGAGTATTAAGGATGATACTGCTCTGGGTTTCTATAGCACTGTCCATGTGAGGACCTCAAAGCGCTTTACAAACTTATATGAATAAACTCTCACAATGCCCCTGTTTATGGCTGTAGCACTTCAATGTAGACGTTAGCTATGCCAGTGGGAGGGATTCTCCCAATGGTATTAGTAATCCATTTACCATGAAAGCAATAGCTAGGTCAACAAAAGAATTTTTCCATTCACCTAATACTATCTACATGGGGACTTAGGTCAGCTTACCTATGTCACTCAGGGGTTTGGCTTTTTCATACCCTCTGTGCGACATAGCTGGGTCTATTTAATTTTCTAGTGCAGATCTGCCCTGAGCCATCAAAGTTTACATGATAAATTTTGTCATACAACCAACTGGTCATCAAGGCACCAACCTAGCAAAGCAGTTAAGCACAAGTGTCACACTGACTTTCATGACATTTCACTATGAATAACACATGAAATACAATTTAAATGTCAAAGTTTAGATGATACATTTGTCATATCAGCCATTGGACATTAAGGTCATGATCCAGCAAAGCGCTTAAGCATGTGAGTAGTCTCATTGACTTTATTGATATTTCACAATGAGCATTGCATCTAATGCAGCTGTCACATTAATTCAGTGCTTCTAACATTTTCAGGAGTGAAATAATTACCAGTATTGACATTATTGCACAATTATTCATTACCAGTATTATAACATTATTTCAGGCTGTCTGCAGACTCAGGATATCCCCACTGCGTAAGTTTCATTTGGTTCACATTTTCAAGGTTTTCTTCACAACCATGAAATCCTGGATTGTGGAGCAGCCATTTGATGACAAATACTTTCATCAAACTAATTCAGTAATGAAACTATCCATTGTATTTCATCGTGAAGTAGACAGAAAACATTATGATTAGTATATTAATAAAAAAATCTACATGTTAATAAACCTTAAAATAGACTCTTAGTTTTTGCTAAAATCTCCAAGTGAGTTAGTTTTTCAAATTCCAAAAATCCAAAATATATTTGCTAGAGGAATTTTAAGAAAGTATACATTTGCCATTTCAAAATGCTTATAATGAATAAATTAAGTAATAGATTTTCTTGTAAATTCTTAGAAAAATCATTCTGTAACCCAAGACTAAGTCTGGTAAATTTGGGGATGCTGTGATACGGGTGTGGTCCTGCAATGATCAAAATGTTTATGGACTCCTGTGCTCAGGCAGATCCCCAGCAAAGATAACAGAGGCCCACCCAGAAGGAGTAGCTTGCAGGATCAGGGTTATTGTATTCATATAAAACACATCAGTTTAATCCCTAGTTTAAATGCAAAGCTTTATGTCATTTTAGCCATGGAGCAGCCATGTAATTACATTTACATTTGTAATTAACATATAATTGTAAAAACTATTAAAATGCAATCTTTTATAGAATGTGATTATTTAACACTATTAAAAGGCAGCTAGTTCTAATGCAATAGAGAGGTCACAAATGGATGACTTTTCACTGAAAGGTCAAACTTTATGTCGGGCTACCATATTCTGGGCTACCAGTTCCATGGAAAATGATTATCAGCTCCTGTTACAGCATCTAAGAAATATATCCCTCCAGAGACGGGATTTGTTCTACTTTTCCTCTTGATTTGCAAAGGAATTCCTAGTCGTAGTGCAAAGGAGAGCTGTGAAGAATTAAGAATCATAAAACAGGAGATGTTATAAACACTTCAAGAAGAATCTACCTCAATAGGGACAAATTCAGCCTTGGCATAAAATGCAACTCCATTGAAATGAACTAGCTGAATTTGGCCTATAGGGACTGTCTCTGTGGCAAACATTATTAAAAGTAGGGTGCATTTTTAAATATAGAAATTTATTGCTGTTAATATTTGTTTTGTGTGTTTGTGTTTTCAGTGTAGAAACAACACTGGATACTCAGGTAAATACAATACTTAATAATCATGGGCATTCTGTTTTTACCAGCCAACCTAAATTATTAATATTTGGAAGACTGACCCAGAAAATCTGATTTACTAATGCAAAATTATGGCTAATTATACCAGAAATACACATTACACACACAAGTTCTAAAAGAATAACTTCAAGCATTGGCACTTGTACCATAGATCTTTGAAAAGTATGAATCCTTAAAGTTGTGGTTAGTGTGTATTATTCAATTATTTTTGGAGAAAAATGTTCAAATCACTCCAGAGGTGTATTTTTAGTAATAAATACATAATTTTATTTTGATAATTTTTGCTCAAATAAAAAATCTGAGGTATTTTAAAATAAATTTGACAATTGTTTTATCCTATAGCTGGGCTAAGGATTCCACTTATGCACATAGGTTGTATTTTTATGAATATTTAATATACCCAGTGTTCAAAACCACTGAAATTAACAGATCATTAAAGCCACAATCCTGCAAACATGTCCATGCATAACTTTAAGTCCCTGCTCTGCTCATGAGAGTAAAGCTATACACACATCTACAGAATAGGGCAAGAGTTCATGTGGACTTCAACTCCACTCAAAGAATCAATTTTAACTACCCTACCTTTGTCAGGTGCTTATGTTACTGATCCAGTCCCTCTGCAAACAGTTTTATAACACTTAAACCAAAATACTGCATGTAAACAACTGGAAGGTCACAAACCCATCAATGCAAGGAAATTCAAAGCTAAGGCTCAAACTGCTTCTTTAACATAAACCTGTTGGGTGACAGCACTGAGAGATGACCCTGAAAACCATGTGATGTTTACTAACATGTGGTATGGTACTCTATGCCAGTTTCACCTTATCATGTGTTATGAAGATCACTCTTGAAAGAAATGTTATCAGAAAACTGTGATTATTTTTAAATATTTTCATATGCACATTGGGTTTCATAATTAGTTTGCTGGGTACGGTTATTTATAAACATCTGCAGCCCACTGCCAGGACACCCTTGGGAATGAAATGTATATTTCAAGGTATCTGGTTATAGTAATTCAAATAAAATACATGGTGGTTAACTAGGAGTGTGAATGCAGGCTGAAGCTAACAGCTTGAAGTAGCATGGTTCCAGCACTGAGAAGGCCAACATAAATTACCAAATGTCCCCAAATAAAGCTGTGCTAAGAGTGAACAAACTGCTTACTGAATCTGAAAATGACTAATTCATCCTACTGCAATAACTCATCATTTGGTCCATGATACACAAAATCAACATTACAAACTCATCAATGATTGCACCTCTGGGTACCTAGCACCTTTGAAAATTCAGTCCTTAGCCTAAAGTCACTTTTGTAAATGGGATGTTAGGTGATTTTGAAAATTTTACTCTAAGTTTTGTAAGTCTTGCACTTCCTGATGTTTTTAATCAGTCTCTTAGATACATGTGTATATTCTCTACATATAAGTTGGTCTTATTGATGGTGTAATTTTCCTTGATACCAATTCTAGACACATTTATTTTAATATCAAGTATTTCATAGATTTGAATAGCATTATTCCTTTTTAAAAAACTGGCATGTTACATTGGCAGCTTCCACTCTAGATATGTTTTTAAATGTAACTTTGATCCAAAGTAGATGTTGTATAATATATTAATATTCCTGTAGTAGTAACACATTTTATTATAATAGTCACAGAAATCATATCAAAATTGTAGGGCTCACTCCTGTCTACGAGATGCTGAACTCCCACAATCATTATAGCAGCTCATATCCCCTATGAACCAGCAAAAAGGGAATCTGCAATACATACTCACTGGTGGGTCACATCTGCACATTCAGACAGCCTTGCACAGGACAGGAAATGGGAACAGCTTTGACAAGCCTGGGTGACTCTAATCTCATAAACCCAGTGCAGAGAAGGGGCACTTATGCTGATTAAGGTCACTGATTATCCAGGGAAGGTGTGAAGTGTTCATAGCATGATGTCTCTGGGGTTGTAAAGTTAGGGGTAGGGGGACAAAGGTGATTGGCTGGTGATGGAGGATTAGGGGGAAAAGGTAAAGTGCGTGGCAACTGGGGATATGTTAAGGATTAGGACTGACATTTTGGGATGAGGGCAAAGCATTTGGGGTGCAGAAAGGAAGCATTTCAAAGTTGGGGAAGGAGGACTTAGACTTTGTGTTTAGGAACCCATCTGAATATTGCTGCATCTTCATTACTTGTATTGCTAGAAACCATCCTGTTACTCAGGATGAGGCATGAGATATTGTCAGTGCTCTGAATGGATTCTGTTAAGTATTGCTCCAGTTTGGATTCCCATTGTTGACATCTGGGGCATCAAAAGAATGGGCATTCATGGTTTGTTCATATATTTGGTGGTAGAATCTGCTTTGTTCAGCAGAATTACGGACAGAAGCATTTGGATCATTCAAAATAAGTTTATAAACAGGTCAATCAGTTAAAAAGTAAAGATTATTCCATATAGGAAATGAATAAAATTTGATTTAATTTCACAGAAATAAAATACAATTCAATTATGGTTATGGGCAGTGTAGATAGATTATACAAACAAATCAGATGACACAGATGCATCCATTCCTTTCTTAACACATTTTGGTGTGCTAGTGTATTGCAGTATATGATATTTTTTAATTTATGAACTGCATTAGTCAGGCATGACCTAGAGAGCTAAGAATGGAGGAGAGTCTGTAATCTTAGTGATGGTGCAGTACAAAAGCCTAGATAAAATTTAAAATTTAATTCTGTTGACATAGCAGACTTATGTAAGTATAACATATAATTTATTACTATTAATATACAACTTGTTGTTTGATTTACTGGTTTTAATGGTATGGTTACAAAATTTCTCTGGGAAAGTATTTAAAATGCTCCTGTGCCAAACTAAGAGTTGGACAGCCCAGTGATCTGGCTGCCTCAGGAAGTTGGGGGCCCAGGAAGCAAGTTGCCACAGGAGCTGGCCACCCGGGGAGTCAGTTGCTCTAGGAAGTGGGGAAACTGGTTGCTGTGAGAACTGCAGAGTCCAGGGAGCCAGTTAATGAGGGTAGCCCTGGGAATCAGCTGCCCCAGGAATCAATGAGGCATAGGGAATTGGGCAGACTGGAGACCCAGCTGTACCACAAATCAGGCAGCCTGGAAGCTCTGAGATGATGAAACATTTAGGGGTTTTTTAATGATTTTTTTTTCAAAATTTTACTTTTTTGGAAAATTTAAAATTTATTTTTTCTGAATGGTAATATTTTTTTTGAATGTTGGAGTTTTCTGCATAATGAAAATTCTGAGTTTTGACTAACCCTAACCCACAGCCCCACTGGATGACGATTCTCCATTTAGCATTACTTGTTGAGATCCATCAGTTAGCCAGTTTTTAACCATTTAATATGGGCTACAAGGATTTTGTATTTATGCAACTCAATTAGTGGCTTGATTTTCAGATATACTGATTAGCCAAAGGTCCCATTGAGGTCTGCTTCAATATAATTTTAGTTTCCCAGCTTTGCCTCAATATAATTTTAGTTTCCCAGATTTGCCAAAGGTCCCATTGAGGTCCCAAGATTTGCCTCAATATAATTTTAGTTTCCCAGATTTGCAATCTTTGTCCTTAGTTTCACCCTTCTGAGGTGCACAATTAATATTACTAATAGTTCATGATTACTGCCATTTTACAGATAAGAAACTTTCTCAGTATAAATTGATATATATTATAAAACATGTGTTAAGCATTTTTTAAGAGACCCAGGTGAACATATCCACTACAGTTCTGTGTTCTTGGAGAGACAACAGCTCATTTTCCAGCACCTGCATTGAGGTTGGAATGGAAGCATAATTATTATTACTGATTTTCTAAAGTAGATGTGCCAAGAATGGAGAAATTTCATCTTTGTTTGGTTGGCTTCTGGGAGCAGGAAAACAGAAAGAGGAAATGTCCCTGTTTGAGCTGGCATATGCCATGCAATCCTTGTCCAATACGTTCCAGGCCCCTGTTTTTGGAAGCCTGCAGTAGTTGTGTAGTTTGTCTGTGGTTACTACCACAGGCCAACCAAGTACATGGCCAGTTACAGAATGCATGGGGAAAGCTAAAATATATTAAGGGAAATGTGCAGCTCAAAAAGGCACATGTACAAATCAATAAAGACTGAATTTTATATTAGAGAGACCAGGTGGGTGAGGTAATATCTTTTGTTGGACCAGCTTCTGTTAGTGAGGGAGAGAACCGTGGAAGGGCTCTTGTGACTCTAAAGCTTGTCTCTCTCACAAACAGAAGGAGGTCCAATAAGAGATATTACCTCACCCACCTTATCTCTCTAATATCCTGGGACTGACATGGCTACCACTACACTAGATTTTATATAACATATTGCCTTGATGCTTAGATTCTGCAAATTACTACTTTGGGGGGAAGAAATGGGTGGAGCTTCTAAAGTTTGGTTGGCCAGACTTTTCTGATGCATTATACATTTTTACGAAAACAACATTTAAAACTGATTTACATGTACAAAAATATTGTAAGGACACCATCCAGAAGATTTTATTAAATAGGATTAACATTTTTCCTTTTAAGCAAACAGAACTAAATAAAGGTAAGTATTCTATTTATGAAGGGATCAAAGTGTGGGCATATTTTCTTCAGTGTTGGAAACATCACTTTTCATTTCCTCTCTATGTATAATGCAATGCCAGTAAGACAGCTGCATTTATGATTTAGAGCAAGAATTTGCTGCCTCAAGACAGCAGCCTCACTCTTAAAAATCAAAGGATTTTCTATATTTTTACTGCTACATTTTAAAGATTTTTGCCAGCTCTCCCCTTACTTATTTTTTTCCTCCCAGCAGTAACTTGGATACACAAGTCAGTTTAATAATAATAAAAATAATCAAACAAACCATGTCAGCCACTTCTAATCCCTCTTTCATTAATTTATGCAAAACTGTCAACATGTCAGCAGACTATAGAGTATGAAGTCAGAAAGGACTGAGGGAGGAAGATATGTGACTGAAAACAGCGCTTCCTTTTACCTGTATTGCACAGAAAGGCATTTTATGATTAAAATAGCAAGTGTTCAGAATGAGCGAGTGTATGTGTGTAGCTCATGCAGTGGTGAAAAGGGTTTGTCTACACTTCTGGTTTTACTTGGGTTGTGTTGCAGGTTTTTGGCCTGTAGAACACAACATACCCGTGTAGAACACAAGTTAGCATACCTGCCTGGGGTAGAGGTAAAACTGCTCATAAAGAGGGGGAGGAATCAGATGATCTGAATTGAATGTGTGATTTTGTAGATTCCCACCCCCCGCCAATTGCTTCACTTCAGATTTGAAGTGCTCAAGCTCCTACATAGAAGAAAACTGTTTCCTTTTCCATTTTCCTTTGTCTAGTGATTACAGTACAAGTTCAATAATATTTACTTATCTTTATTGTGAAGATTGGATTAATCCTGTTGTACTTAAGTATTTACACTGTGTAACACCTTCAGAATTTGCACCACTAGAACTATATTCTACTTTCTACTCTGATGGTGTTTTCCATGTCAGGATGTAAAATCATTTGACAAATATTAGCCGCGAGGTTCTGTGTCACACCAAACTCAAATAGCAATGGGAAGTATGGGATGAGGGGGGCACTAAGGCAGCTTTAAGTCATCTGTGTGTCCTCCTGATCTTGAGCTGCTCTGTGGGATTGAGAGAGGCCCACACTATAATTTACACAGTTATGGAGCCTAAATTACAGCTGTTTCTTGGGCTGCTTTACGGGCTGCAGTGCAGCCTGGAATCTCCACAGACTGCAGCCTCATTCCCCAACACACCTCTTCACTCCTAGCACACCACCTACACTAGTCTTGTGAGGAAGTCCTTAGAGGACAGGATTACAGCTGACTTCCACAGAGCCTTCAGCAGAGGAATGATCCCACAGCCCAATGTGGGGATTCTAAGACCTCTTTTCTGCAACGCCGGCCTTCTGACCAGGTCAATCACTAATGCCTCCTCACCAAAAGCTGAGTCCAAACTCCCCCATTCTGGGAAGGCTGGTTATGTTCAGAGTATCAGCTAGTGGGAAGAAATGCTATGGGTTTGGAAGGAGCTGATGACACTAAAGAAAGAGGCCATCCTCACTTAACTCTTCATCCCCATCCAAACCCCAAGTGCATGGAAAGGGCTTCCATGGTGTTAAGGGAAGGAGGAGAATGCCATGTAAGCTCAATCCCTCTCCCTGTTATGTAGTTTGGGTCAAAACTTTTTAGGACTCTTTTAATCCCTTCCTTTTGAAACAAATGGAAGGGACAATCTGACCTTAGTTAAGGAGTGTAAATTACTTTGAGATCCTCTCTCACATGTTTCTTTAATTTATTCTTCTCTTCATTGCCACTATGGAAGATTTTAAAAAGACATAAAGTGTTCTCACTGTGTAGATCCATTTACCTTGTTTTACACACTTATACACATACTCTCTCTCTTTTACTCACTCTTTCAGGTGGTCAGTTTTACCTGCTTTGGCAGATTTTTAAAGGATTTGAACACACATCAGGTAATTAAAAAATGGCTGTATATTTCATCTGCTAACCGGTGGCCAGGCACTCTGAACAGCTTAGTCAATCAGCTTAAGTGCTCAAACTGTGGCAGTGCACATGTTGTGAGATTAACACACACTCTGAGGGTTCACAAATAGGAACAGTATCAGAAAGCAAGCTTCTTTGATGACTGAGCCAGAAGGAGCTCTGTGATACCTCCTTTAGCTGCTGGAAATCATGGTTGTATCGGGCACATCGCAGGACATTTTTTTGCATACACCCCAGATTTTTGCATATTAATAGCTGTAACTAAACTGAAAGTTGAACAGAAACAAATTGGGGTTCTGTCTTGCAAATTATCCATGCATAAAACTCCCAATGACTTCAGGGGCAATAGCGGCACATTCAGAATGGGGCCTATGATGCTGACTAGAGCTGTGCCAACCCTTTATAATGAAACCCAGAACTAGGTGGGTTGAAACCCAGTTTGTTCAGAAACTCAGCAGTTGAGCTTGGTTTGCTGAGATTCACAAATATGCTGCCAACTTTAACTTCACATAACCTAAATCTCCCTTGCTGCAATTTGAGCCCATTACTACTTGTCCTGTTCTCGATGATTAAGGAGAACAATTTATCACCTTCCTCTTTATAACGACATTTTACATACTTGAACTGTTATCATTCCCCCCCAAGTCTTCTCTTCTACAGACTAAACAAACCCAACTTTTTCAAATCTTTCCTCATAGGTCATGGTTTCTAGACCTTTAATCATTTTTGTTGCTCTCCTCTGGACTTTCTCCAATTTGTCCATATGTTTTCCAAAATGTAGTGCCCAGAACTGGATACAATGTTTCAGTTGAGGCCTTATCACTGCTGAGTTAAGTGGAAAAATTACTTCTAATGTCTTGCTTACAACACTCCTGCTAATACACCCCAGAATGATGTTCACTTTTTTTGCAACTGTATTACATTGTTGACTCATATTTAGTTTGTGTTCCACTATGACCCCCAGATCCTTTCTGCAATACTCCTTCCTAGGCAGTCATTTCCCATTTTATATTCTGCAACTGATTATTCCTTACTAAGTATTGTACTCTGTATTTGTCCTTAATGAATTTTATCCAAGGTTATTTCAGACCATTTCTCCAGTTTGTCAAGATTATTTTGAACTCTAATCCTGTCCTCCAAAGTACTTGCAACTCTTTCCAGCTTGATATCATCTGCAAACTTCATAAGCATACTCTTTATGCCATTATCCAAACCATTTATGAAGATATTGAACAGAACCAGACCAGGACAGATCTTTGTGAGACCCCACTTGACTATGAACCATTAATAACTAACTTCTGAGTACAGTTTGCCAACCAGTTGCTCACCCACTTTATAGTAGGTTTGTCTAGGCTACATTTCCAGGGTTTGCTTATGAGACAGTCATCTGAGACAGTAACAAAAGCCTAACTAAAGTCAAGATACATCACATCTACTATCCCAATCTATCTTATCTGCAAGGCTTATTACCCAGTCAAAGAAAATTATTAGGTTAGTTTGACATGATTTGTTCTTGCCAAATTCATGTTGTCTGTTACTTATCACTTTATTATCTTGTAGGCGCCTCCAAATCGATGTTTGATTATTTGCTCCATTATCTTTCTGGGTACTAAAGTTGGAACTCACGAATGCCAGTATTTCTGCCTGTGAGCTGGAGCGGGAGTCAGTACTAACAGATCTGTCCTTCTTCACACCTTTGTTTCATGACTGGAAGATTTATGTGGACCTAATTCTTTAGGGTCCACACACGGACTCACCTGGCTTGGCCCAATCTTTTTCTGAGAGGCAGATCTGACCAGGGATCTGTCATTATTCCTATATTCATGTCCCTACTCTTCAGAGGGTTTCATAGGGCTTGTCTACATTACCCACAGGATAAACAGGCAGCGAATGATCAAGCGGGGGTCAGTTTATCATGTTTAGATTAGGCATGATAAATCGACCGCTGAGCGTTCTCCTGTCAACTCCGGTACTCATCGAGAGCGTGAGGCACAAACAAGAGTCAATAGGGGAGAGTCAGCTGTCGACTCACTGTAGTGAAGACAGTATGTATTATTCATGTAGCTGAAGTTGCATAATTTAGATCGATCCTCCCCCTCTCCCCAGTGTACACCAGGCATTAGACTTAATAGTTTTGGTATCTGGTCCAGAGTTCATGATCAGAGGGGTGCTGCTCACTATCTAAGGCCTCTGTACATGGGGTGGGGGAGTCCTCTGGTCTGGGCCTAAATGGGGTCTCGATTCCTCCCTGTGAAATGTTTCCGCCGGTGGAGCTCCCATCCATTGCAGGTTTGAGGAGGGAAGAAGTGACAAATACTGCACTTAGTGGCAACCTGAGACTCCCCAAGGCAATAAAGACAATGCTGGTATCTGGCCCTAACGGAGAAGGAGCAGGGATAAGAAACGCAATTCTTGAAACCTAGGACTCTAGACATTGTCTTTTTCCATGGCAAGAAACTCCCTGAGGCAGGGAGAACTAAACTATCAACACTAAGAGTCTAAAAACATTAAGGATATTAAAGTACTAAAACTATGTAACCTATATATAGGTTTACAGATTAGAAGATAGATGAAGATTGTTTTGGATTCTGACACAGGTCACGCGTCAGTAAGAAGGAACTGGAGCGGCCTCGGTCTACACTGCCCTTTAAGCCCTCAGTCTGGAGCATGAGGAAAACAACTGGGCATTTGCAGACCAATGGATGCTGTCAAGCTGTCTGGATTGGCTCACAACCGTGAGTGCGGACCTCAGAGCAGAGTTAAGAAGCAGGGCACAAACCCTAAACTGGTTTTGTGTTCTATATTTAGATTTCACCAACCAAGTATCAAGTGAACTCCTCAGGCACTACAACAGTGTGTTGGCCACCACTTCCTGCAGCTCCCATTGGCCAGGAATGGTGAACTGCAGCCACTGGGGGAGCTGTGGGGGAGTCATGCCTACGGACAGTAAATGTAAACAAAATATCTCACAGGCCGCAAACAGATTATCCTGATGGGCCGCGTACTGAACATTGCCGACTTCTATAGAGCAAACACTTAAATATTACCTTATAACATGAGATACAGATGTTATAAGTGAGATTAATGCATGACATTATCTTGTCATGCATTAATCTCACTTATTTACAACCATCTCAAAGTCTAAACACTAAATACATTTTTATAAATCTAGCACCTATTTTAACAACACAGGTTTCCAGCTATGCATTTGTCAGTGTTTAGTGAGGCCTCAGGGCTTTGGCATGAGCTGGCACCTGCTCTGCCCACATCACAGACAATACTTGCTAGAAATTGCCAATCTCAGGTACATGGAGCCTATGCTTACATATAAGAATACACGTAAGAACCAGCGTTCAAAGAGCGTGGACATTATGTTTTGTTCCTTTCTCCTCATCATTTCCGTGTTTTGTCTGTTTAGATTTTAATTACTTCATGGCAGCATTGTGACAGTGTCTTCTTACATTATGCCTTTTTACAACACCTACTGCAATGAGATTCCTATTTGAAAAGGGTCTTTAGGTGATACCACAGTACAAATAAGAATAATTATAGCTGAGCTTTCTATTAAAACAGGGTACTGAGTAGCAGGAAAAGCAACATTTTCAATGGTATGTTGCTACCAATAGCAAATATACACATTCAAAGATGCTGCAGAAGCATAAGAAATGAGTGGGAAAAAAATCAGCTGTTTGGGGTTTCAGGAGTTTAAACAAACCTTTGCATTCATATTCTCCCCTCTCCATTGAACTGTAGGTCTCAAGCAAACCTAAAGCCAAAGTTAAATGCTTTTCAGACCCTCGTGTTTCTGATTTCACATTGCAAGCATGAGGCATGCATAGGTTTAATGGGC
This sequence comes from Dermatemys mawii, assembly GCA_007922305.1. Lineage (NCBI taxonomy): Eukaryota > Metazoa > Chordata > Testudines > Dermatemydidae > Dermatemys > Dermatemys mawii. Next base: position 23,229,370 of record ML677350.1, on the reverse strand, counting down.
AACCATAAATTGGCTCAGGTTTGCTACAGAGGTTTCTAAACTATGCTCTCAATTTAATTTAGACTGTTCCAACTTTTATAATGAAATGTGAAACCAGTCAAATTTCAGAATCGCAACTGGCACAGATCTAAACAGCCTTTCAGGAACAGATTGGTATTTCAGTTGTTACCTGCTAAGTTTCAAAAGTGAAAGCACACTTAAAAGGAAGACTACAGTTAGCCAGTACAGACAGGGCTGCAACAGCTGTGGATATTAACTGTAAAACCACTTGAGATAGGATGTTACAATAGTTACCCATTAAAGGTCAGCAAGCACCAAATGATACCACATAATCATCACATTTATTTCCTACTCTATGTATGGGAAAAACTGCAAAGGGATCCATCAGCTAGAAGGGCCAGCTGTGTGGAATATTTTTGCAGGACTCGAGACTAAATCAGTAAGTTACCTCCATATTATTTTTAACGATCATCCATTATTTCACCTCTGAAAGTGACAACTTTCTTTTATTTATTAAAAAAAAAAAGACATTCAGCTAAATCAGTCTGCAAAGGAAATCAGAAAAACATTTTCCTACTTATTTAATACGCTTTGTTGAGCTATGGTCCAGCACATTAGATTCAGATATACATGGCATGTCGATTCAGATATACTGGCCTGATTAAGTCTAACAGGAGTCTAAACAGCCCTGAGAATGCTCAGGAATGACAGTTGGGATAACAGATGAATTTGTGCCAGATCTTTTATGTGCCCATATACTGTTCTATTTTTCTGGTTCAAAATATTTGCCAAGATCAAATTCCCAGACCTTCTCAGTGCCTGAGCAAATATTGTTAAAGCCAGATTTGGAGCCTGCATAAAACACTGACACAGCTTGTTCTTTTAGACATATCTACTGGGAAACAGATAGGATCAGACAGAGGGTCATGAACCAAGAGTGGCTTGCTGTGCCTTATGCAGTTCCAAAGCTGCACATATCACAAAAACTAGGAAATAGTGAGACTGAATCTTATCAGTGACCCATTGGAGTTGTTGAGTTTTGATGAAGCCCCGGGGCCTTCAGTTAAATGAATATTTTATCAGTCCTGAAATGAGTGTTATGCCAAATGGAAACAGATTTGATCTGTGTTATTTTGTTCACAGACAGTCAGATGCCAATAGAGAAGAACATGTAAAAGTTATAATGGGCCATTTTTTCCACACAATGAATACAATCATGCATCAAAATAGGCTTAAATTAAAAGAGGCTGCAAGGTTTGACTCTGGGGATAACCAACCTGCCATTATGTACTTTGGAAAAGCCTTAAACCAAAAGGACTTTGGGTAAAATTTTAAATGTACTTCAGACACTTAGGAGCCACATTGACTTTAAATGAGAAAAAACTGAACATTTTATCCCTGGTCTCAGAATGAGACCCCACTACTATTTTTGAAAACCAGAAAATTTCACCCATTCCTGCAAATCCCTTCAAAAAGCTCTTTCTGTCCAGTTGGGTTTTTTCTTCTACAGAAAATTAGTTAATAGTTCATTACATTCTTAATGGACTGCAGGTTGGGAGAATAGCAGTAATAGAACAGAATTTATTTTGTTTGAGATGAAAAAATGAAAACACAGAGAGTCTATTCTTGCTGCCTGCAAAAGATCTAAAAGGTTCATCCTAGAGAGTCCTTTCTAGCAATCTAAAAATATCTCAATGGCTAGTCCCAGTAGCAGCCGGGAGAGGATACTGCCACCTTTCTCTTCACTGTTATTCCACCTTCCTGTAAACAGAAGCTCTGAATTGACCCCAGCTGCAGTAGCAGACAGTGCCAGGAGCTTTTCAAGGTTCTCTATATTCTGTTCCCTTCACCTCCCTGCCTTTTTTTTTTTTTTTTTCCCCTTAAAGGCATAGTGTCTCAGTTTAAATGGTTTTGTTCTTTCCTTTGGGCTGGTGCCTCAAAACACAACCCTGATGTACCAGGACTACTTTATTTAGAGGTAAGGTCACAGCAAATCTCCTTCAAACATTTTTATAGGTGGTCTAATGACAGAGCATGTGGGTGAGGGTGCACTCTTGTGGGCTTCCAGCTGACATGTCAAACCACTTGATTTTGGCACTGAAACAGTGGATTTTCCTGCAGATCAGTTACAGACTAAGCTGTGAAAATATCCCAGAAATCCCTTTCAAGTTCAAAAAAAAAAAAAAAAAATCTCTACAAAATCTAAAATGAAAACACAGAGCTCCAGAAAAGAAGAATCACTCCTGGAAGACATTCAAGAAAGCAGTGGGGAAAAAAGATCTCTGACACAGAAACCAGAATAATATAAGAATTCACTCAGAATTTAACAAGCATTATGGAAGCCAGATTTTCCACATCAGTGGAATATCAGAGTGGATGGCTTTCAAGATCAGAGGCAAGGGATGCAAAGGAGTTACAAACAGAGAGTCAGCTCAGACACTGGCAGAGGCAACACTGAAACTACTTCAAAACAAGATGGCCTATCTAGAGATGTAAGCTGAAAATACAGAGAAAGGCAATGAGCCTATTCATAAAATAAGGTAGTACTCAGAGTAAGCCAGGGTGACTAAATGTGACTGAGACTTGTCCCTGTTGAGGGTATATCATCAGACAAGATCTCCTGAGCTATCTACAATATATCTCCATTAATTATTTGGAGCTGTCTGACTTCCAATATATCTAAATCTCTTACCCAAAGGATAAAAATCAGCTTATGAGAGAGAGAGAGAATTCACCTCCACAGAAATCAGCACAAAAGATTTTCAAGTTTCCTCGAGAACATAATGATATCACAAAACAAAGACTGGATACTGCTGCGCCCTGCACATCCAATTAGAGAGCGATGACTTGCCTGCTTTGCAAGAATCTCCCACTCTTAGGTGATATAACGGTGGCTACACCTAGAGGTCATTATCTCCTGCTCTCCAGAACATCTTTTGTATAGTATCTGGAACCAGTGCTTAATTTATAATGAAAGATGTGCCAGTGCTCAAGCTCATAACTGATAACATTCATAATTGCAGCAAGCCTAAGTGTTGGGGCTATGTATTGCCAAGCCTTGAGGTGCCGGGACTCAGCCCTGGTAAGCCCTGGCACAAATTAAGCACTGTCTGGAACATATGTAGCCCACCAGATGATTCCATACAGTTTTTAATCAGATTGCTCACTGCACTTACCTTATTGATAGTATTCATAATAGGACGGAATGTTTATACAATACTGAATCCATATAGACAAATCCCCCTCCCATCCCCCCCCGCCCCAAAAGCCAAGTTAATAAAAAGGTTAAGGTTCTAAAATCTCTTGATGCAGAGAAAGAGATGGTGGATTCAGGGCAAATATATTTGGAATAAGTTTACACCTGAATGCCATACTATATAATTTTATAATATGCTGTATCCAAATATCCTTAGCTTTATCAAATCGATATCGACTGTAGCACCAGTTGCTTGGTAATATGATTATCCTTAAATTTTGTTATTAGCACTCTACTACATGATGAAGAATGCAAATAATTTTTAAAGGACTGTTATTTAAGATTTTTTTTTCCATATTTGACCAGTAATCCAAGTCCCAAAATAATTTACACATGGGAGCCCATATTAAAAAAAAATGTATGTATGTACTCACACGACATATAATGTAAAATTATGTCTGCCCATTATAATACCTTTGATGTTAATCACTCTGATTATTTTGAATACTGGTTTCCAAAATAAAATGAGGTATGAGGAAACATGATATCGCTATTAGGTATTTGTACACAAAGAAACCAGTTCAGCTACTGGCCAAAAAACAAACCAGTTCAAAACAAAAATCATCTATACCCATTCCAGCCTGTCAAATATTTTTAACAATAAGCCCCTGATCCTGGCAATACTCACATATGTCAGTAACTTTACAGAACGTGGATAGGTGCATTGAACCGAACAGGACTACACATGTCAGTAAAGTTAAGCACATGTGGAGGTGTTTGAAGAATTGGGATTGAATGGCCCAATCCATTTACCATTATAATCAATAAGTGAGTTCAGAGAGTGTTAGATTAGGCCCTGTATGAAAAAGTGGTGGCAAGACTATATTTTTAACCAAATGGACTGAATTGCATTGAAGACTTACATTAGTAGTATGCTAGCTTTGCTTTAGAAATCAAACCTGGCTAGAGTGAATGAATGTAGGGTGACCAGATATCCCGATTTTATAGGGACAGTCCTGATTTGGGGGGCTTTTTCTTATATAGGCACCTATTACCACCTACCCCCGTCCCGATATTTTATACTTGCTATCTGGTCACCCTAAATGCATTACTGACTCCAATCTGGCCAAATGTTTTTGCCTATATAATATCTCACAATTATACTTTATCAGTAGTGTTGCCTGTCATTTCCACAGTCAGCTATTATATGTTTGACTTTTTGATCAGCATGAAGTGTTTAATTAAAAAGTTCCTGAAGCCCATTTTGAAGATATGAATAGATTTATACTTCAATCATGTCTTCAAAATGCCTAACAAATTGGGCACAAGAGTTTCCTTCTAAATTAAATAAAATTCTGTGGGGACATTATCGAGTTCTGCTCCTTTCTATATTTTAAAGCTTTAATTGCTTCTTTGATAGTGTAAGCTTTTATAGACAGAACTTGATTTCGAGGGGTTTCTCAAAGAAAATTTTGAGCTTCATCTTTTTGGTATCCCAAGGAGGAAATTCTACTTCCCCTCAACACTTGGATTGGATATGGGGGTGAGGAGGGTTCCCAACAATGATCAAAAGTCCAACGGTTGATTTTAAATTTGTTTATAGGGAGGGGCTAATTTAACCATAACAACCTTGGGAAACAACCAAGGGAACCCTTGGTAATTTCACAGGATGTTTTTGGCTATTCCGTCTCCAAGAGAGGCCAACAACTGATGTGAAAACAAGAAGATGCAAAGTAACTAGCAGAGTTATGACAGAGTTATAAAAAATAGCAGAAGCCAGCAGAGAGAGGCTCATGTAGCAATGTTCAGATTCAGATACACCGTACCAAAACTTCACAGCTCTTTGGACCTGGGGTTTGATTCAAGCATATGTCTGGTAAACAAGTATATGTTGAATAACTAAGCCCTTTATTAATATGGGTCTGAAGTATGTGCCTAATGCTTTTGCTGAATAAGGATGGGGTTGCCTATGTGCTTAAAGTTATGCATGTTTAACTGTGTTGCTGAATCAGGACATTTGAAATTAACAGTAGAAAGTAGGAAGAAAATATGAAAATCAGAACTGAATGACATGAAAAATACACTGGTCACAAAATATACATGTATATAATTGTTACATTTATATTCTACTTTTTTTTGTAGTTGTCATTGCTGTTTGCTGTGAGTGTCACCCAGGTTTTCCTGTTAGTCTACAACAATTCTTTATATCGGTGTTCCTGTAAGGGTCTTTTGCAATTCTGATCTTTACAAAAATCAATGAACATCATATGAGAAAAAATAAAGGGGCTGAACTAAGACATTAAGTCAATGAAAAATAGATAATTAAACTGAGTAGGTGCCCTAAGAAAGAAAAAACAACTACTTGTTTAAAAACTATGTTGAAACCCTGGAAGAATAAAAGCTGGCTATTGCCTGCCTAACAGCTGAAATCAAGCTTGGCAGTTTATCAGTATATGTCATGTAGCCTTCAGAAATTAATTCTTTTTTTATTATACATGGGCACGATACATCACTTATACACGAAGAGATTTCATCAGCAGCTTTCAGTGCGGACAACCTTATAACACCTTAACAACCTTATCACACTCCTTGGCTCATTGAGAGGTGCCTACTGCAGACTGAGTGCTGCTAAATCCACAGGACAACCCTGCCCACATAATTGGGAGTCTTCTCAATACTAAATTAAGCCCACGAGTCTGTCTGTATGTGAAGGAGATGGAGATAACTGACTTACCACACTCCAAGTCTTTTCAGTATAGTCCCTGATTCATCACCCCTGAGAAGGGTGAATTGTTGCAGCACAGAACTTTTAACAGCTCAGCCTGGGGCTCTGCGGAATCTTTCTCGCCCAGCCAGTATGCTGTCTCCTAGTAGGCATGGGAAATTGGTGCATGAATTTCTTAAGGGTGGTTTCTCTGAAGGTCGGCAGGAGTTCTTCTTGGGAGCTGTAGAGCTACTGTCTTCTGTTTTTCAGAGCTGCCCCAAACTTCCTGCTTCTAAACCCTTATTTCCACCCCGAGATGATTGACAGGGCTGGAGAGGCAGGGCCAGCTTTGCCCACAGCAGCTCTTTAAACACTTTGTCCTAAAACATACCTACAAAATGACATTTGTTGAGAAAGTTTGGGAAGCTCTGAAGTATTCTAGAACTGAGAAGTCTTTAAGGAACTATGGCAATCCAGGAAAGTTCTACTGAATTTTACAGAGATGGTACCTCAAACTAGGCATGTGAAATTCCCACTGAAGTAAATGGAAATTTCATCAATTTACACTAGGCCTGACTATGGTCCCCTACCTCCAAAAATGGTGACATGTGTAAGAGTGGAATACTCTCTCCAAGAGTGAACAAATCTGTCATTTCATTGGTATTCAAAATAAAGAACATCAAAAAACATGGCAATCACTGGACAGTTTCCCTTCTCAGTGCAGTTGATAAAATACTACTGAAAACTTTAGCCAATCCCTTAAATATAGGACTCTAATTTTAACAGGCATTTATCAGTCAGACAACAAATACAAGCAGCAGGCATATGAAGATATTTATGATATGGATGGGATAATGAAGATATGAAGTAGAATCCATGTCTACCTCCTATGATGCCAAACATCTTTGAAAAGGATGAGGAGCATTTTATTATTATTATTTTAGAGAAATATAGTTCTGGTCTCAAATTTAGACAGGTATTTTATCCTGCATAACAGTGGTCCAGAGAGGTAATGCCAAATTCTGTTCTTGGTTACACCAACGCCTTTTCTTTATATGAAAGAATCTAAACAACATGGTTGTGCTTACTCTTTTGCTAATGTCAGTAATAGTGGAGTCATTACCAACAGCACTTAGGGGAAAAAAAATATTCTAGAAACTGGGCACAGGATGCCTAAAATTAGTTTATATGCTAGTGATTACAAGTATTGTTATTATTGTTGGTTAAAGATCTAAATATCACCATGCTGATCACAAGAGTAGTTACAAATCATTTTGGTAAAACATCTAATGTTTACAGATGGTCGGAAATTATTTTTCCCTCATAAATGTTTTTAACAAAAATAAAAATGTTCTGTTTTATTGTTAGCAGAAGTCTTTGTATTGCCCATTATTGGAAAAACATAACTTCCTCTCCATGGGGATTGTGGTGCAGTAAAATATGGACTGTCCTTGTAATGGAAAAGCGTTCACACCAAGTGTGTCTACAAGATAAGTGCCATAAAGAGGATAAGAATTTATAAATTTGGTCACTCTGTTTTCTGTGTACTAAGAAGAGGAGTGCTCCACAGCCAGTAAGCCAGAATCTAGCCAGCGTCTTTGACTATTACCCTGAATAAGAAATAAGTAAAGTATGATGTGGTATGTTGACATTTTATTTTAACTTTGCCTTTATAAATAGCTTTTCAAAATGAAATTACTTATGTGTTTGTATTTTTTCATACAATTTTTGTGATTTTGACAAAAATGGAAATTTTCCCATAAATACTTCCATTCAATTGAAAATCAAATTTTCTATCAATTTTTTTGGGGAGGCGGGGAGGCAGAGGAGGACACAAATTTTTCTACCAACTCCACCAATTTTGTTAAAATAGAACAACTATGACATAAACTATCAAAAAGGGATGAAAGCTAAGCTAACCACTGGAACCAAAAACAAAGAGCCAACAAGCTACTAATCAGTTAATAATTCTCACACACACTCCAGTATTAGCATATCCCAACTGTAATTTACCATTCAAATGATGTACGGATGCCAGTAATTCAAGAATTATGCACAGTCCTTGCACAAGAACAACAAGGAATTGATTGTGTAATTGCATTTGTTAGTCAAGGTTTGAAAGGTTAGAAAGAAACACTGATGCTCCTTTAAATTTGGATAGTAGGACTGTCACTGTCATAAGTGTAAAATAGCCTAAAATTAGTGTTTACCTGTAAGGGGTTAAGCTAAAGGTAACCTGAAAGGTGGACAACTGACCAATGAGAAATTCCTCAGGAGACAAAGGATTTTGAGTTTCAGTTTCTCTCTGGGTCTCTTCTCTGTTCATCCCATAGCCTAATTTTAGGCTATTTTACACTTATGACAGTCACCAAGAAATTCAATCATTATTTGGTTTATGGTATTATTACAGTCTTTTTACTGATAGAAACCTATTAAGCCACCTTAATTCTACGAATCACAGTTGGAGTCATGAGGGCTTCTCAGCTGTCATCATGATAAGAGTGGTATAAGGATCTTTCTAAATCTTTTTATATGAATGAGTTAGATTAACAAATTACATATTCAACATCATATTCTATTTAAATAGGAAATATGTTAGTATTGGTGGGGAAATAGAAAACAATTTGCAAAGGGAATCTGAATGCCAACACACACACACACACAGACACCCTATACTCAGCAGGACAAGGAAACTGCTACGATACAGGAGGAGCATCCTTGGTTCTAGAGGAACATATTCAGGCTTTGAGTCCATTGAGACTATGGAAAAGAGATTCCATGAAATGAGAACAAAGAGCAGCAACATAGGTTATTAAGCTCTTATCATTATGGAATTACATGAGCCGAGAACAGGAAAAGGGTCTGGAAACCCATCAGTCCCTTGATGCATCCCATCCATTATTCATCCTATTTAGCAGTAAATAATGGATACTTAAAAGATTAAATTATAAGGAAACATTAAAATTTTTAAAATGTGCACTTGTAAAATGTGTAGTCTTATTGTGTGATGCCCTTGTAAGTGAGGTGGGTATATTAAAAGGAAGATACACCTTGTGAAAATCACAAGGGCACTTTCAAGAATACACTACACCTTTTGGGAGAAGAAGGAAGTCAGCTGTGTATGCTTTGTGTTCAAACACATTTGCTTTACAGTTTTGATTTCCTCATTGTCTGAGAACTCACAAGCTTGGTGTCCTCTTAAAAAGGGAATCTGGCCTTCCATTGTTATGTTTATTGCCAAGTTCTCTCATACAATTATAAAATTTATTTTCAGCAGATGAGAAAAATGTACTAACTAGTAGAGCTGGGAGATTTTTTTTTCAGTGAATAGTTTATTTGCATAAGGAGTTTTGGGTCAGCTGAAACGGTTTCTGAATTCAGGTTGAATTTGGAAAGTAGCTTTGAATGAAAAAAATGGGTAGAAAAATCGGAAGAAGTTGAAATATTTCGTTTGACCAGAAACTTCTGTCCTCCCCCGCTTTTCGTGAGAACAACCAATAAATTGCCATTTCAGGTTAACCCAAAATTGAGCGGGGGGCGGGGAGGGGTGTAAATCAGATTTTTTTGGTTCAGCCATCAAACTGAAAAATCCATTATTTGTCAAGCTCTATCAATTAATGGTAAAAAAATGCATTCATATAATCGTATTGCCTGCCTTGGTTCCACATACTGTAGTTATATCCAGGGAGATCATTTCAGCATAGGGCTAAGGCCATAAGGTTGTGAAGAGGACTGGATGAAAACTGATTTTTTTTTACACAGTTTTATCTGAAGGAATTTCATCTGTTAAAAGCACAGCTTAAGTACATCACTTCTGTATATATTGTACTTCCAGGATACAGTGCAACACATTTTGGTGTGGAGACAGACTCTTGTTTACAGGATACAGTGCAAAGAGCTAAGCTACAATAATGACCACATTAAGACTAACAATGAATTACACAAGTGTTTTGACCCCAACATATTGGGAGCCAAATTCTAGCTCCATTCTAAATATGCATTCTCATTGAAGTAAATGGGGTTACATACGTGAACTGAGGATATAATCTGCCCCTACCTGTGCAGCATACATAAAAAGGCTCCTGCGTTTGTCGTGTAGCAGCGGGGTGGGGGGGAATTATTCTCATATCTGGGCAAAAGGGAAAGAAGGAATCACTGAGCTTGTGAAGAGAGAAAATGTAAAGCAATGACCTGTTACATGGGCAATTTTGAAGACTGGATGAACTCTACAGACAAAGCTCCCCATGGAATCATGGGTACAATAGTTTAAGAATAAATGGTTGTTGTGATGTAAGCTTTGTTTTTCTTACATTTTATTACTAGAAATGTGTTCAGTTAGTATCTGGATCCAAGTGTGCCAATGTTCAGGGATGTTCCATCTCACGTTTTAGTTCTGGCCACACAGAGATACAGACCAGTTACAAAGTATGGATATGTATTTGGATCAGAACTTTCTAAAGTCAGGGGATAGTCCAATCTGGGATTTTAGTTTGAGCCCATCTCCAGTTATTATTAAGCTGTCATCTTGACCAGTTTGGTAATGTACAACTCAACAATCCCTATGCCATATATTTATAAAACCAAACTTTTCTCATTCTTGCCTTGAACCTTTTGCTGGAAACACAGCATTTCAGGATGAAAAGCTGTTTTTACTCTGAGAGCTGCATAAGTCAAATTCATCTAACTAATGGGTTTTTTTAAAAAAAACTTTCCCTGGGGGACAGGTTATCCCATAACTGCCAATACCAGTGTTTCTTGCACCTTCCTCTGAAACATCTGGCAATGGGTACTGTCAGAGGCAGGACGCTGGATTGGATGGACTGCATTTCTGGCATCTGACAGTGGCTGTTGCCAGATGTTTGAGAGGAGGTGCATTCCTGTTTCTAAAATCCCACCCAGAGTAAATTCACTATAAAAAACAAACTACATTTACTGTCAGAAATGGGGAAGTTTCGCCCTCAGCCTAAATTACTCACAAACCAAAAATTGCTAGTTTTGAACAACTCTGGTGCCAGCTACAAAATACCCTATTGCTACTTAATTCTATCAACATGCAGCAGGAGAATTCATGCTGTTTGTAGTTACCGTAATAATAACTTACTCCCGCGGAAAAGCAGCTGTGTGCTGGCACTCAGACTCCTTGTCACTTGCTGCTGCTCACTGGTGTTAGCATAAAATGTGACAGGGTCATGGTACAAACTGAAGCTGCCTTATTAGCATCTCTTAACTGAAAAAAGGATAAAACTTAAAATGAATCCATCTGTTTTCAGTATTGCTTTGTTTATGCTTTCTACTGTTGGGTTTTTGGCAGTCCCAGCCACTATTTATTCATCATTGTTGTCACATATCCATTCATCTAGCCACAGAATTTTGAATAGGAGTATTCACTTACTTAGGCAAAATCCACTTTGGACATTTGCTTGCGTCCCTGGGTACAAGTGCCAAACATTTATTTGCAAGTAAAATCTTTAAACGGGGTCATGTGGAGGTGAGGGGGTTTGGGAGAGAAAAGGAAAAGGAACAAGACAAATTTGAGGGGAGATCGATGGATTTTGATTTGTAGTCTATGACAGTGGGTTTCAACTTTTCCTATACCATGACCACCCTTTTAAATGCTGGGCCCACCTTCATTCCATCTAGACTGGACCCCTCCCCACCAGGGGGAAGAATGTGACCCCTGCTACCAACCTTTATGATAGTACTCATTCAGCCACCTACAAAGCTTTTCCTTGTGATCTACAGAAATGGAGGTTGCTTATCTGTAACTGGAGGCTCTTCGAGATGTGTGATCTCTATCTGTATTCCACACTTAGGTATGCATGTGTCTATGCGCCTGAGACTAGATTTGTAGCAAAATGAATCTGTTGGTCCATGTCTGTGCAGCTGATCTTGTGTTCTGATCCAAGGGTGTAAGGTGCAGTGCAGTGCAGTGCAGACCAAGACCTCTCCAGTTCCTGTTCCTACCCCAAATCCAGTCATGATCCACAGCAGTGAGGAAGGAGGGTGAACAGTGGAATACAGATAGGGACCACACATTTCGAAAAACCTGCCAGTTACAGGTAAGTGATGATCCCTGTTTGTATTCCACATGTGGGTGATTGGTAAGAAGTATTCAGATAGGAGTGGAGTGCAAGGATTCAGAAGGTAAAGAAGTCTGGACACTGCTGTCCTAGCAGCTGCATTTGTAGAAGAAGCTCGGACACTGCGCTTTATGAAAGTGTGGACAGATCACCAAGTAGCCATCTTACAAATATCCAGTGTAGATACATCTCAGTGATGCTGCTAAAGTCACCTGCACTCTGGTGAAATGGGCTCTCACCCCATCTGGGGAAAGTGGATGTGCTAACTGCTAGCGAAGCAGGATACAACCAGAAATCCACTTAGAGTGTCCCTGGGAGGATAATGCTTATCCTCATGTTCATTTTACTATAACAGATAGTCTAGTCATTTTTCTAATTGGTTTTATATTCTGCACATAGAACACCAAAGCTTGTCTGGCATCAAGAGAGTGAAATCTCCTCTCTTCCTCTAAAGTGTGAGGGTTAGGAAATAATAACAGTAAGTAAACAGGTTGGTTCATGTGAAATTTAGAAATAACCTCAGGGATTTCGAATGGAAGTGAAGGGTAACCTCCCAATGAAATATGGCACATGAATCTGCCATGAGGGCTTCCAGTTCGCTCACCTTTCTAGCTGATGTTACGGCAACTATGAAGGCAATCTTCTTGGAGAGACAAGACATGGCACAGGTGGACAGGGAGGTCTAGTAAGTAGGGAAAGTACAAGATTAAGGTCCATTATGGTGTTGATTTCATTACTGGTGGAAAGGCTCTAATGTGGTCTTTCAGGAATCTGACTTATTGGCTGAGAAAAAATAGTACAGATTTCAGCTGGAGGAGGGAAGGTGCTCATTGCTGCTAGTTAAATAGAGAGGCTCAACTTCTTAAGGTTAAAGATATAGTTTAGAATAGAAGGAATACTCACAGATGGTGAAGGCAAATGGTTCTGTTGTGCCCAGCAACATCTCCATTTAACCAGAGTGTGTTCTCTGGTGGAACCTTTTTGCTTTGACTGAGAAGGAATTGAATAGTGTCTGAACATGAGTGTTCTGGGTCTGATGTCCATCTAAATACCAGGCAGTGAGGTGGAAGGAGTCTGTATTGGGTGCTGGCTTTCTTGTTCACCTGAGTTAATAGATCCGGGAACGGTCAGATGCTGATAGTAGGATGGATTGACATTTGCTGAAGGTCTGGAAACCAGAATTATCTGGGCCAGCTGGGTGCAGTGAGAATAACTTGAGCTTTGTGGTGACAAAACTTTTGCAGGACCTATAGCAGTAGTGGAATATGGGGGAAGGCACATCTGAGGTGGTCTCTCCAGGATAGTAGAAGGGCATCACCCTGTGAGTCCCAGCACAGAGCTGCTTTGGAGCAATATAGTGTGAGCTTCTTGTTTGTCAAGGAGGCAAACAAGTCCCAGGATGGCATCCCCAATGAGTGAAAATCTCCTTCAGCACATAGTTGTGTATCTCCCATTCATAGTCTGGAGAAGTGCTTGCTGAGATTGTCCACCAGAAAACTCTATGCACCTGGTACATATGTCCCTGAAAATGCTATGTCATTCCTGAGCACCAGTTCTATAAATTCTCTGCCTCTAAACACAGATAAAGAGATTTTGCTCTACCCTGTTTAGGTAAACTGTAGTCATCCTATTGCCTGACATTATCTGGATATGGTGAGACTGAATAAACAGAAGAAAGTCATTGCAAGATAGACAGTCTGCTTTCAACTCTAGTAGATTGATACGCAGCCTGACTTGAAAGGTTCAGGAGCATTGTGCAGTATGACTGCTCATGTGGGCTCCCCATCCTGTGAGGGGTGTGTCTATGATAGTGGTTGTATTGGGGTGTAATGAAAGGGGTTCCCAGATGACCTTGTTCTGGTTTCATCCACTAGGCAAGAGATGCTGTGACCTTGGTGGGAATTATTATCCTGGACTTCATGTTGTCCCTTTCTACTGAGTAAATGGACTGGAGCCAGGCTGGTAGGCAATGGAGGTGGAACCTGGCAAATGGTATTTCATAGGTACCTGAGGCCATATGGCCTAGTAAGGAAAGAAAGACCCAGGCTGTGGTCCAACATCTGAAGAAGAACTGTCCTCTCAAGTTGTTTATAGTCTGGAATCTCTCCATAGGGCAGTTGCTGCAGTTGAGTCTAGGGTTGCTCCTATAAAGTCTATGGTCAGAGGGGAATTTTCTTTGTTGACACAGATTCCCAAGGAAGCTTGTGGATGGAGCAGGAATAGGTTTGCTGAGTAGACCTTCTTGCTGGATATACCTATTAGGAGCCAGTTGTCCAGATACAGAAAGACAGTGTAGATGTTTTCTCTTATCTGGGCCACCACTACTGAGAAGACCTTTTGGAAGACCCACAGCAATGGAACCAGTCCAAATGGGAGTACTCTGAACTGGTCAAACTTCTGTCCTATCATGAATCTGAGGAAACTTTTGTGGGGTGGATGAATGTTTACACGAAAGCAAGCGTTTTCCATTCCAAGAGTTACCCTTGTCAAAAAATAGGTCCTCAATGATATTTTGTACCATAAGGAACCCCAAGGGGCAGAGCCAAAACTTGCATCCCATGACCCTTGCCGTAGCTATCCCTCTGGAAGCAGTATCAGCAGCATACACTGCAGTCTGAAGAGAGATTTTAGCCTGCCCACCACAATGAGGGCTTGGAATTGGGCCCTGTCCTCGGAGGGAATTTGTTCTTAAAAGTTAAAAAATTTGGAGTAGTTGGTGAAACCATACTTTGCTAACAAGGCCAGGTAGCTAGCCATTTGAAACTGAAAGCTGGTGAAAGGAAAAAAACCTTCTTCCCTACAAGGTTAAGGTGTTTAGCACTTTGTCCATGGGTGTTACCTGGGGATGCTATAGTCTAAATCTCTCAGTAGCTGCTTCACTATCAGGAAGTTTGATGCTGTGTGTGTGTAAACAAGAACTCTGCTCTCTTTTCTCGTACTCAAAACCTCTCAACCCTTTTTTAGAGTTGGGGTGCAGGAAGCACTATTGGTTACATAATGGCCTTGTTCACTGGAATGGCTACACAGCTAGAAACAGGACAAAGTAGGCAGACCCAGGGGTAACCCATGTGGATCTCTGCCTGAATTTAGTGTCTCTCATCCTGTGAGAGTTCAAACAGAGCAGAGAGAACTATTTTTTTTTTTAGAGCATTTTTATATGACCTTCCCCCAAAGCTCAGACAGATGTGACCAGGGCTCTTGCATGTAACTTCTTCATGGTGGATGAGGCAATCAACAAAGCTTGTTATCCTAGATGATTAATTAAGTCTTGGTAATCCTTCTTGGTAGGTGTGGGGGAGACCACTCTTCCTGTCTGAGTTCACAAGTTCAGAGTAGGCATTTTTAAAATTATAAAACAAACATACTTTGCCATGTAGCATGGAATACAGACATTACCTGTGAGATTAATGCATACAGCAACTTATCAGTATTTCATAGACACTAAACACTAAACATATTCTTATAAGAGTAATACCTTTGAAAAAAAACATACAGGGGAGCTGGCTTGGTTTCCAGCTATGAGTTTGTCAGTGCTTAGCTAACGCCTAAAGCATTGGCCAGAGCTGGCACTTGGTTTACCAGCACCAATGGTGCCTTTAGTCAGCGCTCTTGTCCTTTGTGGGATCAGGGAGAGAAAGAGTGACAAATGCCACACTTAACAGAGATGTGAGCTTCCTTAAGGCTGTAAAGGCAACACGGGTGCTCATCGCTCACAGAAAAGAAATGGAGGCAGGAGATTCAGTTCTTGAATTCTGAGAGTCTAGAAATTGTCCTGGTGCACAGGAAGAGACTCCCCAAGGCAGAAAAAACTAAACTACACAAACTAGACTAAATACACTAACCCTAAGAATAATAAATAAACTATTTACAGGTTCAGAAGTATAAATACAGAGCTATAAACACAGAGTTCTGACTCAGGCCACGTCATGGTGAGAAGGAACTGGAAAGGTGGAGTTCTGCACCATCTGTAATACCCTCAGATCAGAGGATGAAGAGATCAGATGTGCAGGTATTGATTAACAGAAACTACTTCCTACAAATCTTCAGTGTCGGGTGCATGTAATACACATAGGGACCAGAACTCCAAGAATGAAACATTTCAAGAAACCAACATTGGGGGCCAGGGATTGGGAAAGGAAGTGGATCTGTGAGACTATCTCCTTCTTGCAAAGTGGTCCACACAATGAAAAAGTTTGGAAACCATTGCGGTTTGCCACTTGGAAGGGGCCACCAAAGCACTTCAAAGGCAACTGAGGTGGAAGTAAGTGAAAGATGCATATTGAACTGATACTATATGATCTTCTGTATTCTCTCAACAGATGTAAAAAGTAGTGTGGGTGGGCTAGCAAGGGAAGCCTCTGGTGTGCAGCCCTAATTGATGAAGGGTTCTTCTGACGGATGGCTCAAAGGTTACAGGGGAAATTATTGCACAGATTCTCAGAGCATCAGTAACTTCCCCAACAGGGGTAAAAGACTAGCTTTCACTCACAGTCATCAACATATTTGTCTTCTTCCTGAGAGAACAGATTGCTCAGTTAGTTAAAACTGAAAAATATGTCAGGTCAGCTGCTGGTACTGGTAAGACTGCAACTAAAATACTGCAGTCACTTCTGAACTTTTCAGTACCAGAAATGACCACATAAATGAGGAAGTTCAGAGAGGAACATCAATCAATAAAACGTCTGGCGGGATCCACTAATGTAGATATGTTGGGTTTTTTTTAAAAAAAAAATCCTGATGCTGTGGATTTTAATCAAGCAAAACTTACAATGGCGTCAATGGGAGTTTTTGTTTGATTAAGGACTGAAGACTTTAGGCCTAAATATTAATGTATTTATATCTAACTGGCAACTATCTTCAGCTCTTAGCAACTCAACTCCCCACCCCCAAACACTTTAATAATTTCTAGTTCAAAAATTCATCAGCTAGCCAGTCACAGAGTTCTGCAGTTAACAGACTTCATCGTTTTCCTCCCAAAAAACTCAACTAAACCTCAAGATTCTGATACTCCACTGCATTACACCAGCTAAGCACTAGTGTAAACCCATTGTACAAGATATTTAAGCTACAACCATACTGGTGAGAAATAATTAGTAATGTTATTAGCAATGCTAAATGGGAATGAATATATAAAGGGTATGTATAGCGATACGATGACTCACCTCTGCGGTGCCTTCTGCTGGGCATCAGGGAATTAGCTCCTTTCCAGCTGGA
The DNA here is from genome assembly GCA_007922305.1 of Dermatemys mawii. Classification (NCBI taxonomy): domain Eukaryota; kingdom Metazoa; phylum Chordata; order Testudines; family Dermatemydidae; genus Dermatemys; species Dermatemys mawii. The sequence continues at coordinate 23,212,176 of ML677350.1, read as the reverse complement.
GCTCCCTCTGCAGGCCAGTGTATCACCGTCGCTGGCTCCCCATGTCTCTCCTGAACCCCAGTGCCCCTCTATCTGGGGTGCTTCTCCCTGGCAATTTCTTCCTGGCTTCTCCCCACACTTTCTCTGGGTCTCCCCTTCCTGGGGAACCCCCAACTCTCTATCCCCACCTTGCCTCAGTCTATGGCTACTGCAGTCATCATCTAGCCTAGGGGTAGGAAACCTACGGCATGGGTGCCAAAGGAGGCATGTGAGCTGATTTTCAGTGGCACTCACACTGCCTGGGTCCTTGCTACCGGTCTGCAGACCTCTGCATTTTAATTGAATTTTAAATGAAGCTTCTTAAACATATTAAAAACCATATTTACTTTACATACAACAATAATTTAGTTATATATAATAGACTTATAAAAAGTGATCTTCTAAAAACATTCAAATGTATTATTGCTATGTGAAATCTTAAATTAGAGTGAATAAATGAAGACTTGGCACACCACTTCGGAACAGTTGCTGATTCCTGATTCTAGCCCCTACTCCCTGAGGCAGACTGCAGTGTAAAAGCCACTCAAATGGGTTTTTTGACCTGCTGCCTTTCCCTGCAGCCCAGTACCCTTTCAAGACTTTCTATCAGGCCACAGCCTGGGAGGATGCCAGGCCTGAGCTTCCCAGTACCCTTCGCTCCTTCAGGTAGCTAGGTCCATCTTCCGCTAAAGTTGGAGGGAGACTATTCTACAGCTCCTGGCTTCCAGCCCTTTTATAGGGCCAGCTGTCACTTGATTGGGGTGTGGCCCAGCTGTGGCTGCTTCTCCAATCAGCCTTCCTAAGCCACAGTCCTCTCAAGGACTGCTTTTACTCCTTTTATTTTAGGAGCGGGGTAGTCACCCTGCTACTGTATGTTATTTACATAATATATGCATAAATATATATGGATTTTTTGGGGGGGAGAGAAAGAATAGTCCCTATTTATTTTAATTTATGATATTATAAAAATAAAGTTTTACTTTTGCATCTTTCCATCTGAATCACAGGTCATTTCAATGCTTTTACACTGGCATAAAGAGAGATGATGGCACGGACATGCAGAATTGACATTTCCAACTTATACCCTCCTAAATATCTACTGCTGGAGCAAATGAGAGCTAAGCAGGATATGATAAATGTGCTCAGATGGTTGAAAGGACCAAGGAGTGAAGACCACTGCTTACCTTTGTATGCAGAGGTATAACTAGGAGAAATGGGATGAAGTAACAGAACATCTAGGCTGAATATCAGGATAGATTACTTAACACCACAGTTACACGTAAGCTGTGAAAGAACATCTGTGGGAGAATGGCTGGAAGTCCACAGCTTGGGCAATTGAAATGCAGCCTGCTCATAAAACTGGAAAATAATGCAGTCGATAATTTTGTCCTTGTTGTGGGGATGGCCTATGTGACCTATGAGGTGTTTGCCTAAGTTAAGTCTATACCAGAAAATGGAAGATTGCAGAAACAAAATTTTAAGAAATCATAAATAAAAACATAAAAGCAGCACCAGAAAAGTCCCCTTTTATATCTCCTATTTTTAAATCGATTTTGTGGGAGGGTATTTCTGATGACAACACAACCGAGTCATCAGAAACACTATAGGACATGTTGTGCTATGTGGACAGGTTGGAGTTCTCCTTAGCAAATCATGTTGCTCCAATATCTCAGCAGCTGGAGCATTAGAGCAGGAAAAATGTTTTATTATATTTATAGAAACTTGATCCAAGATTCTGTCGCTTTTGGAGCCCCATCCCTGTCCATTGTGGAGGGATTTGATCATATCATTTCCCTGCAGCAGTTCCCATCATCTATCCCTATGGGAGTGGTGGGAATGCTAATACAGAGTTGATCTTAATCACACTCCCTAAAATATTTAAAGATTTCTCGCTGTGATAGCTGAGAAATGTCTCCCTTTAAACTGGAGAGACTCCAGCTGCCCACTTTGTCTTTGTCCTTCTGGAAGACAGTTGACATAAAAATGTCACTTTCACCCTGTCCCTCTACCCATCACTCCCAATGTTTTTTGAAGGTTTCTTGAAATAGGAGCTCTTAAGGTTCATTTCTATTTTATATTACAAAGTCTTGTATCTATATTTACAGTTGCATCTGATAATATACTGTACTTAGTTGCCTTCAGCTTTTTAATTATCTTCAGAAATGCGTATTATTAAATGCAATAAAAATAGCAGCATAAATACAATATTAAGGTTGCAAGATCAAGAACTCAATAGTCAAAAAATTCAAGAAATGAAAGGTGCTCTGCCATTGTTAACTGGGCCGTGCCAGAGATCCTGTATTTTTAGCTGCAAATACTATAGGAAAAATGGCAATTAGAGAAATAGAAAATACTGTTGCCCCTTTTGGCCCGAGAGGTTAGACAAAATTCAGGGCCTTGCAGGATTGTTTCTGCTGGGATGAGAAATCAGTCATCTGAATCAAGCTTATTCTTGGTGTAATCTTGTTTATTGACAAAATATGTACACAAAGTCCTGTTTCCATGAACACAGTAGAAACAAATGGCAGCAGGCAGTTACCCTGCTCAGGTATCCCCAACTGTGCCCCAAAAGCCCTGTCTCTTTGCTTCCTCTCAGAGCCCCATTTACTCCTCGTCCTGGCTTTCTGTCTCTAACGCACATAGCCTGCAGCTGATATCCTACGCCTTGTGTTTTCAGTCAAGGAAATGCCTCAGGTTTAGCTCTGAGCTGCCATGTGACCTCGCCAGTGCCTTAGTAGGGGTAGCCCCGCAATACCCAGTTGCTTTCAATACATAAAAGAGGCTTGGCTGCTCCTTCTGTTAAGCCTGCAAGGGTATGTTTACACTGCAAAAAAAAGACACACAGCAGTGAGTCAAAGGCCAAGTCTACACTATCCACTGGATCAGCGAGTAGTGATCAATCCCCAAGCACTCTCCCCATCGATTCCGGAACTCCACTGCCATGAGAGGCGAAAGCGGAGTCAACGGGGGGAGCAGCAGCAGTCGACTCACCGCTGTGGGGACTCTGAGGTAAGTCAAGCTAAGTTATGTCGACTTCAGCTACGCTATTCACATAGCTAAAGTTGTGTATCTTAGATCGACACCCTGCAGTATAAACCTGGCCTTAGAGCCCAGATCAACTGAGATGGGCTTGAGATACTCGGCTAAAATAGCAGCCCAGACATTGAGGCTCAGGGTGGAGCCTGGGCTCTGAAACCCAGGCTATTTTGAGCCCTATAGCATGAGACTGAGTCAGCTGAGCCGCGCTCTGAGATTCACTGCTGCGGGTCCTTTTTTTGCAATGTAGACATACCCTAAAAGTGCTGGGCACACCCATTGGCTTTCATGAAGTCTGTGATTGTCTCTGGATTGAATAAATCTCCCCTGCTGGCAACCATTAGTACCTTTCAGCATAACAACACTACATATGTGCAATCTGCTTGAATTAATGTTGCTAGATCAACTTTAATGTTTGGTGTTTCTTGATTTTTGAGTGCTCTTGCAATGTTAACATTGTATTAGCAATCATTTCATAGTTGTTTTTTTTAAAGTTAATATCTTACCCTTGTTTAGTTTAAAAATACCAGGATATTTGGAAGCCATAAGACTGAATACTTTACAAGACCTTCTGGCTTAAATTGAAGCCAATTTACTTTAAACTAATTTCCTGTGTACTTAAGTATACATATATGGGCTTAGTTAAGTATGCAGCTGTAAACTTATAGAAATTCTCTCTTACACCTGTTCTGTACACAAATTTCAACCCTTTTATCTTTACTAAATGAAACAGGGTTGTTAGGTGCGGTTGAGATTGGTTTGTTTTGCTTTTGCTCAAACCAGGCAAATGCAATTATGACCATGCTGAGTTTAAAAGCTCAGCACATTTCGTTACAGTCCTTTCTAAACAAACTAGTGGTCTTAAAATTAATTTTTTTAGAGCTGTCAAGCGATTAAAAAATTAATCACAATTAATTGCGCAATTAAATAATAGAATACCAATTGAAATATATGAAATATTTTTGAATGTTTTTCTACATCCAAAAATATTTAGTTTTTGTGCATCTAAAATCTATGCAAGGATTTTTTAGAGGTGTGATTTTATCATCTTTAGCAACAAACTAATGAAATATTTTTAAAGCAAATTTTAAACTAAAGTCCTGTAGACTAACATGTTGAGTATACATTACAGTAACGCACAACTGTTTTTATCAGTAAATTCAGAAACTGACAGTATATACCTGGGGATGGTAAATGCCTGTTAAACGGCTTCATTACCACTTGAATGGCTTTTTAACAGTTTCAGTGTTGTGCTAATAGGTCTGGCAGGCTGGAAGCCTTATTCACTTTTAAGTATGAGATCCCCTCTGGAGAAAGACTCATCAGGCTGTAGCAGCCAGCTGTGGTGGAGGCCTGCAGGAAGGGTCAGAACAGGGGTAGAAAGAGGTTGGATAGTGGACACTAAGACCCAGGGGTGCCTCAAATTTTCAGGTTTCCTACGCAGCCACGTATGATGTGTATGCTTAAGTTAAGGACAGCCCTGCAACCCATCCCTCTTAGATTTTGGAAGCCAGTGTGATTCTTAAATCTTGGGTTAAGTGCTGTAGATGTCTTTAGAAATCTCACATTGGTACCTTCTTTTTGTTTTGTCAAATCTGCAATTAAAGCATTCTTGAAATGAACAATATGCTGGGTCATCATCCATGACTGCTATAAAATTAAATATATGGCAGAATGCGGGTAAAACACAGAACAGGAGACATACAATTTTCTCCCCAAGGAGTTCAGTCACAAATATAATTAACATTTTTTTAAATGAGCGTCATTAGCATGGAAGCATGTCCTCTAGAACGGTGGCGAAAGCATAACTGCCATATCAACATCTTGCAATACTGACTACTGAAGTCCCATGCAAATGTCTGTTCTCACTTTCTGGTGACTTTGTAAATAAGAAGCGGGCAGCATTATTTCCTGTAAATGTAAACAAACTTGTTTCTCTTAGTGATTGGCTGCAAAGAAGTAGGAGTGAGTGGGTTTGTAGGCTTTTAACATTTTACATTGTTTTGTTTTTGATGCAGTTATGTAACAAAAAAAGTCTACATTTGTAAGTTGCACTTTCATGATAAAGAGATTGCATTACAGTACTTGTATGAGGTGAACTGAAAAATATAAAATACGATTTCTTTTATTTTTACACTGCAGATATTTGTAATAAGAGTAATAAAGTGAGCACTGTACACTTTGTATTTCATGTTGTAATTGAAATGAATATTTTTGAAAATGTAGAAAAACATTCAAAATATTTAATACATTTCCACTGGTATTCTATTGTTTAACAATGTGATTAATCACTAATTTTTTAAATCATGATAACTTTTTATTTAGTTAATTGCGTGAGTTAACTGCAATTAATAGACCTACTTATTTTGTTTTAGAAGAAGCTTGTTATGTTTTGTTTCAAAACAATGTGAGTAATAGTACTAGTACTAGTAATAGTACTAGTAATAGTGAGTATTAGTACTAGTGAGTACTAGTACTAGTACTAGTAATGTGCTTTTACCAAGAAAGAAAAAGAATGGACAATATAGTTTGGCCTGGACTGTGGCCTTCAGGAGGGAGTGCAAAGAGGTACCACCTTAGCTAGAGCTCCTGGAGGCCATGTGTCCAAGGCATGAACAGTACAGGTCAGAGTGTAGTCCATTTATCTGTGGCCCCCATCACTGCAGCATCTGATTACCTCACAATCTTCATAGCTTGCCTCACAGCACTTCTGCATGATAGGGAAGTGCTATTATGCCCATTTTATAGATGGGGAACAGAGACACAGAGTCATACAGGAAGCCTGTGATGGAACAGGGAATTGAACATGAGTCTCCCATGAACCAGGCTAACAATTTAACCACTTGACCTCCCTTACAGAATCTGATTACTCATCCTGTGTAGGATAAATACTGCAGATCAGTGGAAGGGGTGGGCATTGCCTAGCTAAGGCAGTAATAGCCTGTAAAAGTCCTTGTGCTCATTAGGTAAAATTCAACCCTCTGTAGAGGGCCAGCATAATGTCTATGAATCAAATGAGTCCCACTTAGATCTTCAGTACAGGCCAGAAATTGAGATTTTGTCCTGCTGCCCATGCAAAGGTTCAGGATTATCAAATGTCCTTGTTCTAGTTCCCCTTTGCACCCCCGCACATAATGCCAGATACCATCTGGTCCTGAATAGTTATATTAAAAAGATAAAACCATAGGTACCTATGTAATTATTAAGAAATTAGGTGTAGCTGCTAGAATAGATCTGTGTAATCACATCTAATATCAATCTAAGTCATGCTTCTAATCGGTGACACAGATATTTATAAAGGACTGGTCACAGTATTTTTCTATAACAGAACTAACGTGTTTCTATCTGGTTTCTGGATTCTTTTCATAATGAAAATGTGTTCAGAGTCTGCATGGGCTTCATATAGTATGACTCACAACAGCATTACCTTATGGAGCAAATCCTGCTTAGTTACTCCTTCAAGAAGTCCCACTTTGAAGTCATAGGCACTATGTGTATGTGTAAAAGTCAGCAAAATATACCATGTATAATCCAAAGATCTTCTCAAGGTACTCATAGGTAGCTAGTTGTCCTACTTCTGGAAGGATTGTCCTACTTTTTAGCTCTCTGTCTCCCCTAAGGTAGGATAGCCGAACGTCCTACTTTTTGACATTAAATCCTACTTTTCTTTCCTCAGGAAAAACAACATAGAAAGTTACAATACACAGAGAATATGCAGAATATTTTCTCAATGTACTTCTCAAAATTCATACTCTATAGACCTTTTGGATCTATGAGCCCACATTTTTGCACTAGACAACATTCAAAACTAGAATAGTTTTTACTCTGGCTGTGTCCATGAATTCAAACAATGGCCTTAACTCTGGACCCCACTCACCCAATTCAAAGTATTTTATAAAGTTTACTTAATTAATCCTAACAACACTCATGTAAGGTAAATATGTGTCATACATTTTTGCAGCACATGCAATCATGAAGCTAGAGTTATCATTTATTTCCAGACACTGTCCTTTTCAGGCAAAGTTGAGATATGCTAGCAGGACAGCATGGGAAAGCTTCTGTTCTCCCAACTATAGTTGTGCTGTTATAAAAAGAAGACTGTAACCTCCACAGCTGTCAATCTGGCACCTTCTACAAGCATTAAAAGTTACAAAGAACAGCAGCAGCAAAAGGAAAGTTTTACATAATAAATAAATGAAGAGAAAACATCCTTCCAGCTGGGGTTTTCCAAGATCTCATTGTTCTAGTTTAAAAAAGAAGCTTTAATAAGTTTAGTTTCCTTCATAAATCTGTTATGTAAATGTAAAGCAATTAAATTCATTTCTACATAACAAAAAGTGGTTTTGGCAGAATCCAGTAGTTTGTGTCTCTGCATTATGTTACGATATCTTAGGGCTGTTTCCCCTCTGCTCCCATTTATAGCAGCTTTTTGTAATCTGAAGAGGAATAATTTTAAACTTTGGCATGAAATGCCATGTGGTAGTATATGATTAAGTCTTTAGATTTGGTGGCCACAGTTGTACATTCTAAATGGAAGTATTTGAATTTGTATATGAGTATGTGTTTTCTTGTTTACATATTCTTTCCTTCCAATGCATCTTCTTTCTGCAGCACAAGTCCCTTAGCTACACTGTATTCAGCATGGAGATCCTTCTCAGAGCACATAGTGGAACACAGGAATGACTGGAAATACTTACCCAGCTGCAGATCAGAAATATGAAAATAGCTTTTCCTTTTGAGAACCACTCAAAGAAACAGGCCTAGAGACAAAACTGGCCTTCATTGAATCTTATGAATTTGAATTCAGTGGGTCAAATTCATACCTGACATAACTCTGCTGACATCAGTAAGATGGCCCAGGCATAAGTGAAGGCAAAATTGGGCCTGAATTTTAACATTAACACTGCATTTCACATGAAGGGGTCCTTTTCCATCAACATGGATGGTATAACTAGTAAAAATAGAGCATTATGGATAGACTAGTTAACAGTGAAAGTAGCTTTCCAGCATCATTCGTGCCCTAACTTTGCCCACAACAATGGATTCCATTTGACATTTCACGTCAGATCTTAGCCAAGGTTAGAAAATTTTTGAAAAGTTTGGGGGCAAATCTGATATGACATTTGGGAGAGAGGGAATTAAAAAAAAATTAGTGCTCTTTCACTTTCTGAAGATTTTCCATCTATCCTTGTCTCATCCCAGCTCCAGAATGGCACGGCCAAATTTGTTTATTCTGTTAGCTTTTCTGAAGAGTGGTGTTGTTATATTGATTTTGAGGGGGAAGCTGGGTGTAGTACTATCTAGGTATTAAGTGTTCTTTTCATTTACATAATACAGTCTTTGTGGCTGAGGCATACATTACAAATACACATCAAGTCAGATGCATACATAATATTGGCATCCCTTCATTGCAGACTTCACAAAGTGTGAGGACCCCAATAGGATTTTGTAATGTGTTCATGGCCAAATGCTCACTAAATTCTGGATGGCCAAGACATGGATGGCCCTGATTAAGGGAACGGGATATACAGTTCCAGTGTGTCCAATCTGGGAGGAATGGAAAAGGGCAAACCACAGAGAAGACATTTCCGCGGTACAAGGAATAGGAGGGAGGAAGCCATGTGGGGGTGGATGATGGAACTACTGTAAAGAATAGAGTCCATCCCTATTCAGCTTGCAGGGTCATCTGGGCTACTGTCACTGGGCATTTCTTAAACATTTTTCAAAATGTAAGGAAATTCCCAGGTGAAAAAACCAAAAATAAGTGTTGTAGGAAATGTTTTAAAATAAAACGTTTGCAATGTTTGTGTGTTGTTTGTCCCAGGATATTAGAAAGAAGGTGGGTGAGGTAATATCTTTTTCTTGAACCAAACCAGTAACCCCCTCTTTCTTGTTATATGACTGTGGAGTTGTTCACAGGCAATTTCACCTTGAATGGTCTCTTACAGTATGTGTTAACTACCTACAGGAAACAATCTGTTCCACCTGGTATTTAGCTGTGACTCATTTTTCCAGATCTGAAGAAGAGCTCTGTGTAGCTCAAAAGCTTGTTTCTTTCACTAACAGAAGTTGGTCCAGTAAAAGACCCCCTTGTCTCTTTAAATGATTACATTTTAAAATGAAGCTACAGTTTGGAAACATGAGGAATACAAAGTTAAAGTTCTTTTAAAAAGGAAGTTATGGAAATATTCAATCCAAGTCACACTACAAACTTCAACTCTGCCTGTATCTTGTGGTCCTCATGACTACTAGTAATTTAGAGACATTTATTTAAATAGTCCACAATAAGTACATGACTTAGTCTAGAGTAGAACAGCTTTCCTGATGGCAAGGCAGTAATTGCATTGTGGTTTGCTATGACTAGCTAGAATTTTTTCTTATTAGTGTCCTCACTGATAAGTTAGTTACAAAATGCCCTGACTCTAATAAAATATGTAAAACTAAACCAAAGCCACACACAACAAACAGTAAAAAAGAGTGTACCATAATGCTGCAATTTTCAAATGGAGCCTCAGGAGGCAGCATATCTACTGCTGAGAGCCAGGGAGCAGACATGGGAATTCTGCATTCTGTTCTTGGCTTGGCCACTGACTTGTCATGTGACAATAGGCAAGTCTCTAACTTTTCTACGCTTCAGTTTCTTCATCTGAAAAAATATATGACATGCATGCCCTTTACTGCAGATATCTAAACAAAACAGTTCCTATAGTCAACATTATAGACCAAAGTGAGCTTGCTTGCAGGGATAATACAAACAAGCTCTGATTAGCCAGTTTGCTTATGTCTATTCATCAGTCTTAACCCCAATGGTAAACAATGATCTTCAGTTCTATTTTCAAAAAACTGCTCCTTTTCTATAGGTTCAATTTGCTGTAGTAAAATGAACTGTGGGAGCAAAACTGAGTAAGTGTACTTCTAGTGACCTGATTTTCCAGGCTTTTCCAACAACAGCTAGTGTTTATAACTCAGAAAGTATTTGTATAAGTTAAATGAGACATGAGTTAATAACACTTTAAAATGAACTAAAAATAAAGATCAATTCATCACTCTGAACATGTTTAAGTAGACAAGGTAGATAATGTAATACTTTTTATTGGAACAAGAATAATTTAGAATACACAAGCTTTGGGGGCCACACAGTCCCTTCTTCAGGATATATTAGTGTGTAAAGGTTATATGAATTATTCTTGGTACAATAAAAAGACAGGACGGATAATGTGATACCCAGCTTGTCGCCTTTTGCTTGAGAACCAGCACAAGTTACAAATAGCTTTTGCGTAATGAGACTGATGCTCATACTTTCCATTATTCTGTGTAAACCACTGTGCTATTAAAACAAACCTTTAAAAAAATGGTGGTGGAGTGTTCTAAGAGGAAATTTTACACCAAGACTCTGGGTTGCATATAAAAGGCTGGATCCTTCGGTCTTTTGGCAGGCAAAACTGAATACTTTAGTAGGGCTACTTATAGAGTAAGATACTACTCAGTGCAAGGGTGGAACAATAGCCCTATGAGTCCAAATCAACCCAACGAGAGTCCTGAAGAGGAGATGAATCAGGCTATAAAGACCATAACCTGTGGGTCTCATTGACTTCAGTAGTTTGCCTGAATAACAACCGAGCCAAAGTTGAATAAGAAACTTAGGATTTGGTCTTGCAGAGGTTTCTGGGCCATTTTTTAGCTTGATTTTTTTTTTCTAGGTTGTGTGATTCTATGCCATTTTATAGCTTTGTACATAAAATCAATAAACCACATTTAAATAAAATAAAATCCAGTTGTGAAGCTATATTCAAGTTCTTCAAGGACACACAAATAAAGGTCCCTGCTCTTTTATGATGTCTGATATTTAAAGAATCATCTAAAGCCCACCCATGTGGCAATAAGGGATTTCTCTTTGCCAGGTACACCGTTACAAGTATGTACTGTATGGACTCTAAAAAGGGGGTGACAGCAGATGCACATCAGGTTTCTTTCCTCACTGCCCAAGCTGCCGAGTAATCTAGCTGCGTGAGAATGTGACTGGACCCATTATGATAACATAGTCTTAAATGGCACATAGCCAAGCCATGTGAGATTGTGGTAAAAAACAAATACTCCTGAGTGGGATGGGCAAAGCCTGAGAGAAAAGATGAGCAGGAAGAGCTCTCATATAAAACCTGAGCTCGCAATGAGCATGGGGAGATGATGTGTGAATACCATGCCACAAGAGAGCACCTATTGTGTAAATCCTTTAGATTTCTATCATAATGCTATTTTGTTTTCCAAATGTCTCACTGGCTGTTTCCTGTCATTTTAATGCCCACACCTTTTCATGTAACGTTTGCTTTTGCCAGGTGATACACAGGTTTCAGAAGAACCCTTTGACAAGGAACTGGTACCAGGGTCACATACAACTACTACTGCAGGCTCAGAGGAAGAAAATGATGAGTCCCCACCCCCACAAACTGAAAGGTTATAACTCCTTGTTCGCATGATAAATAAGATATTTCCTCTGAATGTTGCTACTCCCAACATTGAACCAAAGACACAGGGTATGCCAATAGTGAAGAGAGGCGTGCGTAAACCTTTAATAGTACTTATATTCATGTTAAAGTTTTGTAAGTGCAATTATACTCTCTAAGGAGGAGGAAAGTTCTATTATTGTATCTATTTTTCTAGGGGGGGTGGATTATTTGCCCAACCTATCGATGTGAAGCCTCCCCTCCTGGAAACATAAGTTCAACTCCCAACAGCCAATTCCATCGTTTATTCTTCAATAAGTAAATAAATGTGGCCACATTTACACCTGCTGGCACAGGTGAAGCCAATTAGCACCTGTGCTGAGGTAGCTGCACTGGAGAGTGGATAGCATTAACTCCAGGGGAAGGGCATCTTGAAAATTTGTTCAGGGATCCACAAGAATTCTGTCAACTGAAACCACCTGAGCAAAGCACAGCTAGGCAAGTCTGGGCCAGAAAGACCAACTTTTGGATGGTTACTGACCTCTCTGAGAATCTTGGTTTACAGATGTCTTTCAATACTACACTTCCCCTCAGTGCTTATCTGTTCTCTTCTCTGTGTAGCACAAAGGGCCTTCAACCAGGACCAGTGCAACCGAAGAAAGTAAATCTCACTCTCAGATTTCATTGAAGATTTTTCATGGTTTCTTTAGACAAATTCACCCTCATCCCATGATGGTATAGATGTCATACCAGAAGCTGGTCAGAACATTTTTGCCAAAATGAAATTTCAGCAAGTATGGGATTTGTTGAAATGTTTCAGTTTCCATGAAACTTTCATTAGGAAGATTTAGGATTAGGGTGCAAAGAGAGGAAGAGGAAGAGGAAGAGGGTGTTGTGAAAATAAATTCATGAATATTTGTGAAACACTTAGATACTTCAGTGATGAGCACCATCAAAAAATGAAGGCTGGGTGCGTGCCCAGGGTGGATGGATGCTTCCCTTTGCAACCTTAATGATGTTCTTTTAACATAGATGTTTGTGTACAGTCTTAGGTTTTTAAAAAAGCAAACTGAAAAAAAACAAATTCCATTATGTGGCATAAGCAACCCTTAGATCAGCCATACAAACCTCTGCCACTTAGTAGTAGGCTGTCGTCTTCTTCTGTTGTGCCTGAGCCCAAGAGACGGGTCCCTGCTCTCAGTTCATGTGTCCAGAGCTGGCTCAGCCCAGAGCAACCTAGAGTGGCAATTGTAGAGAAAGTCCTGCTCAGCTTTTGGTTGGTGCATGCCCAGCGTGGTGGAATTTAAAGGGAATTTAGCTGCTGAAGTCTCTGCTTTGCATATGCAAACTGCTCTTTTTCAAAAGCTTATAACTTGGTCAAATTTGGGTCAATTTTAAAGGGAATGGCAAAAGGCACATCCTTGACATAAAGGTCACCCTGTATGAAATTTCAAGTCCCTGCTTCCAAGTATAGGGGCATTAGAGCTATTCAAAGAAAAGGCTGCCAGAATATTTTAACGTGGGCAAAACATCTTTTCTTCTAGCATTGATCTTGGAAATAGCTGAAAAATTCCAGTAAAGTTCAGTCGGAGGCAGGCAACTGGCATGGAAAATGGTTACATTTGGCAAAGTTAAACACAACTGAAAGCAAGTTTTTATAATTCGGAAGTGTCAGGCAACTTAAATAAAAGCAGTGCTACCGGCCACTCCTACAATAATTCTAGTACAAAGCTAATTTTTAATTAGTCTTTCAAATTTTGCTTGCATGCTGTGCATAGAGTAAGTACTCACTCCCTTTGGAGTCCATCACCATCAGCCACTTCCTCAGGTGAGCCTGAAAATGCTTCCCTTTCAAGAAAGTTTCTGGCAGACAGTAGGAATGGGCTCACAATGCTTCTTCTGCAAGAACTGCTAATTAAGATAAATCAGTAAATGAAAATCTCTGCATTAGAAAAACAGAAACTGTCATGGGAGAGTCCAACCATTTGTGCCTTGATTTATTCTATACTGGAACTAAAAGTAGTTGCAACAGTGGTACTCAGATACAACCTAAGAAATGTTATGAACAGGAAATGGCCAGTGGAACTAACTTGCTTTATTTAAGTTATTTATTTCCCCCAATTTTATGTTGACCTGCATGTTTTGTCATATAACTCTTCAATCCTCTCCCCTTCTCTGGAAACAAATCTAGGTAATTCTTGAGAACTCATTTATATTCTTAGCTTCTATCAACATTCCTAGTAATGTATTCTGTGCTAATTACCTTTTGGGAAGTAGCTCTGTTCTATTTGTCACATTCCTCCTAGTTTCTAGATTATGATCCCCCATTATCAGTATGCACTAAAGCCAATGGAGTAACACCGACAATGAATTATCCTCTTAGAATTTAGTCCTCTCTTTTATCCTTTCCCCGAGCCTGATCCTGCAGTTTCCACCTAAGGCAGAACACATTCACTTCCATGGAAATAATGTGCATAAAAGGGCACAGGAATGAGAATTTAGAAAAAACTTATACAAGATCACCTTGAAACATTCCTTATTTCAAAGCAAATAAGAGCAGCTCTTGTAACCATTCCTAGGAAACTGAATTTGTCATACTTACAATTCACTCTGTTGTACTGTGCTGCACCGGGTGCTACCGTACTTCCGACTTTGGAAGAGGTCAGGAGGGTCATTTTGCAGCCAGCGGTACACTTCTGTGCAATCCAATATTTCAGTAGTTTGTAGATCTTGCTACTGAAACAGAACCATGAACAGTATGAGTGACTAGTTGACTTTTGCCTAAATTTTAAGTTATGGAATCTTGTCAAACCATATTTGTTGAAATGGAGTGTGTTATAGCAGGTTTTCCAGGGAACCAACTGGCAAAGAATGAGCCTCAAAGCACGATCACTCTTAAGCAGCGTATACAAAAACAAGCAACACATGTGCCCTGTTCATTGTTACAAGGATTTTTTCTAAATACATCTCAGAGTCTGAAAAAATACCAGGAGATCTACTTGTTTCAAAGCCATGGCTTCTTGGACAAGGCAACTAATTCAGAACCACATGGAATCTATTTATAGTATATAACGAAGATGAAGTCTCAGTTATGAATTAATCACACCTACAATATGTCATAGTAGACTATTAGTCTTCAGCAAGAGATGTGATGTGGCAATGACCACCAAAGTTCACTGGTGTCAAAATATAAAACACAGGTTGTAGATTTTAAAAGATATGCAGTCGTAGTCAACAGCACCGTCATGAGCAATGGGTGTAAGATCTAGCACATAAATAATTGACATGATAGGATTATAATTAAATATAACTTGTCCTTTTCTCTAATACAACCATGAAGAAACTCCTACTCAGTCATAGTACCAAGTTTATTTAAATTAACTAACACTGCATTACTGATATTCTGAAATTGATTGAATCATCACTACAGGACTCATCCAAAGCCCAATGATGTCAGTGGAAGAGCACTCTGATTGTGCATGTTGGATGAGGCCCTCAATGGTGGTCTAAGTTTCTAATACACAAGACCTGATTCCTGGGTGTATTGTGCCCATTTTGCACTACAGTGTAGCAGACTGTGGGCACAAATATCTACTAAACTGCCAGGCAGATTCATTTCAGTACAAGTGTGATCTTGATGTGGCATATGTTCACATGTGCTACAAAGCCCCTTTGCTGTCAGCACAGTGAGGAAGGAGAATTCAGTTACCAAAAAAGGAGTTGTGATCTGGATGGAATTGCTTTTCTGAATCCCGGGCTATCCATTTAGTGGTTACAGTCCAAGGTATAGTAGAGTATAGGATTTGGAGAGTATCCCTTTAAATAGTTGTGGCCTTTCTGTCTTCTGTGTTTCAGAAGCTGCCAGAACCCTGAGAGAGCAGCAGAGTGTAGCTGTAGCTAAGCCTTCCCTGTATGTGGTGCATAGCATATTGATTGGGTAAAGAACAAAGGACATGACAGGTATCTTAGATGAGCCTTCAAGCTGCACACATGAGTGAATTGGGATGGGGCATTGCAAGTGAATGACTTTATAACCCCTCGCCAGTCTTCCACTCGGTGCATTTTGTGAGTACTCCAGGATCTGGTCCATCATTTTTTCATTAAGACTCAATCATGACCGCCCCTTGCCTTTATTTACCAGTCAGATCATAGCATGAATTTTTTGAAGGACTTGAAATTTACAACAATCCTGTTGTATAAGAATAAAATGTCCAATTTTTCCCTCAGTCACATCCAGGCAATCTCACTGATTCCAAGGCATTGCTCAGGGGAGATTTTGGCTCTTAGTTGAACCATCACCTTCGTTAGAAATAATATTTCAAAATCACAATATATTACAGATTTGATATTAAATTGCTAGCATTTACCACATGCAGATTAAGAGTGGATTTATCTTGAAAGATAAACCAAACTAACAGCCATTTGGCAAAGGACTATTCACAGTTCCTGAAAGCCATGATGGTGCCATTCCCTGATAGCTGATAGATGGTACTGGGGCTCTGTTGGAGCCACGTTTCTCCGTGGAGCTCTGGGACTTCCCAGCCCCACCAGTGCCAGAGGAGGAGTTCCTCACCTCTGCAGTACCTACATGAGAGGTTGAGGCTTCTGATACCATGGACCAATTTCTTTTGGGAACAATCACCTTATGGTGGGTGTCAGCGCTCCTTTTTTCAGGAGCCTCTACAGATGTCTCAAGAATCTTCCCCTTCCTCAGGGAGATCTGCATCACATTCAGAGGGGCACCAGATCTGCCTAGTGATTGATATCCAGGGAGGTGATCTCCTGACCTGACTCTGAAGTGGGTCAAAGGGATCGATCCATCAGCAGCAGTCTCAGTTTGATCTCCTGGTTCTTCTTTGCCCTGAATTTAAGTCCCAGGCAGAAGCTGCACTTCTATGAGATGGGTTACTCTCCCAGGCAGTGGACACTTAAAATGGCAGTCACTGACTGGGTTAGGCCACCAATAAGAAAGTGAGGCTTCCTGGTGCGAGGGAGATGAACAAAGTTAATCCTCTCACTATATATCTACTAACTACTAACTATCTAAATAAAAACTAACTAATATTAAAACTATAAACTTTGATTTAGCTCAGGGAGTCTCAAATTGGGGGTTGGGACCCCTCAAGGGATCGCAAAATTATTACGTGGCGGGTTTCGAGCTATCAGTCTCCACCCCAAACCCCGCTTCGCCTCCAGCATTTAGAATGGTGTTAAATATATAAAGAAGTGCTTTTAATTTATAAGGGGAGGGGTCTCACTCAGAGGCTTGCTATGTGAAAGGGATCACCAGTACAAAAGTTTGAGAACCATTGAAGCTAAAGTATGCTGAAGGTGGATGTAGGGCTCTGTCTCAGGCCAAGGTGGTTGAGAAAAAACTGAGCACTGTTTGCCCTTTCAGCCCTATATAGCCTCAGTGTGTGGTACAGGATGTATAGGATGTGTGCACAGACTAGACAGACAATGCTAACAGAAAATTTATGATCAAGGGCTCAAGAAGCATATGCACACCTGAAGTGGAACACCCATAGGGATTCTACTCAAAGAAGAAGCCCTATTTTGAAGATTTAAGTGTTGCCTTCTGCTCATCATGACTGAAGTAACTTGATGGACCATGCATTGAAGATGTCAGGGTGTTTAACCTCTTGGAAAAATTAACTTCAAATATTATCAACTTACACATACAACTCTAGTTCCCTCTCCTACAAAAATCTAAATTCTAATTTAAAAAGATTGTGCTTAACTCTAAAGTACTCCCCATTGGTATTGTATTATTTTTACTTATTGTTAAACCTGAATTCCAGAATTATAAACTCCAAAAATATTATCTTCAGTTTTATGCAAAATAAAAAGGGTTTACTATTTTTACACTATATTTTCCTTGCATCTTCATTTATGTGGGTATTACCGAGAAAGAAAGCTAAGAGCTGTGAGAACAATTTGTTCATCTTGTGGTTTCCACAGATACTGTAGAAACACGTCTCAACTATAGTAAAGTATGCAGGCCATAGCAAGCGCTGTGAGAAATGGTTTGTAGTGAAACCTGAAACCTCACACAACTTACCTGGTTTCATATTTTCTTCCAACCTCAAACTCAGACCAAGTGTGTCAAAAGTAGAGATGAGCTTGAACCAAATTTCTGGATTCTAAAGCTCCTGACTATCAGGGAAGTTCAGATCCAGAGCTAAACTTTGCTTCAGGCTTTATTTCCATAATGGATCAGATCATAACCTTGCATCTGAATATCCATGAACTGGGGAAATTCTATCTATCTTTGGTACTTAATACAACCCCATTTCCATTGTGTCTGAGCACCTCACAATAGGTAATGTATTTATCTCTGCAACAACCTGCTGAGATAAGGAAGCACTATTAATCATTTTATAGATGGTCACCCAACCATAATGCAAAGATATAGAATCACAGAAGAAAATTAGGGTTGGAAGAGACCTCAGGTTGTCATCTAGTCCAATCCCCACATGGTGGGCCCAATGCAGTGGAATTACACCATTGCTTGCATACCACCACTGCTTGCATCAGCTCTGAATTTGAACCAGTGAGTTAAGCCTCCTCCTGAAGTCTTCACCCACTGCTGTTCTGCTCTAGTGTTTGGCCAGCAGCTGGCAGATACAGAAAAAGAGCATCAGAATGCATGGGATCAGGAGTCATACAGATTACGCAGACTGTCTTAATTTAAAAACACACTTAAGGCAATGCAGCATACTCACTATTGTAACTTACAGCAGAACCACAACTATGACATAGTGCCTTGTGCTCTAGGTACAGGCCCAATTTTGAGAGGTTCTGAGCACTTGCAACTTCTAGTGACTTCCTTGAAAGAGGTGGTGTTCAGCATCCCTCAGATTTTGGCTAAGGACCTTAAAATGGAAAAGAAAAGAATAATCAGTCTATTATGGAGGTGATTGCAACATTAGAGAGTGAGTCGTACAAGCTGTATTCATTTTTAAGCCATGAAATCTATCACCACCTACAAGGAAGTAATATTTCAAAATGTTGTTCTATGGTCATCTAAAGTTCCACCAATTTATAAGACAAATGCAATTCTTCTCAGTGACATTAGGTTCATTTTTTATTTTTGGTTCATAAACAAATGATACCAGGAAGTAACGGTGAAAAATATCGAGGCCCAAATGATGTTCCAACACCTGTTGAATATCAGCAAAACTATATCTATGAAAATGTCCATTGTATCACAAGAAAAAGAATAAGACATGTTTACTGTATTAATAGTGACATTTTGCACTAACTGTACATAGTGCCTTTCATCCAAAGATCTCGCAGTTATTTATAACAGTACATCTTTATAGAATCCAGGTTTGCTACATAATAATTAATAATATCTACCAGGGAGTCAGCACAAAATCTGTCCTTAACAGAAAAGAATACAGCAATGGCACATAGAAACCTTAAAGAGCAAGGAAACAAAAAACCAACAACTGAGCCAAATAAACATCTTAAAGTGTTCAAGGGCTTTAGCTATATTTTGCTGGAGATTGAGAGAGTCAGGACAATTGTTTGTATTCAGTGTCTGAACAAAAGGGAACACAATGTCTTGTGAGAGCTCAGCCACAGTACACAGTTGTAGTTCTATGATACGACAGTAATCATTTTGCGCCTAATTCCAACCTGGATGCATACTGAGTAGAACTTTCCTTCAGAAGTCAGTGAGAATATTTGTGAAACAAGGTTCTACTCAATGTGAGTGGAGGTATCTGAATCAGACTCATAATGTCCTCCAGGATTCATTCTTCCATATCCTGGATAGACAATTATACACACAACATTAACATGCTGGAGTTTCACTCTTACTAAACGTCATAGATTATTTCCTTCAGATGCTTTAAGAGCAGCACCAATCTGAGTCAAGCTGTAGCCATCCACTACTACTGTTGGCTCATCCATGATTTCCATCTCTGTCCATAGTTTCTTTTGTATCTGGGCTTGGGGTTTGCTCTGAGTAATTATGAACTTGTTTTGTTCTTTATTTCAGATTTTATTTAGTAAACTCCTCACCAGAGAAAAATGCTGGATGCAGACACCTCTTGAGATTATGCTGGCTACACCATGAAAATCCTGAGCTAGATTCTCAGGCAAAATGTATAGCTATTATATACCACTAACAGTGCAAAGCAGCTTCATTGGGGCAGAGGATCTGGACTAGATACTTCTCTGTTTCTCAATATTATCTTTACCAAGAGTAGCAACTAGAGGAGGTAGGATAAAAATAACTCTGTCTTCTCTACATGTGATCCACTGAGATATAAGAACAACCAGGTAGAAAGTGCAGGAAACCATGGAAAATCTATTGGATAGAAGCTTAAATACAAGATTTTAATGACACGCTGGAAGGTAGGTATGCAAGACATACCCAAATAACACAAGTTACAATAAACTCAGTTATTATAACCATGAAATATCTAATAATCTGAGTTATGCTGGCTAGTTTATTATAGGTGGAGCTGGTAGATTTGCCTATATTAAGGTGGCCCAACACTTCCCATTTATAAGAGCCTGTTTTCAGTTCATTATAACACTGCCAAGCTTTGACCATTGAGGCTGAAATTTTCCATTCTGGGTGTCTGCCTCAGGCTGAATTTGTTTGGAAACTTTCAGCCAAAACAGTACAACAATTTCCAAGAATGCAAAGACAGGAAAATGTTATTTTGCCCATGTTAAAAATGTATGGCAACTTTTTGTTTGTACTGCTCTTGCATGCCCATATTTTGGAACAGGGCTTGAAATCTGACAGGGAGTGACCTGTGTGTCAGGATGTGCCCATGAGATTCCGCCCAAATTTGATTCTGCCCAAAGATACAAAAGTCTTTGAAAATGTTAAAATCATACATGCTCAGTAGAGACTTCTAAGATTGTAGCAGCTGAAATCTTGGAAGAGTCCATACTCAGTGAGCAAGTTTGCACCTCTCTCAGCTCCTGGTGCTGACCAGATTACACATGCACCATCCCCATCAAGAGACTGAGTGTGCTTCAGCCCAGGGCTACAGGGAAAAGACAGACTTTCACTGTATTGGTTGCTCCCAGCAGTTCTTGCCACAGTGTGGGGCCAGGCACTCTAACCAAGAGCAGGGAGCCTGTCTCACTTGGTCTCTCAGTGGCACCCCTGCTGGCATTCAGGCAGCACAGAGGAGGAAGCCATCTCATTCGAATGAAGAGGGGACCCTGAGGGAGGGAAAGAAGTAGACTGGGACAGGCAGTCTGGTAAGACTGGAACCGGGAGCTGATGACAGAAATGGGTCTTGGGGTAAGGGGACACTGACACAGAATGAAGAGCTGTGGAGTAGGGGACAGACAAGGTATGGGACTAGTGGATAGGGAGAATGGGAGAGGAGAGGGGAGAGATCTCCAAGAAGCTGCCATGTGGGAGGAAAACTGAGACTGGCTAAGCAAGGAGACTAGAACTGGGGTAAGAAGTCTGAGGCAGAGAGACTGGGACAAGAAGTCAGGCATGGGGAAGAGGTAGAAGTTGGACTGGAATAGATTGATGGGGATGAGGCAGAAGCGGTCAAATTTGGTTGGAATGAGCAGAATAGACTGTGTCCACTACAGCACACTCCCCCCACCCCCCAGAACTTAGAATGGAACCCAAGAATCCTGTGGGTATGTCTACACTGCAATCAAAGGTGTAATTTGCAGCTCAGATAGACATACCTATGCTACCTTTAATCTAACCAGCACACTAAATAATAGCAATGAAGGTGAAGTGGTACATGATTCTGTACAAAGTGTACATGCCCATTCTGTCCCTTGTGGCCTGTATGTGCATTGCTAAACTACACTGAAGCCTATAATGTTGACAAATCCTGAGTCTCAACATTCCTTTGCTGTCTACAAATATCTGTAAAATTCACTGGCAAAGTATGCATCTCATTCCCCTCTAGTGCTTGTCCACTAGTAATCTGCTATTGCTGCCAGTTACTCTACTGGAGCAAGCAGCAGAGGTCAGTGTGGTGATCTAAAGGTTCAAGCCCTGCTGATGGCTCACGAAGATGCCACATGAAGGAACTTCTGTGTTTTCAGCTTGCTTTTATTTTAAATCTATGAAAATACATACCAAAAATCTATAGTTTGAGAACAATATTATGGTTGCAAACTCAAGCACTCAAAAGATAGGATGTGCCAGAATTATTGTTGCCTGGGCAATCTTAATTTGGGCCCCAGATGTGAATGCACTTTAGTATAGTCTATAATCACATACTGTTTTTTTCAGAGGACCCCTGCCTCATTGAATGTATAGAATGTGCCTTCCCTGGGGATGAATCAGGGATGTGTAGTGAAAGAGGCTGTTATCCGTGGGATCCTTGTTTTGTTAGTTGCAGAACTTGGTTGGTGGGTAGCGAACAGAGTTGGCTTCGGAATTTTCCATCCAAATAATTTTCTGATAGAAAATTCACTTTCTGCAAAACTGAAATTTTCCATGGGAAAATTTAAATTTGACAAGAAAATGTCAATTTTCTGTAGGAAAGTTGTTCCCAATTCTCCAGCTCCCCTGGTTCTTAGCAACTCAGCAGGTGGACTGCTGGGGAGCCCAGGACTTCAGAGTCCCCAGCTTTGGGGTAGCCTGACAGACAAGCAGCTGTGGATCCACTGACCCCAGGGTGTCCAGGTTCCTGGCTCTGCAAGCAGCCAGGGATCCCGGGAAGCCTATTTCATTTAGGAAATACTGAAATGTTTCCACAGCAAGAACATTTTGGTGTTTCAAAAACAAAATATTGTGGAATTTCAGGTCTGTGATTCAGGACAAAAACATTTCCTGAAAACACATTTTTTTGGTGAAAATATAGAAGTGAAATTCCACTTCCCAACCAGCTCCAGTAGTGGATAAGGCAGAGGACTGCAGGAAGAGAAAATATGGTCTTCTATGATTAACAACAGTTATATACTGCCCTGTGCAACTGGTTTCTCTCCCTGCCTCTGACACACAGTTCCTATATGAGGCTGGGCAAGCCACTTAACCAAAACTTTTCACAGGTGGCCACTAAATGTGTGTTCCTCATTTTCTGGGTGGCCAGCTTGAGATCTTATGGTCTGCTCTGCCAAAGTGCTGAACACTCACAGTTGCAACTGCAGTCAATGGGAGCTGTGCTTTGAATATATAAAGTGTTCTATAATGCTATGTGCTCTGAAAACTCAGGTCCTAGGCATCTGAAATATGGCATCCTAAATAAGTGGAAGCTTCCCTGTCTCACAGAAGAATTGTGAAGCTAGATTCATTAATGTTTGTGAAGCTCTTCGATATGCGCCTGGCCTAAGAAAAGCCCACGAGGAAAGAGATGATTCTGTCTTCAAAGCAGGACTCCAATAATCTGCAGTAAATATGGCCTAGGGCCACACATTGAACAATGTGGATAAAACAAAATTATTGAATTAAGTGAGTGCTGTCCATCCTTTACACTGACTGAGGTACGGGTCCTCTGGAAAAAATAGTATGTGATCATGTAATTAGAGACTGTATCACAGTGCATTTGCACAAAGAGGCCAAGTTAACATTGCAAAGCCAACCTTAATTCTGGCATTTCCTAACTTTGCAACCTTAATAATGTTCTTTTAATGTAGCTTTTTTGTATGTATGTAATATTATACATGGTAGTTTCTGCATTGTGACAGAGTCAGACCAGAAGGATATAGGAGAGTGCTGGAAGGCAGGTATATCAGCCTCAGGATGTACAGGTCCTTGTTCCCTGGATAGCCAAACAAAGGCTACTCCAGACCAATCAAGACACCTGGGGCCAATTAAGAACCTTCTAGAAAGGAGTAGAAACAGCTAGCCTAATTGGGACACCTGAAGCCAATCAGGGACTGGCTGAATCCAGATAAAAACCTCCCAGTTAGTCAGGTGGGCTGTGGGTGTCAGGAGCTGTGGAAGGAGGTTATGCTGTTGGTGAGACTGAGTGGTAGATAACATATCATACGCAAGGAAGGAGGCCCTGAGGTAAAGGTGAAGTGGAGTTTGAAGAAGCGGGGACTGCTGTGGGGAAGTAGCCCAGGGAATTGTATTGTGTTTTGTGGCTAAAAGGTCAGCCATCTTAGCTGATACTATTAGGGTCCCTGGGCTGGAGCCCGGAGTAGAGGGCGGGCCCAGGCTCCCCCACCCAGCTCTTTCCACCTTCCATACTGGCCTGTGATGAAGGTAACTCACTAAGTGGTGACTCTTGCCAATTATCCTGAGAAAGGGAGGTCACTCTGGGGCCTAGATGAGTTTCTGAGGCCCCTAAATCTGCCAGGAAGCGCAGGACCCACGAGTACAAACTTGGAGCTTTGTCACAGCATGTACAGATATAACCTCTTTCACTTGATTTAACTCTTCCTTTAATTGGCTATGCACACTCAAAGCTAGGTCAGGCTGTAATAATGAGCATAGACTTGTACAGAGCACGTAGCTCCAATTCTACATAATCTAGTTGCACCTTCTGTATGTCAGCCAAAATGCCTAATTTTATAGAGCTATGCCCTACAATTTCCATATTGCACAAACAATAATAATACCCTGCACATCTATAGTTTTTCCTATCAGAAAATCTCACTCTTCTATATTCTGTAAATAAGCCTTAGTATTCCTTTGGAGGTAGGTTTTCAGAGATAAGGTAAGTAAAGATCCTTTACATAAGGTCCTTTATCTCCAAAGGGATGTTGAGGCTTTTTAAATATTTGTAAAGTATTTTGATATCTTCCAGGAAAAAACACTATGGAAGTGCAGAGTATTTATATATATCTACAAATTATTTCATCTTCTAGCAAAATACAGCCACTTCTGGGATTCAACACAGCAACTGTTCAGAAGCTCCTAAAAATAAATACACAAGCATCAGGCTGGAAGTGAAGAAGATTAGCGTACCTAATTGAAAATAAAGTTAGAAATTAGGGAGGCAAAATGTAATTACCCAAACTGGAATATTGCCAGCACACCAGGATCGACACTCCCTTACTATGCAAAGCATGCATTTGGATGTTTAATGACCGGAAGTTGTCAGAACCTCATTTTTTTCTCTCATCCAAAATATGCCAACTCTAGCAAGTGGGTTGATGGGACACTGGTACAGTATGGACTCCAGGACTTGTATTTTTCTTTTGACGTGCTAATTAGTGTTGGTCCAAGAAAGTGACTAATAAAGCTATGTCCCTCTGTTAGAGAAATTCATATTTTAACTACATTCTTGAACGGATTTCAATGAATTAATTTTCCATTTTGCAAAACTAGAAACGGGTAGGATTTCTGATGTTCCAAATTTGAAAAGCAAAAATGACGACGGACACTTTCTTTTCATTGTGAATACTACATCCTTTTATGTTGCCTTGTTTCAGTCTTGTTGGAATCACATTATTAAACTAAATAAAGCTAAATAAATACAGGCTTCAAAGCACATGTATAACTCAAACAATGAGAGAGCTCATAAATAGTTTAGTGTTGAAATGACATGAGCTCAGCATATTGCTGTAGCGAGATCCAAACTTACAGCCACTGAGTTTACAATGGGCAGTTTTGACTTTCTTGTTTTTCCATAAATATTCTGCAGTTGCGCTAACATTAATGTGATAGTGCTATTGTCAGAGGAATAGGAATTCTCTAACGTGATGGGGCAAGGCCAGATGGCTACAGGAAAGTGCTAAGGAACCGATATGTTAGTTCCAGGCTAAACAAATCCCTGGTACCTTTGGAACCAAATGGCAGTTGTTCAGGTTAATCAAGACACTTGGGGCCAATTAAGAAGCTTCTATAAAGCAGAAGAAATAGCTAGCCTGATTGGGACACCTGAAGCCAATCAGGGACTGGCTGAAACCAGTTAAAAGCCTCCAAGTTAGTCAAGTGGGAGTGTGGATGTCAGGAGCTGTGGGAGGAAGTTGTGCTGTTGGTGAGACTGAGTGGTAGATAACATATCATACGCAAGGAAGGAGGCCCTGAGGTAAGGGTGAAGTGGAGTTTGAAGAAGCAGGGACTGCTGTGAGGAAGTAGCCCAGGGAATTGTATTATGTTTTGTGGCTAAAAGGTCAGCCATCTTAGCTGATACTATTAGGGTCCCCGGGCTGGAGTCCGGAGTAGAGGGTGGGCCTGGGCTCCCCCCTTTCTGCCTCCCCTAATTAATCACTGAAACTGGGAGACAACAGAGACTGTGCCAGGAAGGATAGCTTCTCCTCACTGGCTTATAATGAAAATGGCTCGGTAGTCTGTGACCTTGTCTCTAGAGAGAGAAGCGCTACATGGAGGGTCAGAGTGAGCCTCTGAGGCTAGTGAAAATCCACCAGGACACGCAGGATCCACGAAGATAAGGACAGAGCTTTGTCACACTAACTTCAGAACAATAAATTAGGGCAAATTTCTTAAATGGCTTATGGTACATTTTCTGCATCAGTGTTTACAAGGTATTTGGAAATGGTGTGTATAGTTTAACTTTCCAGCATTTTTCCATAACCAAAATAGAAGAGAGACAAAATATCTGCTCTCTGCCTTTATTGATGTCTGATCAGTAAAGCCAAATAAATCATTTGTAACAAATAATTTATTTGACAAATTTTTGTTCAGAATGTTTTTCTCACACAGATCGTAAGTTCCTCAAATTTCTTTCTTTATTCTGAATTATGCTTTGCCAAATATTAATTAATGATGGGTAGATCATGCCTGGCAGTTAGTTAATTAAGTCATACAACATCATTTTTCTTTCTTTGCCTGATTGTTATTTCCATAAATAATCCATGGAGCAAATGGTGAATTGTGAATTTTACATTTGTATATTCAATATTCGCTTGCCATCAACGATTGAGCAGTAACGCTGAAAAATAACTTTTTGCTTTTGTGCTATACAGCTTGAATGTCACAGATGTATCATGGGGAACAATTTTTTTGTCCAGCATTTTGAAATCTTTAGATGTAATGCGCTAGAGAAGAACAAAATACTTTATTTTGTCACTAAATGTTTGCTCATATTTAGGAGACAAACAACAATATACTCACTATTATATACAACTGTGAAATTTTCATGCAGTCCTGTGGTACATATTCATTTCTATGAAATTCTATGGCCTGTGTTATAAAGGAGATCAGACTAGGTGAGTTAATAGTCCCTTCAGGCTTTATAATCTAGTCCATGACTGTCCTCATAAAGGCACAGATTTAGCCAAACACTTAAACACATGCTTAACTTTAAGCTTGTGCTTAAGTGCTTTGTTAAACTGGGGCCATAGTTAAAATGTTTTGTTTAGTTTACCACATCATAGGACAGAATGCATGATTGACAGCTAGCATGACATAATAATGCAGAGACAGAACTATGACTCTATGGTGGTGTTCTCTTAGGTGAGTATGATGATGAAATACAGATTGATTTGTACTTCCCAGGGTTAGAAGCAGAGATCTTGATAGATCATATGGTTTTTTTTCAGGACCCTAAACTAGAGTAGCAGCTAGAGGTTCAGATATTCAAATCTATGGCTTTCAAACTCTTTCAAGATTCTGGGGGTTTAGTTAAAACACTCACTAAATTTTTTCAGTTTATGCCTGTGCTTTTTAAAAAGAGACTCTACCATTGTTAGTGGAAAATTGCATATTTGCTTCCTTTCCAGCCATGCACTGGAAAACAAACCCCAGAATTTCTGCTGAATGGCAGATCCTACACATGACTATCGCAACACATGGTGTATATACTTCACCATGCATCAAATGTCTCAACAATTGGGTAGGTGAAACCAATCCCTTTGCTCTCAAGTGATCTCATAGAGCAAAATGATAAACAACAAAAACATGCTCTCACCCATGGACAAACACTTTTCACAAAGCAATCACTCCACATCTGACCTCTCAGAGGAAACCTGCCCAACTCCTTCAAAAGACAAGCCTGGAAACTGAAATTCATAACTCTGCTGGACACTAAAGACCATGGACTTAGCAGACACACTTATTTTATAACTCATTACAGCAATTTATAATACACTATACAGCCTGCTAACCCTTAATTACCCACTTCATTTTAAGTGGTTTCCTATAGCACATGTGAACTCCTTATGCTTAACAATCTGTTCCACCTTGTGTTTAACTCAGACACTCTAGTTACCTTTTCAAATATGAGGAAGAGCTCTGTGTAGTTCAAAAGCTTGTGCCTTCCACCAACTGATGTTGGCCCAATAAAAGATATCACCCGCCTTGTCTCTCTCATATCCTGGGACCAATATGGCTACAACAACACTGAAAACTGCTAAATGGCGAACAGTTAACAGCCTTTTGACACATTCTGTTGTAGTAACAGTGCATATAAATTTACCCTAATTGTAAGCTCAACTGTGAGGAGTAGAAGTTCATGAAATGTAAAAAATGACCTATATGAATAAATGCTGATGAAAAAAGATGCAAAGGGGAGACAAAGACTGAATTAGTCCTAACAATGAAGTCTACTAATGTAATTCAAGGACTGTGTTAAGAACAAGCCCAGTGAACAAGAAAAATGTAGGCCCAGAAATCAAAGGACCAAAATTGGTGTGTCAGAAATTAGACCTAATTTGTGAGAAAAAAAAATGATTTTTTCACTGATCACTATTCCACCCATCACTCCATTTTGGGCAGAAATCAAGAATCTGTCTGGCTGTCAAGACAGCTGCTGGCTGGGAGACAGAAAAGAAGAAAAAAGTTTCTTCACCAGGGCTGCCACCTCCACCATCTCCTGCGACCTCAAGATTCACCATGACACCACTGGGCCTTCATCATCCTTATCCCTGAACATGTCCTGATCAAACTCAGCCAAAGAGAGGAACCCAGGTGACGACTGACACCTCCACCAGAAACATTCTGAACATAACTTGGGATATGAGACTTTGTCTCTCCCCACTGCTGCCTCATGTGTCCTTTCCTTCCCTGCCTTACCTTACTTCATCTCTTACCTATTTCTCTCCTTTTGACATACCAGTAGTCAGACAAGACTTTGCAACACAGCTATAAACCTGTGACCAAAGAAGTAGTTAAAAGCAATGCCCTCAATAGACTGATGTTGGTATAAGCTAACAAGAGTACGAGTGGCTAACAAGACCATGCCTGGGTTTTTGATCAGTGAAGTTGCAAGTTAGAGCTGACATCAGAGACAGAAACTGAAATTTCTACCTTTGCTATTCTTTTCTCTCCCCTTTGTGTGTCTTAGTTTGTCTTCTTCAGAAATGGGATTAGACTTCAACAACTGCAGCCCATCTCAACTAATTTCTCCACTTTTCTCCCAAAAAAGACACTTACTATCATCTTTAATACCATCTAAAAAACTGTCAAACAGCAGGGCTTTCCTTCTCAAAACTCTCTTCAGCTAAAGAGAAGTGAACAAGGAATGCTGTTAAAATGAAACCCTTGCTTAGCACCATGCATTTCAAATGCTTTAGCTGTTTTTCATTTTTCTTTTTCTCTTTAATAAAGGTTTAAAAGATTTTAATATTATGGTTTTGCCATGATAGTAAGCAGGCTGCAGTGTTAGTTTACCAAATCCTAAACCTTATTTAAAACTGCTTAAATGTTGAACAGGGAGAGGCTCATGTTAATACCTTTGGCTCTTTGGGCCCATATATTCCACTAAAATTAATACAACAGTCCCAACCGAGAAGAAATATAATCTCTATTACTGAGTTGTCAGTAATGACCTTAGCAAATTACCAAACCAGATTAGATTAGTGGTTCATCTAGCCCAGCATGCTGTCTCCAACACCACCCATTACCAGATGCTTTAGACAAAGCTGTAAGAAGTATAACGGACAACAATGGAATAACCGCTCCATATGTGAAGGTTAATCCTCACACCCTGTGCCCTGAAGCACGAGGATTTATATATATATATCCCTTCTAAAAGTTTCTCCTATATAATGTAACTGTGGATGCTCATTTTCCTTATAAAGGATTACTTCTTTTTGTTTCAATCCTGCTGATCTCTTGTCCTCTGTTGTGTCTCCTGGCACTGACTTGCACTAGTCTCTTACATGTTCTGCCAAAAAAAAAAAAAAAAAGGAAAAAAAGCTTCCTCTTCACCAATTTTAAAATTGTCTCCTTTAAACTTCTGTCGGTCTTAGTTTTGCATTAGCCTGACTTTAGAAATTAATGAAAGAGTAACTAGGATTATTGACTGAACTTCTCTACACTGTTCATTATTTTATCTATATCTGCCATGTCCTCAGTTCATAGTCTCTGTTCTAAACTACACAGATCTATGGCCAGTTAGGTGGCTAAACTGCTTAGACATCTTTGTAACTCTGAGTAGGCACCTCTCTGCAGCCTGCGGTGCCTTACTATCTTTGTAAATCTGCCCCTCATCTTTTAATCTCTCTTCCTGTGGAAGTTTTTCTATGTCTCTAGTTAATTCCTAGATGGCATTACACAAACATCATCAAGAAATGAGTTAGGCCTTGGTTACACTGGCACTTTATAGCACTATAAAGCCCCCAGGAGCGCTATAACCTACTACCCGTCCACACTGGCAAGGCACATAGAGCGCTATAACCGCGGAGTTATAGCGCTCCTGGTAATCTACCTCCGCATGTGGAATAAGGGCTGTAGCGCTACAGCGAGAATGTGGACACCCACTGAGCATTCATTGGCCTCCAGCCCATCCCATAATTGCTGTTCGAGCCACTCTGGCCATCACTTGCAAACTCTTTTGTCCTGTCCTCAGGTGACCACACGTCAGACCCGCCCTTTAAATTTCCAGGGAAATTTGAAAATCCCCTTCCTGTTTGCTCCAGCCAAGTGTGGCGTGCTCTCAGGGAATCCTTGCAGATGATCATTCTGATTGATCATGCCTCCACGTGCCATGCCTCCTCACAATAGGCGAGCCCCAGCGTGGAGCAATAGCGAGGTGCTGGACCTCATCAGCTGTTGGGGGGAAGAGGCTGTTCAGTCTCAGCTGCGGTCTAGCCGCAGGAATTATGATACCTATGGGCAGATATCAGGGGCATTGGTGGAAAGAGGCCATGAGCGGGACACTCTGCAGTGCTGTGTTAAGTTAAAGGAGCTTAGGAATGTGTATCGCAAAGCCCGCGAGGCAAAAGGCCGCTCCGGGGCAGCCCTGGTGACTTGCAGATTTTATAAGGAGCTGGACGCGATACTTGGTGGTGATCCTACATGCCCTCCATCGACCACCACGGACACTTCCCAGCCCACCAGTGGTGGGGGGGGGGTGAGGAGGAGGAGGACGAAGAGGAGGAGGATGAAGAAGAGGAGAAGGAGGAGGAGACGGCAGCGACCCAGGGCACGGAGGAGTCCCTGGACGCATGCAGCCGGGAGCTCTTCTCAAGCCAGGAGGAGGGCAGCCAGCCTCAGCGTCCGGCGGTTGCAGGGGGCAGCGCAGCAGCGGATTGCGGAGGTAAAGCTGCTTTTCTATTGGGAAGGCAGGCAGCTTGGGGTGGAAAGGGATGCTTGCATGCTTGCCTACATGTGGAATACTGCATTGATGTAGTCTATCACATCGTGGTAATCATCATCAGTAATCTCTTCAAAGGTCTCAATAAGAGTGCTTGCAATGCGCCTGCGCAGGTTTCCCGGGAGAGCCAGCGTGGCCCCCGTCCCAGTCACGGTCACTTGTCCCCGCCACTGTGCTACGATGGGTGGGGGGAGCATTGCTGCACAGAGGCAAGCTGCACATGGCCATGGGCGGAAGCCGCATCTCATTAGAATGCCCTCCCTTTCTTCCTCGGTGACCCGCAGCAGCGAGATATCTTCCAGGACAAACACCTACGGAGAATGTTGGGACAGTGTTCAGAGTAGGGCTTCCGCCACTTCCTGGCACTCCCCCACCCCCGCCACAGCACAGCATGGCAGGGAAACAATCATTCCCCCTGCCTCTGGAGAGGACTCACCATGGCAGGGGCTCCATTGCTGTCTGTGTGCTCTCTGCGGGACAAGCAAATGGGGAATGAGGGGGAATCATAGGCATGTCTGCTGTTTACAAGGGAGCCACTGTTACATGTATCTTTTTCTTTTAGAATCATCGACCTTGAGCCCTGTGCCATCGCTGTTATCAGCAGCTGACAGGCTGAGGCAACTGAGGAAGAGGCCACGAAAGAGTAAAGAGAATCTAGTACAGCAAGTAATGCAACAGGTTGTAATGGAGAATCGAATTGCACAGAGGTGGAGGGAGGACAAGAGCAAGTTGAGGGAGAAGGCGCGGCAGGAGAACGCGATTCACCTGTGGGAAAGCACCGATAAGCTGCTCTCATTACTGCAGCTTCAATTGCAGACTATGCAGCGGATTGCCACCCTTCAGGAGAAGAAGCACCGTGCTCTCTGCCCCCTTTATCATTTGCCCCCAAACCCTTCCCCTTCTGGCCCTCTGTACCCTCCAGGCCACTATCATCAGCTATGCGGCTATCACCACCCACAGCTGCCTCCAATCCCTCTGTTTTCACCAAACAACCCCCAAACCCAGGACCCTTATCCACTGCACTCAACCCCTAATAAAATGTCTTATTGCCCTCCGCAAATGGGGTTCGGGGGACACGGCAACTCTGAGGGCACTGGAGACTCAGACATATTCTAATCTCTGACTGACCCCATCCCACCTCGACTGCACCTCCCCCCGCTTCCCCCACACATGCATCAAAATCTTTTCTTTCAGCAACCAAAGTAGCTGTTGAGTAAATGAATTGTTTTTTTAATAAATGGGTTTCTTTATTCAGTGTACATAGATTATTAGTGGCTACAGAAAAGCAAATGCCTTTTTCTATTAAAAGAATGCACCCTCCCTCTGCACTTCCCATTAGAACTGGCTTTCAGCCTCAAAATGCTCCCTCAAGGCATCCCTGATCCTAACAGCCTCGCGCTGGGCCCCTCTAACAGCCCTGCTCTCTGGCTGTGTGTATGTGGCCTCCAGGCGTTGAACCTCTGAGGACCATGCCTGAGTGAAGCCTTCGCTCTTCCACTCACAAAGTTTATGTAGGGCACAGCATGCGGAAACAACCGTGGAGATACTTCTCTCAGCCAAGTCTAACTTCCCATAAAGACAGCGCCAGCACACTTTGAGACGCCCAAAAGCACACTCCACAGTCATTCGACACTGGCTAAGCCTGTAGTTGAACCTTTCCTGGCTGCTGTCCAGGCTCCCTGTGTAGGGTTTCATGAGCCAGAGCATTAAAGGGTAAGTGGGGTCGCCGAGAATCATGATGGGCATTTCGACTTCCCCCACGGGGATCCGCTGGTCTGTGAAAAAAGTCCTGGCTTGCAGCTTCTTGAACAGGCTGGTGTTGCGGAAGATGTGTGCGTCATGCACCTTTCCAGACCAGCCCACATTAATGTCAGTAAAATGCCCACGGTGATCCACAAGCGCCTGGAGAACCATGGAGAAGTACCCCTTTCGGTTAATGTACTCGTCTGCTAGGTGGGCGGGCGCCAGAATAGGTATATGGGTCCCATCTATCGCCTCTCCACAGTTAGGGAAACCCATTTCTTCAAAGCCAGCAACAATGTCATGCACGTTACCCAGAGTCACGATTTTTTGTAGCAGGATGCGATTAATGGCCCTGCACACTTGCATCAGCACAACTCCAACGGTCGACTTTCCCACCCCAAAATGGTTGGCCATTGATTGGTAGCTGTCTGGGGTGGCCAGCTTCCAGATTGTGATAGCCACCCGCTTCTCCACTGGGAGGGCAGCTCTCAATCTGGTGTCCTTGTGCTGCAGGGCGGGGACGAGTTCAGCACACAGTCCCATGAAAGAGGCTTTTCTCATGGTAAAATTTTGCAGCCACTCCTCGTCATCCCAGACTTGCATGACGATGCGATCCCACCAGTCAGTGCTCGTTTCCCGCGCCCAGAAGCAGTGTTCCACAG
Source organism: Dermatemys mawii (assembly GCA_007922305.1). Lineage (NCBI taxonomy): Eukaryota > Metazoa > Chordata > Testudines > Dermatemydidae > Dermatemys > Dermatemys mawii. Next base: position 23,178,873 of record ML677350.1, on the reverse strand, counting down.
CCGTGAGCATGTCCATTAATGAGACAAGAAGCTTCATGCCAAACGTGTTCACCGCTTCAATCTCGTCTTCAGACCCATCACTGTCACCTTGCATGTCAAGGATTAACTCCACTGCACACAGAGATGTGCTGGCGACAGTCGTCAGCATGTCCCTCAGCAGTTGTGGATTCATTGCGGCACACGAAAATGGAAGACGGAGCGCGCCTTGCTGAAACTGTTGGAAGATGGCACCTGAGGTGGACGGAAACCCAGGGGTTGCTGGGATATGACACGAAGCATCATGGGTAGTTGGAACAAGATGCAGAATGCCCCGCAAGTGACGCCCCCCTACCACAAGGCATTGCGCCAGATCGGGAAGAGGTGCTCTGTGGGATATCTGCCCTAATGCGCTGCTCTTAATGCCGCCTGAAGTGCTGCAAATGTGGCCATGCTATACCGCTGGCGTGTCTCAGTGTGGACACTCAATAGCGCTATACATATTGCTGTATAAGGGGACACTATAACCAACAGTGCTATAATCCTGTAAGGATAACCATGCCCTCAGATTCAAGCTCAGAAGGACTTTGCTTTTCAAACACACAAAGCTACATTTAAGATCATTCTTTGATGTTTAGGAGAAATTTAACGGGGTCATTCAGGTTTGAGCTGAAGAGCAGACTCTTCATGTGGTTGAGCGCTAACAGCTGGCCCAGCACTCTGGTTACTTAAACTTTGATTAGTTTCCCCAGAGAAAATTTGATTGAAGAATGGAGTGCTTAATTATCTAATCTGGGGAGCTAAGAAGCTAATTGCCCCATCAGTTGGGAGTATAGTTAAATAGCACAGGAAGAAAGTACAGCAGGAAGGGGAGAAAGACTAGCAGAGCTGAGGGAAAAGGGATCTCAGGGGGATGAGATTTTTCGTTCCAGAAAGGACTGATGCCTGAGGAATGCTGTAACTAGAGCTACTGCTCAGGATTTTGACAGTGGTGGTAATATTAATAAATCACTCAGAGGCGTTAACAATCAAGAAGCATACAGGACAGCTTGTGTGGGATCACAGGACAGGAGGGGAACCTGCCCTGTCACACTTGGCCAAATACAGCTCACAAACTTCAGGGGGTTTGTTTGTCTGAGTTTGCAACTTGACTCTCAAAAACTGCCTTACGTCCCTGGATTAAACCAGGAAAAAGAAGTTAATAGTTGAGGTCTCAGTTGTGAATACAGCTGTATGCCTGTGAAGGGATTATGGGGTTAAAAGGAGCCCTGTTACTCCCTAGTACGAACCATATGCAATGCCAGAGTCTGGGGAAGGGGAGAAAGAAGCCTCCTGAAGTCAGTTTTCCTCTCTCCTTAGGAGGCAGGGAGTGGATGATAAGACGTAGGTGGAGCAAAGTCTCTGCTCTTGAGCATGCTAGCTAGCACAGCACAAATAGGGTTGTCATGCTATCTGCAGTGGTTAACTACCATGAATGCCAACCTCACAGCAGTCTGTCAAAAACATGGCAGACACCCCAAACTGGCAGTTTGATCTATGAGATTGTACTAACCCAGTAACAAATGTGAACTCCTGAAGCACTATAAGAGCCTTACTATGGAGTCAGAGACAGTCCCCTTAGACCAGCCATGTTCAAATACATTCGCCACTAGCCATATGTGGCTAATAGGCTATTGAATTGTGGATAATGCCCATGGCTTTTTTATAATGTGGCTTAATGTAGCTTTTTTTTATAATGTGGCTAATAAGAAAAATTCAAAACCACAAGTGTGGCTAGCAGTGTGGCTAGCATCGAATTTCTATTAGACACTGCTGTCTTAGACTCTCCAGGCTATCATGCCACCCAGACAAGCTGGCCTTGGTGATAAATGGTCACACCAAAGATCACAAAATATTCAGGTTGCTCCCAGTCCCAAGAGACCAATCATTTATCCCAGATCAATTTGTTCCTTAGATCTCACACCAAAGACAACACTGGTGGCCAATCGTATAGTAAACTGTCTAACAAAGAAATGAGAGAATTATTTACAGGCTAATGCAGGCAACATATATACACAAATGGGTTAGCGTCTATCACACCAAAATATGACAGATGTAGTAGTTGGTCTACTGAATATCTTTTAGGGCTAACCCAGATTGACCCTGGGGTATCTCTACTTTTGTTTCTTAGCTTTAGCCCTTGTGAGAGTCCAAATAGCAAAGAGAATACTTTTTCTTCTTGTGAGCATCTTTATATGCCCTTCCCCCGAGTTCAAACCAATGGGACAAGTGCTCCTGCACATAACTTCTTCATGGATGAATGGGGCAATCAAAGTTTTTCTCCTAAAATAACCCATTTAGTTTTGATGGTCCTTCTTGATGCGTGGGGAAACCACTTTTCCTGCTTCAGTTCACAAATTCAGAGCAGGCACTTTTACAGTTACAAACCAAACATATTTTACCTTTGTAACATGAAATACAGACATGACAACTCAGATTAATGCATGGAGCAACTTACAAGCATTTGATAGAGTCTAAACACAGAACACATTCTTAGAAGTCTAACACCTATCTTGAGCAATACTAATATATAGGTGAGCTGGTCTGGCTTCCAGCTATGAGTGTGTCAATGAATAGCTGATGGCTACACCCTTGGCAAAAGCTGGCACTTGGTCTGCCAGTGTCACAAGATAAAGTAAACTGCATCAACCAAAGACTGGTTCATGCAAGTTACTTCCCACGTGGGGAAGCGGGAACTAGATTGTGATTTAAATCTGGGGACAAGATCCATGCTGCCTCTTATTCTGTCTTTGTAAATTTTCAATTCAGTTTTAATCTTGTGATTAAAGCAGGCCATGATGTATGGTAGTTAAAATCCTTGGGACCCAATGCTGTGCTTGTTCATAGATTTCCAAAGCTAAGGGAAGTCAATGGGAGTCACACCTATAGACGTTAAGGGAAGAACTGGGCCTCTAGATTCTCAACATGCACTATTACAGTTAGAGTCACCAGATAGCAAGTGTGAAAAATTGGGACAGGACTGGGGGTAACAGGCACCTATATAAGAAAAAGTCCCAAATATTGGGACTGTCCCTATAAAATCTGGACATCTGGTCACCCTGATTATACTGTATCCCTATATGACCTTAGTCAAGACAAATGCCCCATTTCCCAATCAGCAACACAGGGGTAATAAAACTTGACTACTTCATAGCCGTGCTGTGAGGGTTAACTAAATGATATCTGTAACATGCATTCTGCATGTTTGATAAAAGTTGTTCTTCAAGTGAAAGCTAACAATAACAACAATAAATTAGTGAATGTTTTGAAATCCTAAGAGTTAGGGAACTATTTAAATGCAAAGGATTACTATGACATTAATGAGCCAGATCTTCAGCTGTTGGAAATCAGTGTGGCTATTCTGAAGTTGAAGTTATGCTAATTTACACCAGCTGAGGATGTGACCCAGTATTTGTTTACCATTTAAATTCAAATAGTAACAATATTTCTCAAGTTAATATAATTTAAAATATTTTAAAAAATCATAAATTAAGGCAAAAACACAAACCAAAATAAAAAATAAACAAAGTCCAAAATAAAACCTCCTACAGCAAGGACTTAAACCAATCTACATCAGACCATAAAAGACTCAAAATCTGATTTCAGAGACTTCATTAGCATCACTCTGGATTTAAATGAGTGTAATCAAGATCAGACTCAAGCCCCTAATGTATTCAGTCCATTTTTATTAATGTTATAAGCCAGAGTGAGAATCAATACAATCCACAAATGATTTTCAAATATAATCTTGTAAATGTAACACCAATCTCTTTTCAGTGTGAGAATCCATTCCTAAATTATATGTAGCAATTTTTCTATCTATGGCAAGAATGTAGTTCATTTCCCCAGCCTCAGTTCTATTTTAACTCATCAATCTCTTTCTTTCAATTATCTTGTAGGCCTGAGGTTGTCTCTGGGCACAAACACAGAATTCATGGAATTTCCACATGATGGAATTTATTTTGTGTAACAACTTATTCCTACATATAAGCATATAGAGGATAGATCCGTACATAGTAGGGAAGGATATTCACTTGTACATTATGAACCTCAGTGACAAAAATGTTAGCTCTTTGGTCTCACTTGTGCTATTTGGCCCTGATTCAAAGCCCACTGAAGTCAGTGGAAAGACTCCATTGAGGGCTTTGCATCAGGCTCTTTCCTAGCTGCCTAAAATAGTTAGTGAAAATGTTTGAACACAGAGAATTTCAAATTAGCATCCCTGACATCTTTTTCATTTTCATTCCATCATCTTTAACTAACCTGGTGTCTCAATTTCTTCCCACCACCACAAATTTCTTTCAAATATAATAGAACTTTGGTGTTTGATTTTAATAAGAGATAATAAATGTATAGATGCTCAATGAAGACTAAAATGTTTAATTCATAGGAAACTGCAGAATATATATCAGCTGATGTCTAACTGAAGAATTTTATGGCTGTAACTATGATCAGATTTTGCCTAAAATCCTGATCTATAAATCTTACTCATATTCTTGTGTATGCTTCCTTTGAAGTTAATATGGCTATGCAGATGAATGAAGTTTGCAAGGTTGGGACTTTAGGTCCCAAACCTGAAAATGCTTACAACTATGAATAACTTACTGCTCGTTAATAGTTTTACCAAACAAATATAAAAGTAATGCACGCTGGAAAACATAATCCCAACTATACATATAAGATGATGTGGTCTAAATTGTCTGTTACCACTCAAGAAAGATCTTGGAGTCATTGTGGTTAGTTATCTGAAAATGTCCACTCAATGTACAGCAGCAGTCAAAAAAGTTAACAAATGTTGGGAATCATTAAGAAAGGGTAGATAAGATGACAGAAAATATCATATAGCCTCTATATAAATCCATGGTACACCCACATCTTGAATACTGCATGCAGATGTGGTCACCCCATCTCCAAAAAGATGTATTAGAATTGGAAAGGGTTCAGAAAAGGGCAACAAAAATTATTAGGGGTATGAAAAGGCTTCCATGAGAGGAGAGATTAATAAGACTGGGATGTTTTAGCTTGGAAAAGAGATGACTAAGGGGGGGACTATAATAGAGATCTATAAAATCATGACTGGGGTGGAGAAAGTTGATAAGGAAGTGTTGTTTACTCCTCATAACTCAAGAACTAGGGATCACCAAATGAAATTAATAGGGAGCAGTTTTGAAAACAAACAAAAGGAAGTATATTTTTAAACAATGCACAGTCAACCTGTGTAACTCCTTGCCAGAGGATGTTGGTAAGGCCAAGTCTATAAAAGGGTTCAAAAAAGAACTAAATAAGTTCTTTTTAGCTATTAGCCAGGATGGGCAGGGATGATGTCCCTAGCCTCTGTTTGTCAGACGCTGGGAATGGGCGACAGAGGATGGATCACTTGAGGATTTACCTGTTCTGTTCATTTCCTGTGGGCCACCTGGCATTGGCCACTATCAGAAGACAGGATACTGAGCTACATGGACCTTTGGTCTGATCCAGTATGGCCGTTCTTATGTTCTTACACATCTGGGACTACTCAGAATTTTGCACATAAGTAATCCCATTTAACTCATCTCTAAAGTTACTCCAGTGTGTAAGTGCATCCAGGATCAGGGTCTTATTTTTCAATCTAAGAATATCATGAGTTGACCTTGTATATAAAATGCCTGAAAGCCTCAATATTCATTTGTTTATCCAATTAGTCCCGTAAACTGCCTGACTGCCAATTTTAATGAGCAAATTATTCCCAAATATATGCTCCCAGATGTTTCCTGCATGTAATTTTAATATTTGGTGTCGTTTATTGCATGCCTCTTATTTAATTTGTAATGCATTTAAAGTATCACTGGGTGCAATCAAGTGGCAACAGCTATGTGAAAATGAATTGGTTCACGCTGTCACAGGAGAGGGATCTTATTGCAAAAGAATTACACTTGCTGTGTGAATACAACCTACAATTCACTAGTCACCTTTGTTCCTAGGTAAATGTTGTCTTGACTTGTAAATGGACACCATGCCAATTAGCAGCGGTGCAAGTAGCCAAGAAAATATGTACTGTACGTCCATTAAATGTGGGTAGGGACTGCAGAAATCCCAAGTTGAATTGTTTTTAAATAGACCTCTTAAATTCTGAGGCAGGGTTTGGATGTTGAGGAGTGAGGAACACTATTATCGCATTCCCAAAGATTTTGTGGAAGTACTATAAAACACCTTGCCATTAAAAAATATGAAAAGTATTGTAGGAGTAGATTAATTTGGGCATGGGCTAAAGCTGATCTTTCAGAGACCTTGGCTCCAAAGTCATTACCAGTGCCACACTTTTTGCTGCAGATGAAGAGAAAAATCCTTTGCTAAATCCGGTGTTGGGCAAATATAAACAATAGGCCAGATCCCCAGTTGCACTAAACCAGCAGCAATGGAACTATGCTGAAGTCAATGAAACAATGTTGATGCAACGCTGGCTGAGAAGCTGACCCAATATTCTTCAAATGCTTAAGAAGAGCATGTTAGAATGAAGTGGACAGATGGACTGAGAATCATTCTACTGGTGTTCTAGTAGGTCTCTGAAACAGTCCTCAAATTAGACAACAGGAAAGGTTTGCATCCCACTTGGCTTTCTGATGATGAATCATACCATGTTGCTTTAATAATATGATCTTGTCTTATATATACGTATGTGTGACAATCTATACTCTTATGGTCACCACTTTTACAAATATATGATACATTTTGTGCAAAGTATACCTTGTGAGGTATTATTTGAAAACTCAATCTGCTAAATACCTTTATCCTGTCACACACATCTTAGCAAAACTATGTGTAAAGATGTAAGATCCTACTCTATGACTGTTACTGAAATATGTTGTAATACTGAGTAATACCCACAAACCATTTTCTCAGAGAAAAAGACACGCTGGCATACTAGGGGGTGTTAAAAAGCTATCACCTGCTTAAGCAGCTATTCGCCAACAGGAGAGAATGTGTAAACAAGAAATTTACATTTAATCTCAGAAATGTAGTTCAAATCTCACTTACACAGGAGACTGCCTGCACCCTCGGAGGGTTAGTGTCGGGGGTGGGGAATAGTCCTCAAATGGGTAGGGTGGTATAAAAGAGAGGGACAGTGGTCTCCACTCCACCTCTTGTCTGTCTGCTCATGACATCAACAACTCTCAAAGACTGAACTAAGTGGGGGAGTAATTCCCAGGGTGAAAGGAGATGCAGACTGGAAAATTTACAACAGCGTATGTTGAGACAAAACCTTTGTTTTTAAGTTCATTCAGCTTGTCAAGTTAGAGTAATACATAAGCTAATACCTTTTATTTTCTTTTATAACCAATCTGGACTTTTATTCATTATCACATGTATCATTTGGGATATCAAGGAAAGGTGTATCTATAATTTTCTTTGATTAAAGAATGGACTTTCTATGAGTTTGCATTGTTCAGTTGTGTTCTGGGCAGTACAAGAAACAGTACAAGCTGAAGACTGCTTGAGCAGGCCAGGTGTGGATGTTCTGATAGTAAAGCAGTGTAAAAGGCACCCCAGGCTAGAGAGTGAACAGGACACAGCTGTTCAACACTCTAAATTGTACCCTGGGGATGTCATAATATAGCATATTGGTCTGGACATTTTGGCGTGAAAAAGCACATAAGCATTAACAGCTACCTTTTCTACTGTGGTCTCAGAGCAGCAGCAACAAAGATTAGGTCAAGGAAGACAGTCGTAACACCCAGCAGCATCCAACTACTATGTGCATCTTCATTCACTAGGCAAATGCAAGAAGAACTGGGAATGTTTGAGGTGATGTATATGTATTGGATAGGATGCTGGAGAAGGAATACATTTAATGCTTACTAAAAGGTGTTGGATTGATAGCTCTAGAGTAAGTATTGTACAGAAAATGAACATGCAAGCTTCTCAACACTGCCCTACCTCTGTGCCTTGATCCTTGACCCTGGAGGGATCGCCTTTATTCTCTATGCTCATTCAAGTCCTTGGCATCTCTGCTGAGTCTGTCAAGAAGTGTGCCGAATTGTGACACTGAGTTTTGTGATATGGCCACCTCTCCCCTGGAACTGGACTGAGACCATCAGTCTTTTCACACAAGCAACCAAGACAAAGTGATGTCTGTGATCTTTGGGAGATATGTGGAGAATGAAAGTAAGGATGAAAAACCAGTAGATGACTGATTAATATAAATGAATGGTGGATTATACAGCCAAACACAGCCTCCATGTCTTCTCAGGTTTATTTACACATTACCTTCATCAGAGATAGTATAAATGGAAAGCAACATAATAATGATAATAATAAAAGATCTGAGAATAAACCACCAAACATTTGCACATTGTATATTTTAAATGCCAAGTAGGATAAGTGGAATCTCTAAATGACTTTTGCGATTGTCTTCAATATTACTTACTAGGTTAATTAGTAATGAGGAATAATGTTAACGAATTAGTCAATAAAAGACCTGCACTTTTATGTTTTATGTATCTTTATAAGCTGATAAGAACTAAGTTACACATACTCCTATTATTTGTAATCCTCAAGACCAGACATTTTGGAAATACTGAAATGTTTTCATTAGCATTCATTTCAGGGGAATACTAGGTCACACAGTACATTTTGTACTATTGTGTAGGTTGTACAGTATATTAAGCAACAAACTTAAAACAAATATTTTACCTTGGTCATGCCACTTGAGGGTTGGAATACCATTAAATGAACAAGCCCTGTTCTTAATAAGGACTTTCACGCTCAGCTAGACTTGGAAGAACACACAACAACAATTTACATTGCCAGAAATTTTATGCTTTCATTTTGTACAGTGGGTTATATTTTCCTTTCATAGCAAGACTCCTCCCTCACAAACCAGAATTCCCTGCAACTTGATGTCATAAGCCTGTGTTCATTACAGCACAATCTGTTGCTTTGGAAATGCTTATGTGGATTGTTGTTTTTTTTTTTGCCCATTGTACAACAAACCTGATATGAACCATGTGCTCGGTGGAATCAAAGAACTATACTAACTATACACAACAGGCCAGCTCTAGCTACACTACACACACCAATACTCTGGTACAATTCCAAACACAGAAAGCATTACTAAAGGGCTCGACCTCTATTTAAAGGGATACAACACAATTCCTATACAGTTATTATAGGTTATTATGAACAATTGCTGCTGCTATAGATTATTATGAGCAAATGCTGGACACCAGCATGGGCAATGCTACAGTACCTGAGGGACAAAATTTGTGGGGAAGAAGCATGATGCCTTCCCAAGAGTGATTATGCCTATTTTAGTAGCTGTTATGTGTCAATGGTAACAACACACCAAGAAAGAGTTGCTTCCTTCTTTAGCTCAGAAGCAGGAGTTGTTTAGAGAAAACTTAATAAATCTGAGAATGCAGAGGTCAAATGTGGAAAATCTATGACAGACTCTCAGGGCCATGTTCTCTGCTGGACAGAAAAGGCAAAATCCCTCCACTGAAATCCATAGAACTGCACCTACTTCCACCAGCAAAAGCTTTAGCCCTCAGGCCTTAGAGAAAGGCCTATTCAGAAGAAGTGTGCTTATTCTCAGGTCTGTAGCCGACTGTGCTGACACAGATTTGCCTTTGTATTTTAAATTATTGTTATTCCTAGCTTAGGCCTTGTCTACACTACCGGCTGGATCGACACGTAGAGATCGATCTGTTGGGGATTGATTTATCGCGTCTCATCAGGACGCAATAAATCGATCCCCAGAGGCACTCCCGTCAACTGTGGAACTCCAGCTCGCCAAAAGGCACAAGGCAGAGTCGACAGGGGAGCCCGCTGTCAACCTTTGCTGCCGTGAGGACGTCAGGGAAGTTGACCTAAGATGTGTCAACTTCAGCTACAGTATTCATGTAGCTGAAGTTGCGTATCTTAGGTCGAGCCTCCCCGCTAGTGTAGACCAGGCCTTAGAGCAGGAAAGTAATATTTAAACTTTAAAACTGAAAAAAGTAATTAAAAAGCACATATCCAGAGCAGCCTGAACCATCTACTATATATATATATTTTATTTAACTATCCTTTGTAGGTTTTACATTGCGTGTGAGAAGGACCCTGCGGGATGTACATAAAAAGCCTAAAAGACATTAAAATTGGCAGAAAGTCATAGAAAACAAGCATGAAGGAGACTGGTATTGATTACAGAGAGGATATTAAGTATAAATGGAGATCAGCTTGTTTTGATTCTTTCTGAAGAGAGCTACTTTAGACTGTACAGCCTCACTCTGTGTGTGTGTGTGTGTGTGCGTGCATGCAAGGGTAGGGATGTTACTGGTGATTATACCATACCTTCACTTCCCACTGCTGATGGTTAAAACAGGTAAGAAAAGAGAGCATGCCGATCACCTTCCCTCTCCCCCCAGCACTGTGGTCTTGAGTCCAACTCAACTGCCATAAAGGCCACTTTAACAGGCAATAAAGCCAGTTCAACAGGTCCTTTGGGAATACTTCCGGTGCAGAGGCAGCGTAGAGCTGCCATAGGGACTGCGATAACTTATGCTATAGGACACACTGACCCTCAGAGCAAGCCAGGAGAGGTGCCAAGGTGGTATAAAGAGACCTTTGTGCTTCTCCCCTTAGGTGGCCCCTCACAGGGAGGTGAAACAGATTCTAGCCCCACTTCTTTCTGACACTTTCTGTCAGTCTCTATCCCACCCATCTCTTCTATCTCCGATCTTTAAAACAATCCCAGAACTCTTAGATTAAAATGCTGTTCTCACCACCCTTTTCCAGTTTGTCAACAACCCTCCGTAGTACAATCGTAAATAAGGAACCCACTCATCTGTATTCTCTCTGATAGACTCTGAGCAGCAGTGACCGCACACAACAGAAACCAATTAGAGCATCAAAAAGAGAGAACTGCTTTACACAGGAAGTGTTAAACATCACTTGCTTCCTACCCACATGTGCTCTTTTCCACCTGTGCTTCTGCCCAAAAGGTCTGGTGCTCCCAGAAAAACAGTTCATCTTTAAGCAAATCAGCTTTTTTGGCTGGCTCAGAAGTGGCATTTCTGGGGATTTATGATGCAGTGCCAGAGTCCAGTTCTCCTCTCACTTATACTGGTTTAACTCTAGTGAATTCAACAGAGTCACTCCATTGATTTACATAGTGTAAAGGCAGGATCATAGCCCTGTCCCCATATGGGTAAGAAAACTGCACTGCTAAAACCAACCAGTGATATCCTCAGATATCTTGTAAAAAGCAGGAATAGTGATGAATATATTTAAATACACTAAATAGCAGATCAGCCCTAGATTTTGCAGGACCCTCTGCATAAGAATGTGTAGGACTCCATTCAGCTCCTTCTCCCGACTGACTTCCCAAACCCCAGTGGTAATGCATATACCCAAGAGACATAAGCCACATACGCCACATAAAAGAAGATTGGTCTCTAGCCATAATTAATGGGTTGTGGCAACTGAGGGGTTCAGAGGATGTGGGAAAGATTCTCTGGTTCTGAGGGATGGAAGCACAGACTCTTCCAAAACGCAGAACCATGCACACTTGCATCTGTTCCCTCAGCCAAAGTTTGGCCCCAGTAAGTATTTGTTGTTGGTGGTTGTTTTTTAAACTAGTCACTGTAAAATTTTCTCAGTTCCACCAGTGCAAATCTGGAGTAAGTCCACTGAAGAAACTGAGAGCAGAATTCGGCACATTATTCATATCTTTTGCTAAACATTAAGAGAATGTTTCTTTTAAATTCTTAGTAATACTAATGGGTTAGGGATGGAGGATGGCACAAGCTCAGAAATCTCAGAACACACTGGTGGAAAGCTACTTATCCTGTTCTCAAAACAGTTCATTTTAGCTTGTTCTCAGGTAGCTCTAGCCCTCAGCAGCCTCTCCCTGTCCACTTCCTGGTATGGAGTCATGAGCAACAAGAGCCTCATTTTTGGCCTGAGTGGCTCCAGCAACCTAAAGCTATACTGACTGTTGAGATAGCCTTCACAGATTGAAAGGGGGACATGAGGCGCATTTCCTCCCATCAGACCAGCCCTGGTCCACCCCTGACCTAAACCCTTCCAGTGCACAGACCCCAACCTTCAAGGAGCAGTTCTGAGGAGGCACCCAACTCCCCACTGCTTCTACATGGAACTCAGATTACAATCTGGGCTAGATTATGGTCCACTGTGAGAGAAGAATCAGACTCAGTGAGTTCAATATTAGTTCATTTTATCTCTTCCTTTCTTCTTCTCCTTCACCCCTCCTCCAAATGTTTCCTTGAATTGTTAAAGATGATTCATAAAAATGTGTAACCAAGGTATGGAATTCTCCTTTTCCTCCTTGTTTTAAAAACTTACTTAACAAAGTTCCACAACAAATTACGTTCCTGATAACAACAGTATTTAATATTTTGTTCTAGGAAAGTTTAACAAAGAGAGTTAGACTGGGCAGGTTTTTCATTAAGATTGCTGATGTCACACCACTAGTTGGAAGCTGCACAAAGCATGCAGGGTAGCCTCAGAGCATCACGAAATTAAATTAAAAACCAGAACAGAGGTCATGAAATTCCAGCTGCAAAGAAAGAAGGAACTTTACTAAGTTCCAAAACATATAGAGGCAGTGGGAAATGCACACCAGTAAAACTTAAAAAAAACACCAACAAAAAAACCCACACAAACACACACACACAAACCCAACTAAACCCAACACTTTGGGCCCAGTTCTGCAATTAGAGCTGCCCTGACAATCAAGCGCAGTACTGCCTTTTCCCTGAGTCTGACTGTGTGGATCCATTTGCAGGTCTGGGGCCTGTATTTGGATTTTGAGATGTGCCAAAGCTGCAAAGTTAAGATCCAGCTCCAAACAGCCAAAGTCTGGGGTGTTTCATATTAAGGTTCATATTTTGTTTCAGCCTATTATATAGACGGAGATTAGCTGCGAACTTTGGATCAGACAGAGATCTGAACTTAATCAAACGTCTAGTTTTTTCTAGTTAAATCCTGTTAGTTTCCAGGATTTCAGTCTGAGATCGTCTCTGTTTGCCTTGTTTTAATAAAGAACAAAACGTTCAATACCATTATTTCCTTCTCTAATACACTCAGGTCAGGCTGGAATCAGGGCATCATTTAGAGTAATGTTTCTAAACTGGCAAATGACAAAAGAATAAGATAGAACTGCACTTGGAATACAGTTTGTTAAACACCACCTTTGCCAGAGTGTTGCATTTAAAACAAGGGATACTATCAATAGCGATAGGCTTGAAGTAAGGTTCTTTTAAATGCAAAGAGGACTCATGGAATCCTACATCTTGCACCAGTGGGACTCACAAAAGTCTTATACACACTCCTTCTGACCACTATATTTAGGGTTGCCAACTTTGTAATATTAAAAAGACACTCCACCTTTTCCCCCCGAGGACTCACCTCTGCCCCGCCTCTTCTCCTGAGGCCCTGCTCCTGCCCTGACCCTTCCCACTGAAGCCTTGCCACCCATTTGCTCCTCTTTCCCACTCCTTCTGTCACTCATTGCTTTTTACCTCTCCCCATATCCTTGCATGAGTAGAAAGGGACCTGCCTACTTTGGAGAGGCTGGGAGCTGCAGCCACCTGATACAGGGCTGAATGTGGCTCAGTCTTAAGGTTGGAAAGCTTGGTTTCAGATTTAAAATGCTCCTTTGAGCATTGTCTGTGCTCCAAGAAGTATTTTAAAAGCTCAGTTCCAGTTGTACATCTTTGTTGACTACTTTTAATTTTATTTCTGTGGATTTATAAGACCTGTGATGGAGTCAGTCCAGAAGGGTATAAGAGAGTGCTGGAAGGCAGGTATATCAGCCTCAGGATGTGCAGGTCCCTCTTCCCTGGATAGCCAAACAAAGGCTACTCCAGGCCAATCAAGACACCTGGGACCAATTAAAAAGCTTCTAGAAAGCAGCAGAAATAGCTAGCCTGATTGGGACACCCGAAGCCAATTAGGGGCTCGCTGAAACCAGTTAAAAAACCCTCCCAGTTAGTCAGGTGGGTATGGATGTCAGGAGCTGTGGGAAGAAGTTGTGCTGTTGGTGAGACTGAGTGGTAGACATATCATATGCAACAAAGGAGGCCCTGAGGTAAGGGTGAAGTGGAGTTTGAAGAAGTGGGGACTGCTGTGGGGAAGTAGCCCAGGGATTTGTATTATGTTTTGTGGCTAAAAGGTCAGCCATCTTAGCTGATACTATTAGGGTCCCTAGGCTGGAGCCTGGAGTAGAGGGCGGGCCCGAGCTCCCAACTTTCTGCCTCCCCTAATTAATTACTGAGAAAGGGAGGTCACCCTGGGGCCTAGATGAGTTTCTGAGGCCCCTAAATCTGCCAGGAAGCACAGGACCCACAAATACAGATTCGGAACTTTGTCACAGACCATACAAAGGGGGCTATCCCAAGCTGTAGGGGCCCATAGCATTTCCTTAAGATTGCTGAAACATTCAAAGTGAAATTTGGCTAAAACCACCAAGTTTTGTCTGCTTTACAATTCTAAACCGAGATTATCTCAAGTGTTTTCCTCCACAAACTTGATCAGAGTTTTTTGGTTGGTGACAGAATCTGACCCAGGTGAAATTGTAACTGTTTCAAATGTGGTCAGCAGGACATCTGGGTTGCATTCCTGATTCTGACAGTCTAGCTGTGCAACCTTGGGGCAAGATATTTGACCTCTGTGTCTCAGTTACCATAGGTAAAAACTGGGTATTGAGATGATTATTGCCTGTAGAGCTAGTGGGGAATTTTTGGTCTCAATTTTATAACAAAATGAAGGCAAAAATCAAGAAAAAATGAAAACCAATTTGTTACAAAGACAAATATTTACAATTAGATAAGATCAGAAAGGATAGCTCCATCAGTGGCTTTTAGCCAAGATGGTCCGGGATGCAACCCCATGCTCTGGTTGTCCCTAGGTCACTGAGTACCAGGATCCTGAGCCTGGGCAACAGATCACTTAATGATTGCCCTGTTCTGTTCATTCCCTTTGAAGTATTACCCATGGAAGACAGGATATTGAGCTAGATGGACCTGGTCTGATTCAGTATGGCCATTCTTATGTTCAAGTGCTTGTGTCCATCATTCTGTCAAAATGGCCAGAAACCAGGCGAGTAGCCCCTCAGGACTACTGGAACTATTAAGATGAGACAAGCATACAAGATAGCACCATATATAAAGTCAGTTGAAACATAATGCTCAGATAATTGGGAACAGAAAGATGTTCTAAAGAATATAACAGAGCTATTCTGGAATAGAAGCCTGTATCCAAAAAGCCAGATGTTGCCTCTGCATGAACATGAGTAAAGATATCTGAGACATGATGAGCATTTGTTATATCCAGGGAGAAACACAGGCCAAGCAGTAAAGAGAGATCGTGAAAATACACAGCATCCCTAAAAGACATTGGAGCAAA
Organism: Dermatemys mawii; assembly: GCA_007922305.1. Classification (NCBI taxonomy): domain Eukaryota; kingdom Metazoa; phylum Chordata; order Testudines; family Dermatemydidae; genus Dermatemys; species Dermatemys mawii. The sequence goes on along the minus strand of ML677350.1, from coordinate 23,163,471 downwards.
ATAGCAACAGACCTTTTCACCATAAACCACACAAAGTACCTAGTTACTGGAGACTGCTATTCAGACTTCTAGGAACTAGATGAACTGTAAAAAATGACCACAATGACCATCACAGACAAAGCAATGAAGCATTTCAGCTGGCATGGTATCCTAACCTATATCATTTCAGACAAAAGAACCCAGTTTAGTTGCAGTGAGTTGGTGTAATTTACTTAGGAATGAGTATTAAGCATATCACATCAATCACCATACCGCAGCCACCAAATAGGCAGTTAAATTGCTAACTCTATTAAAGAAAACTGCAAAAAGCAAACAAAACATGCAGCAAGCCATTCCTGAATGGAGAAACGCTTCCACGGGCTTGTTAAGGAAAAGTGAAACCTGTAGGCCATAACTGACTAACCATCTCAAAGTGCAATAGTAAAAATGGCTGACAAGGCTCTCTAGAGGTAAATAAAAAATGATTTAGTAGCATAATTGCTAAACTGTGAGCAAAATTCCCCTAAAAGCCCATGTTTGGAAAAGATAAGAATATGCCAACAGAAGAACAGACTGTTCTCCATAACTTTCCTATTTGAATAAAAAAAGAAAGGTTACGTTACTGAATCATTTAGGATGACACATGTACATTGGACTAAGGTGTCAAATGATGGGAAAATTGCTAAATGGTAAAAATGAAGACTGAGTTTTGTTAGTTTAAGGTTCACAAGGACAATTAAGTTATATTCATGTAACATTAATTATTTACAACAACATTGAGTGGGGACTGAGAAACAAAATTTAACAGCAAAAGTTATGCCAGTGGAAGCTTTTACTAAGTCTGTTTTGTATGCCTTCTTCATTCTTTCTAAGCATGCTAGGGGTCTTTGTCTTATCTATTCCTCTGTTTTTTCTCTAATACTGAATTATATGTGATTTTCTAACGGATGAGAGAAAACAGTCTAGATTACAATATATTGGACCTTACTGCTTCTGTTATAATCAAAGACTAGCTAGTGCTCCATTTGATATCAGATGGCTGGTGTCTTCAATCTGTGCTGGAAGAAATTAATAAGCATTCCTTATTCTCCATGGTTTCAGTATGTAACTTTCTATGCTAAATTTTGGTTTCCTTATGCCTACCAGGCTCATAAAATTGATACTGCAGATTACCAGAAGTACTTCGTGTGTTATTTCATACTCCTCCGACCACTTCACTTATAATTTACTTTAGCTTCTTAGCAACAACAATAATATTCTGTCTCCTCGTTGATAGACCGGATGGCAATCATTATTAAATGGTTCTGGCTGATGATTGCACCAGGCTCTCATTTTAGTACATTTCTGCTCACTCTTTTATCAGACTGATGTCTTCAGCAGCACAGCTCTTTTTTAACAAGTTGTCCCACTACAAGAAAAAGTTTTAGTGTTTCAAGAGACTAATTTCTGCTGTTTTACTCATTAATGCCTTCTTTCAATCTACTTGTGGCATCTTTGGGTTTTTAGTTTTCCTCTTAATCTTCTTAGTCTAAATCCCATTTGAATTCTAAGACCAGGGGTTTATATTTTTCAGCACTCACCCATACTTCTATGGCAGGGGTGGTCAGCTTGAGAAGGAGCCAGAATTTACCAATGTACATTGCCAAGGAGCCACAGTAATATGTCAGCAGCCTCCCATCGGCTCCTCCCCTGCTCCCAGTGCCTCCCACCCACTGGCAGCCCCACTGATCAGCGTCTCCTCCTTCCTCCCTGCACCTCTGATCAGCTGTTTCATGGCATGCAGGGGGCTCTGCAGGAGAGGGGGAGGAGCAAGGGCATGGCAGGCTCAGAAGAGGGCACAGGAAGGGGTGGAGTGGGGGCAGGGCCTGTGGCAGAGCCAGAGGTTGAACAGTGAGCACCCCCCAGCACACTGGAAAGTTGCTGTAGCTCCAGCCCCAGAGTTAGTGCCTACACAAAGAGCTGCATATTAGCTTCTGAAGAGCCGCATGTGGCTCCAGAGCCACAGGTTGGCCATCCCTGTTCTATGGTCTTAATTTCTCCTTTTTTCCTGATCATTAATTCTATAAGATGGTTTCTATAGTTGTATAAGATGGTTTCCAAGATCTTCATCTTAACCCTCTTCTCCTCAACAACTCTAAACAAATGTATCTGCCTATACAGACACATGCACATGTGTGTATGGTGATTGTATTAATGGCAACCGATCATGTGTCTAAGATTTATATATTCGTAAGCATAAATCTGCTTGCAGATATTGTTCTGTGCTCTTGTGTAAGTGAAGCTGACAACACCTAAAGTAAAAATGAAGTAAACAGATAAGCAGCTAAGATTCAAACAGAAAAGGAAACCTATATTCTTTAACCCTTAGTCAGTGGTGGGAAGGCAGATTACAGGCCACTACAGACATCCCGTTAAATGTGACGGAGAAGTAAAGTAGTGATTTTTCAAGAGGAGAATGGGAATTGTGGATTCTGTTTCCCAGCACAGTCTTTGGAGACAAGGGTTTCCAACTTTCAGACCATTAAAGTGTCTGCTGCACTGATGCTTAACAGTTCCCTTTAGGCCACCCATTTGTTTGTTTGTTTTACAGTTGAAAAGCCCAACTATCAACTCAGTAGAAAATCCAAGATCAGCGGTAGAGCTTCTTCCCAAACCCCTGCTTCTGTCTTCCCTTCCTCTTCCATCAGCAGTAGGATCAAAGGTACATTAAGGTCTCATGATGAGCAAGGAGCCTGTTTTGAAGGCACACGTCCCCCCTTCAAACTTTACCAACTATCTTAGAGATTGACCAGTAGTCACCTCTCCCTTTCACCATAAATTATAGACCATAATTTGAAAAGTTATTATTAATTGTATTATGGTATTGCCTACAGGCCCCCCAAATAGTGACCAATATTATGACCATGTTGGCATCAACCCAGTCACTTTCAGGAAGAACATCTAGGCATAGTCTATACAAATAAAAACACAAGGGGGCTCTGATAGAATGCTTGGAGGGCCAGCTGGCCTAGTGGTTAGCACACCTGATGTATGGCCCCTAACTTCCCATACTGGGTGGCCGAAGTGCCTGGTTCCTGACCTTAGGCCTGGAATCCTCTAGCCTCCACTTGCATCTGGACCTCAGCCCTTAAAAGGGTGTAATACAGGGACTCGGGGCCCTCCCTGTACACTGGGTCCCAGCCCAAGGTCCTTCGTGAACGAACACCATCAGGGTCCTGGTCCCAGCCCTGAAGTACGTCTTACCTATATCCCTTCAATTTGGGGCATAGCCCCTATTGTCCAAACAGTCAGTAGTGGCTCACCTGGAATAGTACCCTCTTGTGGACTTTTTGCAGTATTCTGCCACGGCCTCAGGTCCCTGAGGGCAGATGTAAGGTTGGAGGAGCCTACCCCCACTATGCCCTTTCAGTCAAATAGTAAAGTTCACACTCTGCCAAGTGCTCCTCAGTTTCCTCAGCAGTCTCTCCTTTGGTCAGGGACACAGTGCTTCTTTCCCGTTGGCTGTCCTGCCTGTCAGGTTTGCAATGAATCTCCCTTCCTATAGAAAGGCAGAGCTACCTCCTGCAGCCAGTCAGCTCTGAACTGAACCCGGCTGTCCCCTTTTCTTCCCCCTCCAGGCCTGGCATTGACTGTAGGTGTAGCAGGGCAGGGCAAGCTAGGCCCACAGGCTCTCTTTAACCCTTTTTCTATTTGTATAATATTTCTGTGCTCCACCACAGCAACACTAACTTCATGTGCCCTAGTCATCTTCCTGACCACTCTGCTTGAAGGCTGCATCCTTTTCACACACCCTTGGTCTGCTTTTCAACTTTTAGAAGGCTCTTCAGAGTAGGAACTGTTTTTTTTCAGTGTCCATAATGTACCTACTACTCCTGGGTGCCACCGCAGCATAAATAAATACTAATGGCATCCTGTCATTCCCACCCACAACTTCCAATATGATAACTGTTCTCAAACTTTAACAATCCAAGGACCCTCATTTTGATTTAAAATTGTTCACAGACCTCCAAACCCCATCACTCAGCCCCAGGCTCCACCCCCACTCCAACCCATCCCAGAAGGCCCCACTCCCGCCCACCTCTTCCCACCCCCACTCCACTCCTACCCCTGCTCTTCCCCACCTCTTTCCACCCTCTCCCGTGAGCACACCCTGTCCCTGACTCCTCCACCACCCTCCCAGTGTCTCCTGCAGGCTGGGGAACAGCTGTTCCCTGGCATGCAGGAGGCACTGGGAGGGAGGGGAGACGAATTGATCAGTAGGGCCCGCAGATCCCTTGGAGCTCCCTTGCAGACACCCAGAGGTCTGTGGACCCCAGTTTGAGAAACGCTGAAATATGACCATGGTTCTGTTGTGACCACACCCTGAATTTGAAAGCAATAGAAAGTAGTTTTCAAATCTGCCCTCAGAAGCCCCAGCTGAGGCAAAAACAGTTCCTTAGGTCCAAGGTGCCTTTGAAGCCTGTCATCATGTTTTTCCTTCCTGACAGTAGGAGCAAAAAAGATTATACTTGCATTATGTCTTGCTGGGGCATATTTAACTAAAAAAAGTGTTAAGTAAAACAAGGAAATATACATTACAAAATTAGGCAAAAATTGCCAGTGAGTTCCTTCACAAAGGGAAACCGGAGAGAGTCAGTTCTCCCACACAGAAAGCTTCCTTTCAAATTCAAACTCTAGCACACATGTGTATACACACACACGTGTGCACGTGCGCTTCTTCAACAATCTTTAAAAGTGAAACCAAAAGTAAAAACTCTCCAACTGCCTTTTCATGACATCCATTCTCTTCTGGCATCATTTTCTCTGATATCCAACTACACCAAACATCCCTAGGCTTTAAGAACATAAGAACGACCACACTGGGACAGACCAAGGGTCCATCCAGCCCTTTATCCTGTCTACCGACAGTGGCCAATGCCAGGTGCCCCGGAGTGAGTGAACCTAACAGGTAATGATCAAATAATCTCTCTCCTGCCATCAATCACCACCCTCTGACAAGCAGCGGCTAGGGACACCACTCCTTACCCATCCTGGCTAATAACCATTAACGGACTTAACCTCTATGAATTTATCCAGTTCTCTTTTAAACCCAGTTATAGTCCTAGCCTTCACAACCTCCTCAGGCAAGGAGTTCCACAAGTTAACTGTGTGCTGTGTGAAGAACTTCCTTTTATTTGTTTAAAACCTGCTGCCCATTAATTTCATTTGGTGGCCCCTCATTCTTATGGGAACAAGTAAATAACTTTTCTTATTCACTTTGTCCACACCACTAACGATTTTATATACCTCTATCACATTCCCCCTTAGTCTCCTCTTTCCCAAGCTGAAAAGTCGTAGCTGCTTTAGTCTCTTCTCATATAGGACCTGATCCAAACCCCTAATCATTTTAGTTGCCCTTCTCTGAACCTTTTCTAATGCCAGTATATCTTTTTTGAGATGAGGAAACCACATCTGTGTGCAGTATTCAAGATGTGGGCACAGAATGGATTTATAGAAGGGCACTAAGACATTCTCTGTCTTATTCTCTATCCCTTTTTAAATGATTCCTAACATCCTGTTTGCTTTTTTGACTGCTGCTGCACACTGTGTGGATGTTTTTAGAGACCTATCCATGATGACTCCAAGATCTTTTTCATACAACTAGATGTTCTGTAATCTAAAGGCTTGAACCAAAGCAAATGTTTTAGCACAAGAGGAAGCTGTGCATTTCTTAATGGATTCCTCTTGCATAAAACATTATGCATCCTGGCAGTTTTTAATTCACTGCTGTTAGTGCAGTAAAATGTGCTGTTACTTTTTTTGCTTTAATGTTGTAAAAAAAAATAATAATTCTTTCAGTGTCTGGCTGGCAAACTGTAGCTCCATATCTGTCAGTGCATTTCCAATTCTGTTTATTTTGAGTGTGTCATCTCTTGCGTAAATATATCCTGTTTTGTTTTTTGCTTAAATTTTAAGCCCTTTCTAACCTGCTCTACAAACCCATGCATTCTGATTCATAAGCCACTGAAATCCTTCTATTGGCTTCAATGGTTTTTGGATTGGAGTCAAAGTCCAAATGTACCAGGCTTCCTGGAGTTTGATTTTATTAACAAAAGATAAAAATAGAATAAAAAAAGATTAGCTCAAAATCTTCTCCACTGGCTTGGGTATTCTTAGGCTTCCTTCTTCAAGACAGCTTAGTCCACACCCTAAATATGCTAAGTCCCAAAGAACCACTCCCATTGTCTTTATATCTAGGTGAAGTGACAAATGACCTGCCTCAGTGAGTTAACAGAGCCCATGTAACCCTTAAGGAGTAGGATCACCACCTACTAACACAGCAGGTTATTTAAAGCTATCAGCCTGTTACAATCTAATTTTAATAGATGTTAAATTCTGAAGCTTTACAGATTCACAATTAGTTGTTTACTTCTTCCTGTAAACAACTAATTGGATCATTTAGGTACCAGTGTGATAGGTACTAGAAAAAACCTAAGATAGATTTAGAGATATAGCTATTAAGAACCAGATCAAAGGCATGTGGACAATACTCCTGTATGCTGACTCCAACATTAGCCAACAAATACTGCAGAGGATGATGTACAATCCACATTATAATGCACCTAGAAAACTATGCAATTATTAGAGTTGGGTGGGAACTGGACTTGGACAGGAAATATAATTATTAGAATTGGATGGGATAGATCATGATTCTGAATATTTTTCCCATATCAAAATGGAAAAAAAAACCCAAAATAATTTGAAACTTCCCATGAAACAAAATTAAAATAAACAAAATTCTTGTGGGTTGATCAAAAGGTGTGGTTTCATTAAAATTTCAACATTTAATTCTGATTCTTTAAAAAATCTTGTATTATATAATATTTAAAAGAATTGAAACAAGGTTGCTTTCAAAGATAAAATTTAAACATTCTGTTCCATAAAGGTTGAAACAGAGTGCTTTGGAAGGGTCTGTTCTGGAATGTACCGAAATGAAATTTTGTCCAAATCCACATATTTCTGTGAAACATTTCACTTTCAACAAAATGGCATTTTCCTACAGAGACACATTCTGTTGGAAAATTTCTGACCAACTCTTTTCACATAGCAAGCTTCTGAGTGTGACCCCTCTTATAAATTAAAAACACTTATATGTATTTAACACTATTATAAATGCTGGAGGCAAAGTGGAGTCTGGGGTAGAGGCTGACAGCTCATGGCCCTTCATGTAATAACCTCACAACCTCCTTTGGGAGCCCAACCCTGCAGTTTGAGATCCCCTGATCTAGTCTAACCTCCTGTATAACATAGGTCATTGCTGATACTTTAAAAAGTCCATAACCCATGTTGTACAATGCCACAAAGCTAAGGAAGAAACCATGCATTTGTACAGGAATAACTGCTCATTTAAAATATTGGAATATTTACAAGTTTCTGCTCGAGTAGAACAAATGTGTGTCCCCTCCAGCTGCTATTTATCAACAAGATTTCAAGATAGCAGTTAAACTCATTTCAGTCTTATATTTGCATGGTCCTATAACCCTTAGCAAAAAAAATTATTTGTGATGAGTTTGAAAAAAATATAGACCTGAATATCTCAAGGATTGGGGACATTCAGGTCCGTATCTCAGCCTTAGAGTTCTAACCCATTTCAATAGTCATTCTTTCTGTTATACCAGGCATTCAGTAAAGGATAGAGGTAGAAATCAGCGTTAAACAGCCTTTCCTGTTAAATGAGCCCAAGTGATAATGTGCACACAGAAAGTTTTTGTTTGTTTGTTTAAGTCTGAGTATTTCCAGAGGCAGGAAGACTTAGGCAATTTAGTTTTGAAATGTAGATTAGATAAATAGAGTCTTCTAGGACTACAGAGCAAACATATGATGTAGGAATAAAATCTGGAATTACAAGTTTTTCATAACTAAAATGTAGACAAAGCATGTCCTATACATATCAGATGGTATGTATGGAAGGATGCCAAGATAAACAGCCCTGGAGTACTGAGGGTTAAACCAGCATATGCTATCCAGCTGAACAAAATGTTGATTCATATTTATTTTTTCCCCCTCCTCGAAGCAACCGAGAGAAAATGAAACAGAAGTGAAAGGTAGTAAAGCTGTTGTGAACAAGCCCTTCACTGTTTTGGAACACAAGAATGTAAGGATTCATTTCTAAAGGAATTCTGAAGCAGCAGGGTAAACAAATCTAGGACCAAGCTGCACTCCTTTGCACACACTGGCAACCTCCTCAAGGAAGCCAGTGGTTGAAGCCATTAGGATTGAGGGTGTGATGGGTTGGGTCACAGAAACCCCCTTGGGGCTGCCAACTGATGTGCCAAGACTATTCCTGCCACTGCCTTCCCTGCCAGCTTGGGACTCCAGAACCCTGCCTGGTTGTGCCAGACACGCTTGCCGGCTACAAACACAGACCCAGGTCTGAACCACGTCCCACAAACTGCAGGCTTAACTGAAAGCTGCGTAAGAAGTGTTCTTGTCTCCAGCACTCAGATGTTCAACTCCCAATGGGGTCCAAACCCCAAATAAATCCATTTTACTTTGTATAAAGCTTATAGATTGTTCACCCTCTATGACACTGATAGAGAGAGATGCATAGCTGTTCTCCTCTCCCCAAGTATTAATATATATTCTGGGTTAAATTAAGTAAAAAGTGATTTTATTAAATATAAAAAGTAGGATTTAAGTGTTTCCAAGTAGTAATAGGCAGAACAAAGTAAGTCACCAAACAAAATAAAACCATGCAAGTCTAAGCCTAATACAGTAAGAAAACTGAATACAGATAAAACCTCACCCTCAGAGGTGTTCCAGTAAGCTTCCTTTTACAGACCAGTCTCCTCCTATTCTGAGTCCAGCAATCATTCACACCCCTTTAGTTATTGTCCTTTGTTCCAGTTTGTTTCAGGTATCCTTTGGGGGGTAGAGAAGCTCTCTCTTGAGCCAGCTGAAGACAAAATGGAGGGATACTCCAGGGGTTTCTCTTGTGGGTGGACACCCCTCCCTCCTACTAGGTAAAATGCCAGCCACAAGATGGAGTTTTGGAGTCACATGGGCAAGTCAAATGTCCATGTGTGACTCAGAACTTACAGGTAGCAGCCATGGTTCACATGCTATCTTGAACGTCCTCAAGTAGACTTCTTATGTGGAATGGAGCCTTCCAAGATCCATTGTCTGTTAAGTGTTTCTTGATTGGGCAATTAACTTGCAAATTCCTTTCTAAAGAAGCTTCCCAAATGCCTTACTAAGGCTACTTAAAGTCAACCCAGTATACAGCCAATATTCATAATTTTGAATACAAAAATGATACATGCATACAAATGGGAGGAATAGATTCAGTAGATCATAACCTTTGCAAAGTTATGTTACATGGCATATGTAGCATAAAACATATTCCAGTTATGTCATATATACATTCATAAGCATATTTCCATTAAGTCTAATGGGGTGCAACATCACAGAGGGTGTAACTGAGGGTACGCTTTACCCCACAATATATGGGTTTTAAAAGTTGTTTTCCATCCCAAGAACCATATATTTAAAAGTAACTTTTCTGTTGTGTCCTGAAAAATTAGCTCACCTCACTACTCTGGAAAAAAAAAAAAAAGATCCCCAGTTGCAAACTTACAATGTTAGCTTGTGAAAAAGATAGTTCAGAAATCATTCCATTGGAATTGAAAAAGTGAAACCTTGTTAGAAAAGATTTAAAATGTTTTAATTTCTTTTTATACAGCCAAATGTGGAATAAGTGGAGCATAAGGAGAGTCAACTGATGGCAATCAAATTAATTCAATATATTAAACACATGCCTCTATAACTCAGATTTTTCTTTATGTATGACAGAATATATTCTTCTGCAGTTAGTCACACTGATGAAGAACTAATTGAAACAGTCAATCATGTTAATATTGAGTTAAGCAACATTATGAGCTCTGGCACAATGGGATGAGAAACACCCATTTCTACAATCCCTATGCAGCTAAAAAACTACCACTGTCTTCAGTGGGAGATTTTGCCTTTACTGGAGGTCTGATTCATCACTGCCCTATATCCTGTGTAGTCATTTATACCAGTGTGAAGGAGTTGTACCATTCTGATAAAAATAGCACCTTGGGACCCCAACCAAGATCAAGTCGCTCATTGTGTTTTGACACCAGACAAATACAAAGTGAGAGACTGTATCTGCCCTGAAGATCTTACCATCTAAATATGAGTCACTTCCTAAATCGATAGATATTGATGCCATTGGTGCATCTGACTTTTTCCAATGTGCCACTTTTTACTGGGCCGGATTGTGCATTCTTTACACAGTCTTTACTCTTGAATTTTGTATGAGCATGAATTTGGCCCTAAGTGCTTCCTTCCATAACATGAATGAAACACAGGACCAAAGGAACACACTAAGGCCAAGATGAGCAGGGATACATAAACGGTGGAGCGTTTGCCCCATGTCATTATCCACCCTTCCCTGCCCTCTGGTGCTGCAGAAGTTCTGCTCTGACTCCATAGACATTCAAGGGCTTCTGATGGAGTAAGGTGGGAGGGGAAACACCAGAGCAGCAGCAGAATTCTGCGGCAAGCTCCCCTTTGAGTCCAGCAGATATTCAAGCCCCAAGCAGCACTAATTCCCATTCCCATCTGCACCTACATAAGAGAGTGGAGATATGTGCAAGCAGAGAAGAACTAAACAGAAGCCATGTTGAGAAGCTGGACAGCTGTCTATAAGGAGTCTCTGACTTACTGCATTGCGGCAGCCTCCTTTCCCTGTGGACTCATGGAATTCGCAGGCAATGAAGGATGCCCCCACTGCCTCCTTCATAGCCCAACAAACATTTCATCTCAGTTGGATCATTCACAGAAAACAGCAGGATGTGAATTTAATGGAGTTTTCTGGGCTCCATTAAAATCAGGGCTTCTGTCCTGTTTCAGTGGGTTTTACTGGGGAGAGATTTGCTCCAGTACTAAGTAAGGGCTATAGGATTTGACCCAATGCAGTCACAGTGAGTGCTATGGTTCAAATTCAGTTAGTGCTAAGGATATTCATTCTCATTTATAGCTGTAATAGGCCACCATTCTGCCTGCAACTTACCCATCTTAAGAAAATAATTGATAATATGTTTTTATGGTTTATATCAATGCTTTCAAAATTTACCACAGCAAACTGGTTTGTTGTTTTTGGCATCATGCTTTGACCATTAAGAAAGTGGTTATTACTGTAACTTGTGGCAATGATCTATTGAGGGGTGGTTATTTCAAAATTTTTACTTTAAGTGGTTAAAGCGGCAAGACAAGCACAGGAATGTGTTTCTCTCAAATGCAGGAATGTCATAGGACTAGAGTGCATTGGGTATAACTGCTACAGCAATTGTTAGTACATAGAGGTTTGCTTTCAGCTCCTGGGATTTCTGGCAGCTGTCCAGGAATATGGCTCTAAATGGAGAATGAAGAGCAATGATCACAAATTTTATATAAGCCAGGGTCACTAAAAATAATTTAGTTCTGATGCCCAGGGAAAACTTTATATATAGTGATGGATTATTATTATTATAGGTATTGCAGAAGCATCTGAAGACTCTAGACAGGATACGGGTCTCTTTGGGTTACATGGGTTTAATACAAACATATAGGAAGAGAGTAAAATCTTCAAAAGCACCGAAGTGCCTTAGGAACTAAGCTCCATTTTTAAATATGACTTACACAGCCTAAATCCCATTGATTTTCAATGAGAATTACACAATTCAAAATAGGCTTTAAGCACTTATGAAAATTTTACCCATAGTATCACCATGCATAAGCTTATAATCTGATTGAGACGTATTTCATTTTGGCACCTGTTGAACTGCGAAATAAAGAAAAAATCATCCCCAGAAGGTTTGAAAATATATACAGCCAGGTATGGAATGAAGATTAAAAATATACAATTAAAAAAACACTAAGAAAAAGGCATAAAAAGCAAATGTGTGTATATATACTTTTTGCCTGTACACAGCATCTATAGCCAAAGATCTCAACTCACTTGAAATCAACCTCACAAAAATCACCATGTCATGGGCTGGCTATATCATATACACAGGAATGTGTACATATATTTTGCTGCTTTGCTCGTCTGTAGCAATTACAATGAACCCTCCATAAAGAAATTATGGCCCCAAATGACCAGCAATTAATAGGTTAAAAATAAAAAAGCCCTCAATGGGAGTTTCCAGCTAGTGGTGTGTTGATTACTAGTGAAAGGGGGTCTGTATTTTGCTCATTTGACTGGGGAGTCCAACCCAATGGAACTTCCAACCTGGCCCCCTGAGTAAGTATGAGGCTCTAATTTAATTTACTCTTTATATTTTTGTCAAAATACCTTAAAGCCAACCCTCCACTTCTGACAACATGCTGATAGCTACAGACAATGATTTATGCTAAGTTTGGTGGGCAAGACATTCACAGAGAGGCAGAGGCCTTTTGTCGATCAGCCATTTGAGCAGCACAGTGAAGAGGTGAGGCAGGAGACGGGAATGTTGAGCGTAAAAAGAGCAGTTTGCTCACTCAATGATTAACTGGGAATCCATGTGTAAGGGTACTCAATTAGTCTCAGCTTTCACCATAACATAAATTACATCCCAAAAACTACAATAAAAGAACATGAAGAGGGTTGGAAAGTCAGGCATTCAAAGATTAGGAAATTCCAGGGCTGGCTCTAGGCACCAGTAAAGCAAGCAATGCTTGGGGCGGCACATTTCCAGGGGCAACATTCCGGCGCCTGCCATCAAAGGTGCTGACTCCGTGGGTGCTCCGGACTGAAGCATCCACATGGACAAAATGGTGGGTGCTCTGCACCCACCGACAGCTCCCCACACCCCCCTGCCCCAGCTCTCCTCCGCCTCTGCTCCGCTTCTCTTCCCCTCCCTCCCAGGCTTGCCGCGAAATAGGTGTTTCACGCAGCAAAGCTGGGAGGGAGGAGTAGGAGAGGATATGTGGCATGCCTGGGGGAGGAGGTGGCATCGGGGATTTGGAGAAGAGGTTGGAATGGGGCAGGGAAGAGGTGGAGTTAGGGTGGGGCTCGAAAAAAAGGGGGGGGGTGGCCAAAAATGTTTTGCTTGGGGCGACAAAAAACTTAGAGCCAGCCCTGGGAAATGCCAAAATGAACATTGACCGGACAATCTTCGTTCATTCCCCACCCCCACCTCCTTTGAATATTCACGGTGTAACATTTGGAATTACACAATCCCTTTTTTTCCTATTGCCTTGGATTTATGTATTTTTGGTATCTATACTTTTTCAATGGGTTTCACTGGGGGAGAGATTTGGCCCAATGTAATCTCTGTGTGTGTACACACTAATAAAGTCAACTTCTATCAATAGTTACTCATTTCTAATATTTGATGCAGAAGAGTTGGATAGGGAAATACTACATTCTCTGTGGTTCTGGTGTTATAAATTAATGTTGGTAAACAGTGTATTTGTGTATATAAGTGTGTACACACATGCAAGTATTACAGTGGTTGCACTTAAAAGTTTCTAGTGGTTCCACCAGTACTGAACATGGAGCCACCTAAAGAGGAAGCAAACATCCAGAAGGCAGAAGAAGATCTTGATATCAACAAAGACAGCCCAACTAAGGAAGAGACCATTCAAGCCATCAAATCCTTAAAAAATGGGAAAGCTCTTGGCAAGGATAACTTGAATGCAGAATTCTTCAAGGTAAATCCTAAATTAGCAGCATCTATCCTGGCCCATCTATTTACACCAGTCTGGGAAAGGGAAAAAGTGCCAGATGAGTGGACCAATGACGTTATAGTGAAGATACCAAAGAAAGAAACACTCAGTGATTGTAATAAAAGTGTGATATGAGGCCAGTTATCTGTGCCAAGCAAAATATTGTGTAAGATCATCATATGGTGTATGTCAGAGGCAGTTGATAGCATTCCCAGAAAAGAACAAGCTTCTTTTCGGAAAGGGCGTGGATTCACAGACCAGATCTTCACTCTACGAAACATAATAGAACAGTGCTTAGAATAGCAGTGGCAACTCTACATAAATTTCATAGACTTTGAGAAGGTTTTTGATAGCATTCACAGGACCAGTCTTCGGTGCATTCTGCGGGCATATGGAATTCCTTTCCATATAATCAACATAATCAAAAGCTTCTCTTTCAACTTTACCTGGAGTGTTGATCACAGTGGGTTCAGTTTTGAACTAAAAAGAGGAGTACATCAGTGAGTGTGTCATGTCCACAATCCTCTTCAGCATTGCCATCGACTGGGTAATGCAGCGTACAACAGAAGACATGTCAAGAGGCATTAAATGGATACTCTTCTCATCCCTTGAAGACCTAGACTTTGCCTATGATGTTGCTCTCCTATCACATATCCAACACCATACACAAGACAAAACAACTCGACTCAACGCATTCAGCCAACAAACTAGACTGAAAATCAACCACAATAAGACAGATATCATGACCTTTAATATTGTCTCACCATCACCAGTATGAACAGAGGATTATGTTCTCACCAATGTAGAAACATTCACATACTTGGGCAGCACCATCAGCTAAGATGGTGGAACAAGTCAGCTCCCCATCTTACTTCTGGGGGGACAGGGAGCAGTACTAGTAGCAGCAATGGCCAGCTCTGCCTTTATTCAGGTGCTCCACCCCCACTAGGGCTTCCTTTCTCTCCATTTACCTACTCCCAGCTGATGCAGTTGCTTTCCTAATTAGCCCTTCAGCTGTGGCTCCGCTTTTTAATTGATCCTCTATTTAGGTCCCAATTAACCTATATTGGTAGGGATTTGAGCGACAGGATACCGAGTCAACTCCTGACTCCGAACCCCTCTCACAAGCAGCCTGTGCTTGCTCAAAATGTATTTTCTTATCATATTCTGAAATGACACAATACGTTTCTAATGCTGATATACAGTGTCTAGTGGGAAATCATCTAAAACACAGATATTCATGGAAGGCAGATGCCTGGGAAAGAGGACAGCCAAAAAAGACAAGTGTGATATTGGAAAGTAAATTAGAAATAAGCATACAATACAATCATGGCAAATTAAAAAGCAATAGCTTTGTTTGGACTTCATGCTCAGAAGCATCCTGTTACAAAGTTGGGAGGTGATGGTCCCTTTTTCTGTGGCAACAGTGAGAATGTGTTAGGCTAAACTTCAAGGAAAACCTCTTAATACTATGGAAGAGTTTGCTAAGGGGAAGAAGCAGAAACCCCAAGACACAAAGGCCAAGATTTTCAAAAATGGGGCCCTTAAGTTAGGCTCCACATTTAGGAGCTTGAATAAATTACTGGATTTTCAGAAGTGCTGAATGTCCCAATCTGGCCCAGTACTAGTCTCTGGATGGATGCCACTCTGGTGTGAGTGGACCTAACTGGTAGATCCCACACTTCTAACCTAAACCTATTGGCTCTATATGACTGGTCACTTTTCCTAGCTCTAGGTCTCTCAGGCACACACCTAGGGGCAGAACCCATGGCTGATACCTTTCTTGGGAAGTGGGATCCTTAGAACCTAGGACCAGAGAGACACCACCCTCCTGAGCCCCTTGCCCCCAGAGTCTACCTGGCTGTGGGATCTCTGGTTTCCAGATAAACCCTTCAGGGATAACATGGCAAATACGTAAGGAACTTCTCAACCACAAACACTTTACTTTTGAAAGCACTACAGCATTGCAATGTAAAGAACTGTGAAGAACAACAAAATCCTGAACACAAGCCCCTAAGGCTCATCTCACCCTTCCAGTGAGACCTGGATTTGGTCAGCACCTTTAAGCCAGGCACCCCTACTTGCCTTCTTAGCCTGAGCTCCTTGCATGTTGCAGTGGTCTGGCTTCTTGCTAAGAGAAGCATCCCGCTTTTAAAACAACCTCGGTCCCCTTTTTGCCCATGTTCTTCAGCTGGGAGAGTTCTGAGCTCCAGCATGTCTCTTGCCCCCCGTTAGCTTTTGTCATTCAATGTCAATGGCCCTACCAGTACAAAAAAACATTGTTCAAGTAGAGAAGATGGCTCTTGATTGCTCTGCCTTAGCCTCTCAGATGGCACCCAGTGGAAAGCCTAAACCCTGCTAGAAAATGGATGTGCTAATCCACAAGGAGGGCTGCAATAGAACATGAGCATCACACTCCATTACAATAGGGAGTAGAGCCCCTGAATCAAAATGGGGTTCACCAGACAACTTGATGTTCTCAATTTGTCATAGACATTTCCCCAAATCGGTCACACTGAGCATCTGCTGTTGCCATCACATTAGCCTCACTGGAAGTTGTAAGATGTTTAGAACTTTTTAAAAATGGCCATTTTATTTAGGTGCCTAAATGCAAATATTTGAAGCTAACTTCAGGCTCTCCTTTTTAAAACTCTTGGCTTACAACATTAGAAATTAGACTGTTGAGAACAATCCTGCGTTGGCCTTCACGAACAGACTAGACCGGACATAAAAAGTCTTTTCCTTCTCTAATTTTAATGATTCTTTAAACACTGGGGAGGCAGGAAGTTGAATTAGCCTCAGCACCACATTGTCACAGTTGAAATACAGGGTAAAGCAATATGGTAGCATTATCAGTAGACTGGTGCATGCCAGCCAAATTTTGTTCATGCGGATAAGCGGAGGATGTGAGGAGCAAACAGTTCTGTGGGCAAGAGACTGAAATGAATTACTTTTTCAAGTTTTAACTGAAAAAAAGGCAACAAGACAGGGAACAAGCTTTTAAAAAGATGGTAGGTAGTGCCCGGAAAGGAGATGTTTAGATTTTAGAATTTTTAGATTTTTTTCCCCCCAATAAATATTACCATTTATAGTGGGACTGATTTATCTCCCTTAAATTTTGTAAGATTTCTTTCTAGCATTTAGCAATAATTACTGGAACTTATCACACAATAAACCTCCCATATTGTAAGAGTTGATGCCAAAACACCAAACAAACAAGTGTCATATGTTGGAAACCCTACTGCACACATGCCACTAATTTTTCCTCAGTCCCAGGCATGGATCCACGAGCATGAGACTGGGGGCTGATAATTGCTGGGGAAGGCATCAAGTTCTTGGAGAGTACCCTCCTCCACTGTCTGAAAGACTAAGTCCTTTCATACTTCCTTCAACAGCCAGAACAGATATGCCTTTGGGTAGCTATTTTAAAGGGATAGTGATATGGAGCAGCATCTATCAAGTATAAATTTCCCTGTGCTCAGGAAGTAAACCACCAACATTAATTCATAGAATGAGATCAATCACTTTATCAGTAAATAAACTTTGGTTCCCTTCCTTTTTTAATTTATTTATTTTAAGGAAGCAGCGATTGTGAGTTCAGATGATGGCTGCCCAAGTGATAACGTGTGGGTCTACGGTTTGGGAATAGGTCAGCAATCCTCATAATGAACCTTAGAAAGTTGCCGAATCTACAAGAATGGAGATATGTTTTTGTATGTTTGACTGGCTGCAGATATGTTGGGGTCTGATTCTGAGAGGAGAGAGCATCCTAAAATCCACATGGACTTCAAGATCACTCAGTAGCAGCCTACGACACACAGCTGAATATTTTTACTAACCACATAATCTCACTTCTAGTAGCAAAAATATGTAATAATTGCTGTAACGCGTGACATTGGTTTATTATATAATATTCAAGTATTTACTGGACTCTTATGCAGCATGGGGCTGTATAAACTATTCCTTGTTTTACTAAGGATATCATTACACCCTGTACACAGGAGGGCTGAAGCTGGTTCAAACTACTGTACATGTTTCTTCTTCCTCTCCTCCCTGTATCGTGATTTAAAAATCTATAGCACTTGTACTTCTTGTTTTAGCAAAATGCTCCAAAATGATCATCTATCATTTTTTAGGAGGGTAATTAATTGGGTGGGTTTTTTTTTTCCTTGAGAAGGAGATGTGTTCTGTATTGTTTCCTTTGCTTGTTTTGGAAGTTGTTCTCTAGAAATGATCTAAGCAAGGCATAATATTTGTAAAGGTTATTTGTGGAGTAACACAGTCCAAGCTGCTAACCAAAATAAAAGCCCAAGGGCTGTCTAGAGTGCAGCCTGGAATGGGGAGAGGAAACTATTTTCTTTTTGTTTTGTCCAGAAGCACCATTCGGGATGCAGAGGACGAAAAAAATTAAAAAATTGTTTTTAGATTAACAAAGTTAAGTAGAAAAATGTCAAGTACCAGGATTATTTTCTTTAGCACCTACTATTTGAAATTCACGACCGAATGCTCAGGTGGCCAATTTGCACCGTACTCAGGCAGTGCAAAGCAGCTGAAAAGATGCTATGAAGGGCAACTGGGGATTCCCCTAATGCAGAGGAATCCTTTGGTAGCAGAGATGTCTAGTTTTTCGAGAGTGTGACCCTAAGGGTGCCGTAAAACTTTGTCTTCACTGACGACAAAAAAAAAATAAAATAAAAAATAAAAAAAGGTGTGTTTTTACCATGGGATAACGAACATGCATTAACTATCTCGCTGTAAAAGCATAATGGATACAAGGTACTGTAGTTTTACTGTGAGGTAAACTAGGCAAAGTAAACCAGGCCGGATTATAGCACTGACCTCACCTCGCTACTTTGCAGTAAACATTAGAGGACCCTTGTCTCCGCTTGGGATTTTACAGCGGATAACTCTCATGTGTTAGCTGTTATCCAGCAGTAAAACAAAACAAAACATCTGGGTGTCAGTACAGAGAAAGCTAAGTTACACCAGAGGCTGTTGTGGCCCCCATGTTGGGGCTCCCCTTAGACCTCTTCCACTCAGTTCCTCAAGAATTCAGTCTGACTCCAGTCTCATCACTCAGGAACCTTTATTTGGCATACAGCAAACCTATGCTAAGTTGATCACACTCAACCACAGAGGATACCGCATACCCAAAATTACACAGCACCCCTCTCCCTTCATATACATTTATACATTACATTGCATTTGCTCTACACTGCATCACATGTTTTGGGATTGGCTTGGTCACTTTGCAGGAACCAATCCCTATATAGCATGTTCTGTCCATACACTGTCCAAGCACAACTTATTCTTTACCTCATTTTATATTCTGGGCTTATTTTATTCATTGGTATCTTGTACATTGTAAATTGTTCCCTGGGTGTTCCCCCTTGTTTTAGCTAGTACAGACATTCTGTTTCCAGCCTGCTGATCCATTTGCCTCCATAATCCTGTCTCCCAAGAAATGAGGCCTCCTCACTTATTTCCAATTACTCATGTCAAGCCAGATCCCATAAACCCTAGAATTATGAGCATGGAAAGGCAGCTTAGAGCCACCTTTCCCAACTTGCAAACAAGAGCCAGCGTGGACTGTACCCAGGGATCTGGCCTTTCTTTTTCCCGTTTAATAATGATATAGTAGTGCTCGTAGGGTGCAAGGCACTGCCCACTGTGATACAGCATGGCCAGAGGGCAGCAGGAGAGTGTTAGAGGGAAGCCTTATTCCCTGTAGAGGGAAGCAAGTTTTCTAGAAGTTGGTTGGAGCACCTGGAGCCAATTAAGGCACCTGGAGCCAGTCACAATATAAAAACCCCTGCTTCAATCAGACAATTGAAAGGAGTTGGAGCAGAGAGCAGTGGGAGCAGAGTGATTTGATGTTGGAGCAGAGAGCAGTTTGAAGGAGCTGAAACAGAGCGGTTGGTGTGGGAGCAGAGAGCAGTTTGGAGGAAAGCAGAGGAGAGTTTGGAGAAGTGCTGCGGTGAGCTAAGAAGACCCAGACTGTAGGTAAAGGGATACCTGGTTTGTGCAGAGAAAGGGCAAGAAGCCCCACAAACTGAAGGGTAGGAGAGGGAAGTAGCCCAGGGGAAGTAATAACTAGTTCAAGTGGTTTACTGCTATCCTCAGGGCCCCGGGCTGGGACCCGGAGTAGGGGGTGGGCCCAGGTCCCTCCCTCTCCGCTCCCCCTCTTCTAGGATACTAGTGGGGCAGTTAATACCCTGTTCAGGAGTAAGAAATGGCTCCCTGAACCCCGCCCCCCACAAGAACAGTAAGCACGGGACCCATCATAATAGTGCTGACAATTTGCCACACGACACATACCAAAAAAGCCAGCCCCTGCCCTGACGAGCTCGCCATCTGAAAAGAAAGGCAACAGACAAAGGATAAAGTGAGGGAGAAGAATACATAAAAAATGTATAGAAAATAATATTCTTACCTGTCCCCATCCACTTTACCAACTGACTAATTTAGTGTAGAAACTGGCCTTGAGAACAGATCTGAAGGTCTCCTAAACCAGTGGTTCTCAACCTTTGTTTATTTACAGACCCCTAAACATTTTTAACAGAGATGCAGACCCCTTTGGAAATCTATTGTTTGTTTATATAGTTGAATTCTATTCAGTCAGTTTTCAGTCTAAGTTTTTCATGGACTCTTTAGAATGGTCCACAGACCAGAGATTGAGAAGCACTGTCCTAAACTATTCTCTTCAGAATACTCTCCTTCAGCTACTGTGGAATAACTACACAAAACAACACTAGAATGAACAACGCATGCATTGTTTTTTATTGTTTTAAGGAAAACGTTTGTTTTGTAAAATATTAAACAAACAAAATATATTGTAGGAAAATAATAATAAAAGTAATAGGGACCACTGTTATTTGTATTTATATAACTGTATCATGTAGAGGCTCCCCTCTGAATCAGAGCCCCATTTGTGCTGTACAGAAACATTGCAAGAAAAAGAAGGCCCTGCCCAGAGTTCACAATCTAAATAGATAAGGCAAACAAAGCGTGGGGCAAAGTAAGTATTCTTCCTATTTTGGAGGTCAGGAATTAAAGCATAGAGTGATAAAATGTCTTGTCCCAGGGCATATGGGACTCTATGGCAAAGTCAGGACTTGAATGCCAATCTCCTGAGTCTCAGCACATTGCCTTAACCACAAGAGCAAACTACAATACAGCCACATAGGACTCTGGACTCATTGTGGTGGCACACGTGTAATAGAGAGTTCATATTTTAATCTTTTTATGTTTCCGGTAATTGAATCAAATTTCAGGGTTATTGAGTTCAAGAACATTGAGAAACAGCTGTCATGTATATGAAGCTGAAAACAGTCTTGAGGAAAATGTTCTTTGAGGATTTCTGATGTAAATTCAGTGGCCAGCGATGTGCCCAGTCCAGGCTGCTCAGATCTGGTCCCCAAAATTTTAGGAATATCTGGACCCAGGACTTGGTTTCTAGCCCATTTCTCTTTTAATGTGCCTTGTATGTTTGGCAAACACCGTAAGAAAGGGAAATAAGTCATTAACAAATATCAACCATTCTCCTGTTTGGACATGACCGTCACTCCACGTTCCTCTACTTATCTTTTTGTTCCTTTCTCCCATAGGCATCTTTGAGCCTTCCCTCCTCAAATGTCCTTTCTGATCCCATATGCCATGCAACATCTCTTCTCTTTCTCCTCCATCTCTTTACTCATCTTTTTCTACAACCCCTCAAACAACTAATCCAGGGATGTGCAAACTTTTTGCCCAAGGGCCACATCGGAGTTGTGAAACTGTATGGAGAGCCAGGTAGGGAAGGCTGTGCCGCCCCAAACACGATGGTCCCTGCCCCCTATCCACCCCCTCCCACTTCCCACCCCTTGACTGCCCCCCTCAGAACTTCTGACCCATCCAACCTCTCCTGCTTCTTGTCCCCTGACAGCCCCCTCCTGGGACCCTCCCACTATCTGACTCCCAACTGCTCCCTGTCTCCTGACTGCCCTGACCCCTCCCCCCCCCCCAGACACGCCCCCCCCCAGGACTCCAATGCCTATCTAAATGCTCCCTGTCCCCTGAGTGCCCCTGGGACCCCCTACCCCTTATCCAACCGCCCCACTTTCAGCCCCCTTACCATGCCGCTCAGAGCGGCAGGAGCTTGCTGCCACACTGCCCAGCAGGAGTAGCGGGCCAGAGCACCAGCAGCGTGGCAAGTTGAGGCTGCGGGGGTGGGTGGACAGGAGGGGAAGGACCTGGGGGCCACCCGCACCGGCCGGGAGTTCAAGGGCCAGCAGAATGGGCCTGCGGGCCGGATGTGGCCCGCCAGCCATAGTTTGCCCACCTCTGACCTAATCCCTTAGTTTCTTGTAAACAACTGGAGAAAAAGAAATAGGATGTGAGTAGGGCAGGTTAAAACAGAAAATGGGGTTTTCAACTAAATGAACATTTTCACACAAAATATCAGCTTCCCTTAAATTTTTTTTAATTTATTGTTTAAATATACAGGAACTCCCTAATTAACATTGTAGTTATATTCCTGAAAAATGCAACTTTAAGCAAGGCGAATTCAATTTCCCTGTAAGAATTAATGTAAATGAGGGGATTAGGTTCCAGGGAAATTTTTTTCACCAGACAAAAGACTATAAATATATGTGTGTGTGTGTAATGTTATATATATATAAATGTATAAACATTACACATACACACAGTATAAGTTTTAAACAAACAATTTAATACTGGTACACAGTGATGATGATTGTGAAGCTTGGTTGAGGTGGAAGAGTCAGAGGGTGGGATATTTCCCAGGGAATGCCTTACTGCTAAATGATGAGCCCTCAAGGATTAACACATTGTTCTTAATGTAACCTCTCACACTCTACAAGGCAGCACGAATGGCGGGAGGGGAGACAGCATAGCAGATAGAGACAGACACACACATTGCGTGTGGGAGAGAGAGAGATGCGCATTGCCCCTTTAAATAAGCTGAGCCCACTCTTAAGTACATTGTCCTTTTAAGTGGATCAGGAAGTTAGACAGCAGCTGCTGCCCCAAGCGCTCTCTGTGTCTCTCCCTCAGTGTCCCCAGCCTGCTCTATATGGAGAAGGGGTAAGCAGGGTGTAGGAACAGGGGAAAGGGAAACACCCTGACATTAGTCCCCCTTTTCCCTCCTCCTCCTGCACAGCAAGCAGGAGGGTCCTGGGAGCAGTTCCAAGGCAGAGGCAGGAGCAGCACATTGCAGTGGGAGGTATAACAGCTGAACTGCCAGCAATTGATAGCCTGCTGGGCAGCTGCTGCACAGGGAACTTAGGGGAGTGGGGAGCTGGTAGGGGGGCTGCCGGTCCACTCTGGTTCCAAGCCCCCATCAGCTAGCTGCAATGGGCTGCTCTTCCTGCAAACAGTGGACAAAGCAGGAGGCTGCCAAACGACGTTAGAAGGGAGCATTGCGCAACTTTAAATGAGCATGTTCCCTAATTGATCAGCAATGTAACAACAAGACAATGTTAACTGGGATAACTTTAAGTGAGAAGTTCCTGTAATTGAAAAATTCAATTTTTGGTTTTGCATTCCTGCTAATAGCCACTGATGGACCTATTCTCCATGAACTTATCTAGTTTTCCTCAAACAGCAAAAACATAAAATATTAATTAATTTGGGCTCTATGACAAAAAGTCAAAAAGTTCCCTCTCTCACACACTGATGCACACCCACCCACCAAAGCTATAATGTTTTTTGTCAAATCAACCTGATAGCTTTCTTTAACAGGGTAACAAACCTTGTGGATAGGGTGGAAGTAATAGATGTGGTATATCTTGACTTTAGTAAGACTTTTGATACGGTTTCACATGACCTTCCCATAAACTAGGGAAGTGAAATCTAGATGGAGCTACTATAAAGTGTGTGCAAAACTGGTTGGAAAACCATTCCCAGAGAGTAGTTCTCAGTGGTTCACAGTCATGCTGGAAAGGTATAATGAGTGGGGTCCCACAGGGATCAGTTCTGGGTCCGGTTCTGATCAATATCTTCATCAGTGATTTAGATAATGGCATAAAGAGTACACTTATAAAGTTTGTGGATGATACCAAGTTGTTAGGGTTACAAGTGCTTTGGAGGATAGGATTAAAATTCAGAATGATCTGGACAAACTGGAGAAATGGTCTGAAGTAAATAGGATGGAATTCAGTAGGGACAAATGCAAAGTACTGCACTTAGGAACAATCAGTTGTATACATACAAAATGGGAAATGACTGCCTAGAAAGGAGTTCTGTGGGAAGGAGATCTGGGGGTCATAATGGACCACAATCTAAATATGAGTCAACAGTGCTGCTTACCGGGGTGGCAGTGGTGCACACTAGGGCAAGGAAAGGCTCCCTGCCTACCTGCCCTGGCCCCCCTGAAGCGGACAGCACCTCGTCCCTGTGGCCAGACTATGGGTTTTTCCACAAGGGACAGCTTCAGACGGATAGATCTAAAGGTGGGTAATCTGCATTCCCCTCTTCTTAAGTATTTCCTAGGAATACCACTTAATTTTGTCTAGCACATTTTCAAAGACTACACTTCCCAGGGTTTATGTTAGCCATGTTGTCCCCTTAAAGTTACATAGAGTTCCTCTATAATACATACACATTTGCATTCTTAATACAATACACTAGTATGCTTAAACTTAATCTGTTAAGGTTTACCCTGGATATTGCAGGAAATTGTGATAGTAAGCTCTTTGGGGCAGAGACCTTTTTACTATTTTTGTAAACGGCACATCTCATTTTTGATATATAAATAATAGTAATAATTTTTAACAAGTGGTCCTACATGATGAAATGTATGATATGGGTATGCGAGTCATATAGCTCTGCCATGTAAACAGTGATAATTCCTGTGGCATTTCAGATTCTCAACAGGTAACAGAGCATGTGCCTAGAGGCTCAGGAAAGTAATGAAGCAACCACAAGATTTCAGAGAAGAAACCCATCGCTTCTGGATCTCTGAAACTCAACTGAGAAAGAGAAAAGCAGGATAAAGTTTGGATCAACCTTTAGGAGGTATCTACATTCTGGTTGGCTGGCTGCAAGGCAGCTGACCTCTTAAAAGGTTATAAAAGCTGCTTGGCTTAAGGATAGACAGTGTTAAAGACGAAGAAGGCGTTCTTAGGAACAGGAGATCTGTATTGCTGCAGTTATACTTTATCTGAGGGAACCTCATTGAAAAGGGGAACTACCTACTGCCCATCTTGCATGAATTACACTAAGATAAATAGGTGCAAGATTTGTTCCAGATGTGCATACCTAGGCTCAGGTGCAAATTAAATGCCATGACTCCTGGGATCTTTGAAGCATACTCACAAGTCCATCACAACATATGAAAGAAAGCACCTTTCTTTTGCAACAAAAACAAGTCAGAAATGAACCACTTCCAGAGGAGGGCTTGAGATGCTATAGAAATTGAGAATTTTTTCAGTGGGCTATGGTGTGTGTGTGTCGGGGGGAGGTTGAAAATACAAATAGAATTTTTATTTATATTTTTTAGACTGGCAAATTTTATTTTTGGTTGGCGTTTAAGTTGGGCATGGTAGCGGAAAATTCCATTTGACAAAGATAATCCAGCTCTTTTCTTTGTAATGAAGCAGAATGTAATTCACAGCTTTTGTTTAAGTAGGTCCTTGAACAGTATGTATTGTCTGCTAACTGTCTGCCTCCGTTCATTGCTTTTGAAAACAACTGTGGTAATTTTAGATCCCTTTAGGTGGCTCAGTATTTTCAGATGAGACAGTCCATCTATCCATGCCGCTGCATTAGTGGCCTGACAAAGAGTTTTTCATCACTAATATGGAATCGTAGCTTGCACCCTGACCCTCATGAATTCAATTCAGAGCATTTGATCTCAAAACTAGGCTGGGATGAACAAAAAATCTGATCAGATGATGGCATGCAGGAAGAAATAATATAATAAACAGAATGACTGTCTCAAACATACTTCTCTCTGTTTACCATCAAGTAGTTGTTTTAATATATGTGAGGAAATGGAACTGCCTACAATGGTCAGACTGGAGTTCAGGTAGATAGATAGTATTGTGTCCATCAAATAGATAGAGAGTCAGTTCAGGCTTCTGTCCTCCCCTAACACTGAGCATGAAAATCCCCACTAGAGATCCAGGGTACAACATGTAGAGGGGCATAGTACTTATGAGCAAGTGGAGAACCAGTGCATCTAAAACAGCAGATTCCTCTTCTTTGAGTCAAGTGCTCCTCTGGGATTATGGCCAAATCACTGTGGTCTTCTGGGACTCTACCCAATGCAGATCTGCTGTTTGTTTTCCAAGTACTTACCAAAGTACCACAATGGCAGACTGAAATGGAGTCCCTTATTTAACCACAGGACAGGTATGGAAGACGCAGCCAAAGGGAAAGTTTCCCCCATGCTGCAATACCAATGCATACCTCAGCCCTGATTTAGAGGATTCTCCTCTGACGGTGAAAGCATATTTTAATCCCTTTGGACCATTTAGTTCTTGGCTTTTTTGCCAAGATTGAGAATCAGAGTCAACTGCAGGGGTAATCTGTGGAACAGACACCTGTCAGTTAGAAACCCAATCAAACTTCACATACGCCACTGAGCAGCACTTGAATGATGATTTTCAGTCCCTACCAACTCATATTGGATTTGAACTTGAGACCTAGAGGCGAAAACTCCTGTATCCCATTATGAATCCCTTATGCCAGTTAGGTCTTTTTGACCAACTAAACTATCCTGACTTTCCCTCTTTTCTTACTTTTTTCTGCAGATTACAGTAGCTTCGAATGCAAATGAACAGTCCTACTGCTCTAGGGCCAATGCCAACAAACCAAACCAAAGTAGCCCTTCCTCAGCTCTGGCAATTTCCCTCTGACCACCACCACAGACTTAATGTACCACTTCTGTCTTGTTTTTGTGTCCATAAGCCTGTGAAGCAAGAGTTGTGATTGATCTCTGAACCTGAACATTAAGCATTCCCCTACTTTACAAGTGACATTTCTCTCCTTTTTGGCACTGGAGTCATTTACTATATTTCTTCCAAGATGTCAAGTTACAATGCTCTACGTAATCTGAAACCACGGCACCTGTTGATTCATGCCTTTCTTTATAGAAGAGAAGATCCCCACTGAACAGCCACAACTACAGGTTGTGACAACCTCCCAAATGCCTTTTAAAACCCACAAAGCTCTGCCCAGTTAGACTATTTTAAGAAATAGCATATAGCTGTTTTTTCCTTAGTGAATTTAATCTTAGAACTTGCTGCCACACTGAGAGCTTGGTCAAGGAAGCTGTTGTTAACTTGTTTCCCAGAAGAGAGGAGCATCCCATGTTGTAATCAAACATAGAAGCTGAAAGAAACATGGAATTACATATATGGAAGTGGAATTACATACCTCAAAGACTTTTAAAGATCAGCAGCACTAAGCTCAAAGGCCAAACGTTTCTCGACATTATCTGGATACCAACTGGGGGTACACTGTAGCGTGTTGTTTAGAAAGGGGATTGCCACCGATAACTGGGCATGCAAGCCCTGTAGCGTTCCCAGATGGCCAAGTGTGGCTGTGCTGAGGCCTGCCTCAATTTCTCATTAAGTCAGGCTCCCTTTAAAAACTAACATGCAGGTTACACGTTGAAAACATTCCATCTTCTGGTGTCCTATTTACTACATCTAGCACAACGTCTTTCAAAAGTAAGCCCAAACCTACAAAATTTTCATTCCAGTTTCAGCTGTGCCCAGCCCCTCCTCCATTGCTGTGCGTCCTCTATTTAACAATTCTTCTGCCCCAGTCTCAAGATGGGCCCAGTCCCTGTTCCCTGAGGGTCTGTCTTCCCTTCAGAGTTCCAACAGTCTTGTTCTTCAGTCCAAGCTGGGGCACAGCCCTTCCTCCCTGGAGGTCTGGCGTTCTGCTCTCCCTGCACCTCTTGCTAGGAGTTGAGCCTCTTTCACAGGCCTTCCCCTCTGATATCTTCCCCGTGCTGACTCAGGGCCCTGCAATATCCTCCTTACTCCCTACCATGTCTGCAAACATGACTCCCAATCGCCTGTACTTGTTTCCCTTTTATAAGGCCCAGGTGCCAGCGCCACTGAGCAGCAGGTCATCAAGTCCAGGTTCACTGGACCCTGCTCTCTTTCTCACAGGGGCCAAGTCACACGTGACACCGATCCTGTAAAAGGACCCCTCAACTCCCACAACTGACTGAATCAGTGGGTGCCAAAGTGGTTGGCTTGTAGCCAGCTGAGCTTCACTTATTTCTCCCTCACAGAACCTCCAGGACAAGTTAATGACGGCTAACATTAACTTGCAAAGGTTTCCCTTTTGTGCTGTTTGTCTTCCCGCCATGCATGGTTTCTGATCTTCCCTACAGTGCAGTCTGGTCTCCTCAATAGAGACCCTGTTTCTGCAGTAATGTTCTTATGATATTTAAGTAAAGATCCCTCTGGTGCTATCTAATGCTGTAAAAGGATCTTGCACTCACACACATCAAAGAGAAACTGGCTGCCCAGCAACTAAAAAAACCCCACATTCAGACAGAATTCAGAAATGAGCTCCGGCAGTGGAGCCCAGAGCCACATTTGGCTGTAAATTGCAACTCTTCTCTTCAGCATTCTGGGTTGTTTGAGTTTGGTATTTCAATTCAGCCCATTAGAGAGCAAGGCCCAAACTGTAAGATTCAGATCCATACCTGTTCTTTGCCAAAGTTGCTACTGTTGCTATAGTTTCAGTTTAGGGGTGTCTGTCTCTCATACTATATTATATTACAAAAAAACAACATTAAAAAAATATAAAGGCTGCAAAGTCAATCACTCAAGTTAGAAAATGCTAGAATTAAGGTTGTCTATGCAACCTTAATTTAGCTTGTGTGTGTGTGTAGGCATTATGATACTGACTTTAATTACATGGATCACATACTACTTTTTTCCATAGAACCTCCTGCTTCTTTCAATGCATAGGAAGGACCTTTGAAGATGAATCAGGGCTGTGTAGTGAAGTAGAATGTCAGTAAAGTGGGAATAATAATGCCCCTAATGCCACAGAGGAGTTGTGAAAATAAATTCATTAATGTTTGTGAAGCACTCAGATACCTTAGTAACGAGCCCATAGAAAAGCCCATGAGGAAACTAATAATTGTCTTCAGAATAGTGTGCAGTAAATAAAGCCTAGGGCCACACATTGAACAATGAAGGGGAAAAATATTGAACAGCTGCTTGTAAAGTGAGCACTGCCCATCCTGTGCAACCGGGGGAAAGGGGAGGGCAGTATGGGATCATGTAATTGAAGAATGTATCATAATGCATGGTGGGCTAGATTACTTAATTCTGGCACTTCTGGACTTTTGAGTGCTTGACTTTACAACCGAATAATCTTTTAACCTGATTTTTTTTAAAAAAAATAGGTATATTCACATACTGCTCTTCCCTCCATCACGTTAAAAGCTACATGCGTAAAGATAAATTTAAAGCACCTTTTTATATTCATCTTTTACTGAACTGCATCTGTTGATTTTTTAAAGATATTTTATTTCAGAACCACAATATAGTTCACCACCATTGCCATTAACGGCCTGTTACAAAACCCATTAAAGTCTACAGAAGTTTTTTCATTGACTTCAAAGGACTTTGGATTGTACCTTGAGTTTCTCAATGCCTAACAATTAAGAAATTAATTAATCCTAATCACAAACAAAAACTGTATCTAAGCAACATGTAAATTGACATTGGGGTATAGCTGGTTGTACATTTCACACATTACTTGTAAATGTGCTCTTTGTCAACTTGCATGGCAATTAGTTAGCACATGTGAGAATGCCAGATGATAGTTTTATAATCTGAGACTGTAAGCATGAGAAAAGAAAGTGGTGGCTAACCAAAAAACTTTCATCATGTTTTTTCATACAGTGTGATGAGGATTTGTTTCGTTCTCTCCACAGAAACGATCTTGCAGAGTTTTTCAAAACAGCTTAACTCCCAAAATCAAACACACACTAATGAAAAGTTGGACTGGAAAGACTTCATTTTGGCCCTAAAATGAGACTGAGCTAATGCCACACTATGGTATATCACACAAAGAAGGCACATAAGAAGAAAGGGCTTGCTTATCCCTATAGAACTTCTGTGTGTCTGTCTCTCTAGGGTTGGTTATGCTCATCACTCTGGTATGC
>ML677350.1:23074769-23133250 GCA_007922305.1 Dermatemys mawii | reverse complement strand
TTTAGTTAGTCTTTAAGGTGCCACAGGACTCTTTGTCACTTCTGCAATTCCAGACTAACACGGCTACCCCTCTGAAACTTGGGAGTAACACTTATGTGGCAGCAGAATACATTAATGAGCATACAAGTATTCTAGGGATATCAGACGATAAACATAGATAATGAGTGTCTCAACACCCGTGAAGCTCTGCAGGCGAAGTAAGCTGAGTCCTCCTAGCAACTGTCATGCAGTCAAAGCCCCTCTCCCCCGTCACTATCCACATTATAGTTATTTAAAAGAGGTTGTAAAATGCCTTACTGATGCAATTGTGGGATGTATTACTGAAAAAGTAGCAAAAGCAAGGAGAAGACAGTAAAGCACTATAAATGCTTTCTTCAAGTAGTCTAAAAAGCTAGAGGACTTAGCGGAGAAGTTGAGAAGTGGACAACAGCCAGAAGTGAGATTGAAGATAAGAAGTGGTATTTCAGCTAATGTTACTAACCAGCCAAAACAGAACAATTATATATAGAGCTGAAATGAAAGAGTTGTTTTAAGAAAAGCTGCCAGTATGTATTAAGGCGAAAAAAGAACAGAATAAAATGGCCTCCCTGTGGCACTACTCCCAGTACGTGACCTATGTAGTACTAGATTGCTGTGTGGATGTGTGCATTTTATTTTTGAATGGTTTCCTGATAGTTAAATAAATCACACCATATACAATTATCTTTTTATTTGGCAATATTTCCTATTTCAGTGGGATAAAATAAAATAATTTGAAGTCTGAGATTCTAAAGAAAGTGTGGGAGTTGACAGCATACAATTTATAGGAGCAAAATCATTTCTGTGGTTTATAATTTTTACTTGAAAGACAATAGATACCTGGGGGGCATATTCACAGCTGGTGTAAATTCTCATAGTGCTATTTGCGTCAATGGAGCCAGCTATGACAATTTACACCAGGTTACATGGGGAAAAAAATGCACACAAAATATTGTACTCTCTAAAAGTTCTGATCAGTAACAGCACTTAAAATGAGTGAAAATACATATTTAGAAAGGTGTACTAGCTCATATTTTAGATGATTGCTACCTGACACCATGAATGAATTCCTCCTACCCATTTTTTGCGCAACGGGTTAGGTGCATATGATAATAAAAACTTAGAAGACAAGCCGTGAAAATAATAATATGTGTGATGAGTTGTCCCATAATTCAGCAGGGAAAAGAGACTACCAGTCAGCAATGCCATGGAACATAGCTGATGTGCTATCACTAAAGAACAGTAATTAAACATAAGGAAAATGTAGCACAAAATTGAATGAGTAGTGAATGGTTTGCCACAAAAAGTTAATCAGAATCTTCTCTATGAGAAAATTGGGGCTAGCAATTTTTTTTTAAATGGTTGGAAGATTTAGGTCAGGTTTTTCCATTGAAATCATTGGGCACTGTGAACGGCTGTATTGCCCTAGTAAAAGTTAGACTTAAAGCCATGTAGAATCTCTACCCAATATAATGTGCAAAATTTTTCAACTGGTGAAAAAAATGCAGATTTGGAAGCACTGAAATGTTCATGCTTTGTGAAATTCACTGGGCCTATAACTCTCTGCAGGTATATGATCCAAGTAGCCTCATGTTTGATTTGCAAGCTGCTCCACACTTTGTTGAAGGATTAAATTGCTGTCTGTAAGCAACTCTTTACATCTTGCTTTCAGTACACATTTTCTTTGTCTTGTGTGAGCGCCTCAAAACCAATTAGTCTAGACTTTCCTCTTCAGATATTACTTGCTTATCCACCCCATTCATTTCAGTTGACATGGTTTTACCTTCATTTTCCAATGAGACTGCAGCATCCTACATTTTGTTGCAGCCAAAATTTGCAGGCAAAAGGGCTCATTAACCATTCCCTCATCCTGAGCTTTATTAACACAGTGGAAATGGACACAATAATGAGAAGCAGTCTGTACTTCATATTTGCTTCTCTGCTACTGATCCCTGCTCTCACTACATGAAAGGGAAACTCCAATAGTTCAGCTGGACCAGTCAGCACAAAGAGAAATGAGGAAGAAAACAAAACAAAACAAACAAACAAAATCAAAACACAAAATTAGGCATTTAACTGGTTGCTCTGTACTAAGCCTTGCTTCTTTCCTATTCCACTTTGTAGTCAAATCTTACAGTGAGTTGTGCAATATTTTAAGCACAAAATCCCAACTCCTGGAGTCATGTAATTATGTGAAAAATCCCAGCAAAAATAGGAAGTTTGATAACTCTCACAGTGGCAGAGAAAAGACAGAAAACAAAGCATTAAAGCAGGGGTCGGCAACCTTTCAGAAGCGGTGTGCCGAATCTTCATTTTTTCACCCTAATCTAAGGTTTCACGTGCCAGTAATACATGTTAACGTTTTTAGAAGATATCTTTCTATAAGTTTTTAACAGATAACTAAACTATTATTGTATATAAAGTAAATAAGGTTTTTAAAATGTTTAAGAAGCTTCATTTAAAATTAAATTAAAATGCAGAGCCCCCCAGACCAGTGGCCAGGACCCGGGCAGTGTGAGTGCCACTGAAAATCAGCTTGTGTGCCACCTTTGGCACCTGTGCCATAGGTTTCCTACCCCTGCCTTAAAGGCTTAAAACTCAGAAGACAGATAAAAAGAACCCCCAAATTATTATTAAATCTCAAGATTTTTTTAGCCAATCTCACAATTCTGACTCCTATATTTTGAATATGTGGAGTTGGCAATATTGGAAGTGTGAGCAAAATATCTAATATGTTGGACACAAAAATATTAAATATATGTAGGAACATTAAGATGCTGTGAGATTCATTCCTTTAGACAAAAGAACCCTATTGCCTCAGTTTCATAATTCTTTATATTTCTGACAAACTGTTTTCAAAAGTAAAGTTGGGGAGATCAAATTTGTTTGGACTGAAGGCAAATCTGGGACTAAAACAAGTGACATTCTTAGAAATAAGTGATGTCCACCCTCCCTACAGTTTTTATTTACTCTGAATCAGTCCTCAGAGTGCAGTCCTTACTTTCCAAAAGATTTTGGGTACATCTGAAATCACTGGAAAAATTAACATTGTGGATAAGTAGGAGGAAAATGCATGTTTATACATTACTCTTAGGTCATGTGACTCTTAATTTAGCTGAGATTTTCAGTAAATCAGAGAGTAGGCAATTGGGGATGCGTGCGGTAAACTTAAAATTATTTCTATTTATTATTATTTTTTTAACAAAGAGAGGAAGGGTTCTTTTTTAAATGTATTTTTGTGATCAAAAGGTTAAAAAAACCTTGTCCCTGTAAAAACAATAAAATATGCAAGTTTACTGCTTGTGAAAGGTACTAGGTTGACAGTGTTGCTAATAGCTCAGGAGTGAGAATTGCATATGCACAGGGAAGCAAAAACTTTGCACTGAAAACTTCCTGCTCTCTGACTGACCTGATATATTGCATCTTGATGTGTGTGTGACATGTGCAAGAGAAGAAAATGCTGAAGATAATGAAATAAAAAATTGTCAGTATTTTAAAGGGTGCTCACAATGCTCCTTCAAAGCAAAGGCCTTGAACATGCCTCCCTGAGTGACTGCATCTCTCCCCATCCCATACTGTGACAGCTGCAACCAGCAGAGCACGCTGCTGTCATTTTAAGAGTGGAGCTGCTGGCCGGATGCCTTTTTTGGAGGCCTCAGGACCCTGGAACTTGCTCCTCCCATCTCAGTCCATGATAGCCTAAACTTAACCCTCCAAGCATGCTCCAGTATCCATGTATTTGATGGGGTAAATGGGGAAGGTTTAGGGTATGATTCAGAGGGAATTCATCGGGCTCTTATCATACTGGCTGGCTGAAATAATTCATTATTTCTACATATTAGGTTTTGCTGCTGAATAGTCATCATTTAGAGCTGTAAGCCTAAATAAGAGTTAGAGCATCTAGAGCTTTTTGTAGGCACAATTTTTATTCTGATTTAAAGCTAAATAACAAACAAAGGTTTTTTTAAAAAAAATTGGTTTAAATGAATATAATGCTCATGAAAAGTGTCAAGTTTACATGCTGATGGTTGACATTCTCTAACCAAAGCAGCTGTAAATAAACAGCAGCAGCTGTGCAAATTTTCCCATCTTATCCCAAGAATGTCCTTCATCTGGATCCTCAGTTTCCAGACTTCAATTCTTCTCCAATCTGTCCCAAATTAACAAGAAATTAATTCAGTCTTCATGCCTATTTCATCTTGGAATGGTGCAAATTAGTGATTTTGTTATGTCTACACTGTGCACTAGGACCTGGCATATTCTTTACCTAATAATTTAGGGCCCAATCCTGCTCCCTAGTGAAGCTAATGGCAAAATCTCTGTACTACAGTGGATATTCACATGCTTGTGGGAGGATTCTAATTTAATGGAGAGAATTGTGGAATAAAGGGGTGTCATGCATTTTAATTGCATCTTTATTTTGTTTTAAGAAGCTTGAGATTATAGAATCTTGTCCTCTCTCTTCTGAACCTTAATAACTAGCTATTTAAGTGGTGCAAGCTAGTTTGAGTGTTTGGAGGTGTGCAAACGAGAAGAGAATAAATGACAAATGTCAAATACAATGAAATTAATTGATTTTTTTCTGTAAATCTGCATACTGTATTACTTCTGCACATGGTGCATTTTTCTGTCTAATTCAAATGAACATAGGATATTTAATTCTAGAACACATCAAAAGAAAACCTAGTCCAATAAGCTCTCTCTAGCATTGTCCCAGGTGCAAAAAACCCATAACACTACTCAAAATGTATTCCATGTGAACTCATGGGCTAGAATTAAAAAGTCTGGACCTGAGTGGCCACAAATCTTGGGATAGCTCAGATCTGGATTTGAACATCATTGTCACAGCTTGGTCACGGGCGGCCAGCTCCAGTAGAGAGAACGTGAGTCTGCAGTCACAAGACAGGAGTCAGCTGGGTCAGGATACTGGGAAGTCAGAAGCAGGAAACAAACTGAAGATCAGAACCATGAGGCAGAAACCAAGGGGTTAGAACCACAAACCAGATGCCAGGAGTCATGCCAGGTCTGGATGCTAGAAAATCAAGCTAGGAGAGCAGAAAGCACAAGACATATAGCCCAGTTGTTCAGATGTTTTCCTGTTCCTGCTTCTGGCTTAAATAGAGCCAGCAGACCAATCAATGGCTCCAGGACTCTGCCATGATGATTGCAGGGTGGAGCCTCAAACTGAAGCTGGGCTTCATAGTTGCAGAGTAAGCAAGCTCCAGCAGGCTGCCAAATGGAGGGCTGGAGTGGGGCTGCTCCTATAAACCCTGCAGAGACACGTTTGAGATCCACAGGTCATGACAGTTATGGGGCAGATCCTCAGTTGGTAGGAATGATCATAGCTCCATTGTGGAGTGTTTCTCTCTCTCATTACATACATCACTGAAGTCTCCCATTCCCAACCAAGTACCACAGTCCAGGGTATATGTACAGTTGGGTATTTTTTTTCCTTTTGACTACTACTTTTTTTTGGTCATTCCTTCCGTTTCTGTGTTTTCTCTTTCACCCCATGAGGCTGAGACTGTCTTGGTTAAACTTCAGCCAAGTCAGATTGCATTTCAAGGAAAAGGTTGTGTTCTTCTGATGTATCATGTCAGCTTTGCTTCACTATGATGTAAGACTATGCGCAGAAGAGAATGCCTTATCCATCTCCACAGAGTGCCAAATGTTAAAGTTTATAAGGTTATTTGCAATCTCAGATGTTATACAAATAGAACACAAGGATCTCTCTTTCAAGTTTACAATCTGGAAAGTTGAATGGTTGAAACAGAGTTTTATTGGAGATGAACCACACTTGAAGAATGTAAAAAATTTCACTTTCTGAATCTTCAATCCAGGAAAAAGTTCTTAGAGAAGAGACAAGAGTCTTATGATTCAGCAGAACCAGCAGTAAGACTTAAGAAGAAAAACTAAAGCAAACAATAGGACATTTTTCTTTTGTCCTAATTCTGGACCAGATCCTGCTTCTAGTGGAAGTTTTGCTACAGATTTCATTGGGTCAGGACTGGATCATCTACACACTTGAGTGTTTGAACCTGCACAGGTGTGCTCATTTGATAGTTTTTAGACACACACACAAATTTTTAAATTTTTCTATTCTTATTTAACCAAATTCTGCTCTTGTTTGCATCACTGTAAATCCAAAATAGCTACTTTGGCTTCAGTGGAGCTACTCTGGATTTACACTAGTGTAAGAGCAAAATTCAGCCCACTCTCTTCATCTTGTTACCATGGTTTTTTTTTTCTGAAATAAGCTTTTGCTTTTCAGGAAACTTCAAAACCCACTTGATCATCACAAGCAGATTTCCGAAAGACACTTCCCAGCCTCAAGCACGCTTTAGCACATCATCTTCTTTGGAACAGCTCCCCAAAGAAAATTTGAGCATCTCAATCTCTAGTAAGTACACCAAAGGCAGCAATAGGTGAAGAGAGGAAGTAGCCTGAAAACAGCATTAGCAATAAAAGTGCAGTGCAATCATGACAGAATCAGTCAATGGCATCTAGGAGTCATTAGTTTCAGTATAACCAACAACACTGACTGGTGCAGAAAGCCACTGACGAAGGGTGAGTGGCCTGAA
This sequence comes from Dermatemys mawii, assembly GCA_007922305.1. Classification (NCBI taxonomy): domain Eukaryota; kingdom Metazoa; phylum Chordata; order Testudines; family Dermatemydidae; genus Dermatemys; species Dermatemys mawii. The sequence continues at coordinate 23,126,651 of ML677350.1, read as the reverse complement.
AGTAATGTTGCAGACTGAATAAGAGCAAAAGAGATGTTGTGGGAAAATAAGACTGGTACCTGGAAGCAGACAGAATTTGGTGGACAGCAGAGAGAATACTATTTCATTCTTCATAAAGACGTGGCTCTCTACATCTCAGTTGCAGGAGAGAAAGTAACATGAGACAGGCTGTTATTGGGACTGCATAAAACCAAAACATACTGGTTATCGCCATGTCGCTCCAGATTTCCAGACAAAAGCAACTGGAGTATATGCAGAGAAGCATCTTCTCCAATATGTATCCAAACAAAGCCATACGTCCAAACTTTTTGAGGCCTGCACCTCATTACATGAAAACATACAACAATAGCAGCAACCACGCTCAAGGAAACCTCCAGCCATCCTAATTACGCAATTTAATAAGACCTCAGTGACTCCTGAAATAGCCCGAGGAGCATATTTTGAAGTAAAAGATTAATCTTAAAACTGATCATCAAGGGTAAAGCTTCCCATATCACCTTTCACCTCAAAAGAGAGAGCTAAACAATCCCTCCTTCCTTCCTCTCCCCTACCCCCGATAAGCACCCTGTGTATTGAAGAAATCACAAAGTGGATGGGAAAAGGTGCAACATTATCAATTATTTTTATCTCCTCTAATGTGATACACATTGGCCCACTTATGTATATTCAGTCCCTTACGCCCACTTTACTAGTTGTACAGATCAGTCTGCAATCTGCCATTTATAATACAGGGTGGGAACAGTCTGTGATAGTTTGCTAGGACATGTAGACAAGTTCCCACAAATCTACTAAATAGGTACAGACAAATCTTGGCTCTGTGAACAAAGGATACCATTTTCAAAAGCACCTAGCTGACTTAGGAGCAAGTTACTTAAGTTTTCAAAAGTTATTTAAATACTCAGGAGTCGAAGTCTCATTGAAAGTCAGTGGGGCTTGGGCTCCTAATCACTTAGGTGTTTTAGAAAATTTTACCTTGCATTCAACTATATCAGTGTAAATCTGGAGTAATTCTATAAATGTAGGTGGAGTGTCTAGATTTACGCTGGTCTGATTATGATTTACATTTCACTCACTCACTATAGCCCAGGTGCGATAAATAAAGTGGGGGGATAGCTTCCTTTGACAGGACACTCAGCCAACTAGTTAGCTGTAAAATCCCTCTTGGTAGCTGTTCTTTACTTGCTTTACCTGTAAAGGGTTAAAAAGCACACCAGGCAAGCTAGCATTTTTGCTGGTTAATTCGCTGTCTTCATGCTGATGCCTCCATTGCCTGCAGTGTAACAGGGAACAATTATTCCATTCTGTTATTGTTCATCCTCTGTGATGACAATTATTCTGACTATAATGAGGTTCTATTGCCACCCCTGCCAATGGCTTGTGTATATAGAGTTTATGCCTCTAGCTGAAATATATTTGTGGGTCAGTCCCTTGTGCATTCTAAAAGGAGGACAGGGTTAGAGCTCTGCATTCCCTTGAAAGCAAGCCAAGTAGGAAGTTAAACAACTTTAATTTTTGCAGAAGTTCAAAAGAGTACACACTATCGCAGACTATGTGGCTGGGCAGTGTGGAGCCTTCAGCTGTCCTGTGCTTGCATTGCACATTCACAGGAACATTTTTTTGAGAATGGCAAGGTCTTGGCCTCTCATTCCAAATCTCCCGGCTGCTCCCTTTCGGTCATATTGTCTCTGGACCTTATGAGGGAGAGGGATCCAACGGGCCTTTCTACCTCTTGCTAGGCAAGCACAAGGGCAAGGCACAGTTGTGGGCCCTGTGTTCTTAACTGATCTTACTGCACTTCCCTGGGGCTTCATGCAAGGATGGGGAAAAAGAGAAGGGGAGGGCATAGTGCACAGAAGGGATAGGGAAACTTTGCCAAGCCCATCAGGGCAAATCTCTGGTGTTCCCCACCCCTCTATCAAGGGCTTTTTAATAACCTCATGGGCAGATGGGATCTCACATGAAGGCTTCCTGCTATGCATGTGATTAAAATAAACACAAGTGCTAAGGGGTGGGGGGGAAGAGAGAGCGAGCAAGAGCGCAATATCATTCACACATTAGTACAATGTGCCTCCTGACCATAATGTGAACATTGGATGTAATTATGTGCAAATAACCTAGTAATTTATAAATCCCATACCTGTTCTCAGTTGCCTTGCTTATATTTATTCATATAATCATGCCCTCATTTCCTTCTCACTCTTTCTGGTGAAACTGACTAAATGGAAAGTGAGGGTCAAAGAAGGAGAAAATATTTTACAACATATTCACTGCTCTCTGTTAAATAAAATAATAATAAATCTCACCAGGTGCATTTCCCCTTAGCCTTGCAAGAAAAAAAGTTACACATGAGACAAGGAGTAAGGATAACAGACATGGGCTTAGACTTCAATTGATGATTTGGTTTCAAGCCCATCTATAGAGGAGAGACAGTAAGTTCTCCTTGGCAAACAGTTTTGGATAAAAAAAAATCATCTCTTGAAAGACCCTTTAAAGGGCTTATATCCTCAGCTGATGTAAGTCATATAGCTCTGTGGTGATCAATTTATTGTCTGGAGCCTGCTGTTTTTCCCCTATTCTGTTAGTATATGGATGTGGGTGGAAGCACAAGCCTGGAATTTCCATTACGTTACAGATTATTGGTTATGTGATGGGAGGGGACAGGATGACTATCCTTCATTTCCTCTCTGAATGTCCAGTAGATCATAGTGTCATACTTTTAAGTCTTGCCTCCTATTTGGAGTCTTGAAAGCCCTAAGGGTGCAGCAGTGAAATTCAGATTCAAATTTCTCCACAGGGGGTAGGATCTGGTGGGTTGGCTCAAGTCCTATCCTACTGTATGCATTTTACTACTTAGAACAAACTGGCATTTTAAAGAAAATCTCATTTTTCACTTTGCATGGATCTTTCCTTCCTCATGTTTGTTTCCACAAGGTACCTCATTCTGAATTTCAGATTCAGAATAGGCTTCCATCATGTGTTTTCCTGCAGAAATCTTGTTCAGCTAAAAATGTTAGTAGCTTACTTTGGATAATGAGATTCTGCTGAAACATCCTAAAGAGGATTTTTGACATTAAAATCATTGTTTTATTTATATATGCCCCTTCAAAATCAGGTCAGGAAGCTGCATCTACTGTAAATTAGATGCTTTGTTTAATTTTTAATAAAAAAACCCTCTTAATGGATCATAGTACATGGCAGGCTCTTATGAATCATGAATCTTGCTGATGGAGTTATGATCTGTATCTCATATAATTCATTACCTCACTACCCCACACATCCTCCTTTCTACTGTACGGTATCACTTTAACAATCTGTCGTTGCTAAATATACACCTAAAAAGGCTGATGTTATTTATAGCCACCCAGCAGAGAATCTGCATTTTAAGGTTATCATATAAAAAGACTTGGTAACACCAGTTACTTCCTCATTACACACACAGCATTCCGTGGTCTTAAGCAGCAATAAACGTTTAGTAGGATGAGGGTGCAATATGTGTCATGTGTCTCAGTTCTGATGAAAAATAAATCCAAATAAAGTCCCTAAAAGGCCAATAGTTTTCTATGCCTTAGTACTGTATTATTTTAGTGCATTTTGCATAATGTCCTCAATATTAGCTCTTAAAAGATGTCCTTAATATTAGCTCTGAAAATGGACTACAGCAGGTTTTAACTCAACAGAACAATTCTCCAGCATGTCAAAGCTGCTTACTGTATAGGTAGAAATAAGTTTTCAACACTTGATTAGGTGTAAATGTCTCCTTTTGCTAGCTAAGTGCCTTCTACCTAAAGTCCAAAAGATCCTTGAGAGCTACATTTTGTGAGGTGAGTCCTCCCATACAAGGACTACACTCTGTGCCTATGTTGGAACTGCCTCCGTAATTATGTAAGACATTCTGTGGAAGCTGCAAGGACAGGAACATCATCAATCTCTGAGGGGTAGAACCCACCAACTATACCTGTAGGACCGTGGTATCAACACTACACATGAAGACATGGCAATTAACAACAGGTAAACTTGTAAAAGCAGTAACATATCAGAGATCCCCCTCCTGAGATCACCTGATAGTAAGATGGCAAGTGACAGAACAGCATTTACAGTTGTATGCTAATCAATAAAACCAGGAAAGGATCTTGCAAGTAAGTGGCTCATTCTGGAATATGTACTGTATTCATAGGAAACAAACGTTAATTTGCTCAGTAGTAGAACCTGGCCTCCCAGTGCCGAAAGAGGAATGACCAGTCTTGAAAACAGACTCTCTTTGATGATGGTCTAACCCTGCAATCTTACTCTCAGTTAAAGAAAGGAAAGTTAATTCACATTGGAAAGAACTGCATTTTCTAGGCTTACGCCAGTACAAACACAGCACTTCAATAAAAGTGCTTAGACTAGAGTGTGGGGATGGGCAGTGATGGGAAGGAAGAATTATAAAAGATATATGTATATATACATACACATCTGTATGAAGGATAACAAGATGATGACACTGCAATTTTATGGGGAAATTACAGACATCACATCAGCTAGCTAATCATGGGGGAACCTCTAAAGATCTGATACAAAGGAAACAAAGTCAATAGCAGTCTTTCCACTGGGTCCTAATATGCTCAAAAGTAGCTAGGCTCCTTACTTCTATTGTTTAGGGCTTAGTAAAGATAATTCTGTACTTTACATTTGTATGGCATTGTCCTGTAATGATTTGAAAGTACTTCAAAAATATGAATGAATTAGGATTCACAGCAGACTTGTGAAGTACATTATACATATTTTAGAGAAGAGGAATCAGGGGTTAAGTGAAGTGTCTGGTCACACAGTAAGTCAGTGGCAGAGTCAGGAATAGATTATCCTGACGACTAGCCATCGGTTCTAATCAACAGACATTGCTTTTCTCTCATATTTGAAGGCATGGCCACTTAGCCTGTCATTATGAAATTTCCAGAGCTAGAAGGTTTGACTATCTCAAAAGATTTCTGGTACTTCCTACTTCCAGTCTGGCTATGAATAAAAACAGAATCAGCCTCTCTGTTTTGTATTTCTACTTACAGTCCCAGCCAGAAGCCCTAAGTGCAAAGGCAGGCAAACTTTCAAAACAATGAATTAAAAAAAAGTTAACATTTTTTTATAAACTCCAGAATGGTTCCATTCCGATCTGATATGAGTTCAGGAGCGTCATTTATTTTATACAAACTGGTTTGCCAATCCCCAAAGCCAGTCTAGCTAAAATAGGGAGGAATAAGAGTCTTGTTTGTATAAATACTTAGGCCTAGTCTATAGTTAAAAATTAGGTTGATGTAGCTATGGCACTCAGAAGTGTGAATTTTTCAGACCCTGAGGGCCATAGTGAAACTAACCTAATTCCTGGCGTAGACATGGCTAGGTCAACAGAAGACTTCTTCCATTGACCTACCTACTGCCACTCAGGGAGGGAAATTATTCACATTGATGGAAAAAGCTTTTCTGTTGCTGTAGGAAGCATCTGCATTATGGTGTTATAGCTGTAGCACCCATATTGTAGACACAGCCTTAGTTCACAGCAAACTAAGGTATAAATTTACCTCACCATGCACTAAGAGTTTGTCTACATAGCGCCTTAATCCTTACTAGTGCACTAGCATATTGCACACTAACTAACTCACATGGTCCATGTGGGAGGACGTTAAAAGTTCCCTGCTGCATGTTAACATACTACTGTTGGAAACAGGATTATGTTAACTCACACTAGGGAGCTCCATGTGCTAACAGAATCCATATACAAGCCAGTTTGTACAGAACTGGGGTACATTAGAATTTACACTCCAGCTAGTACGCATTCGAAGTTCTATAGTTGCTTTGATCAACCCCTCTTTGAAATGGAAGTAGATTAAATCACATTATAGACATTTCAGTGCAGGGGTGGGCAAACTATGGCCCACGGGCCACATCCAGCCTGCAGCACTGTCCTGCCTGGCCCCTGAACTCCCGGCTGGGGAAGCTACTTCTGGCCCCTCCCCTGCAGCCATGCGGCCGCATGGGCAGCCCTCTAGGGAGTGGGGCTGCATGGTAAGGGGGCCGGTGCCAGGAGATTGGAAAGGGGCAGGGAATCCTGGGGGGAGCAGTCAGGGGACAGGGAGTGGGAGGGGGCGATTGGATAGGAGTGGGAGTCCTGGGGGCCTTTCAGGGGGCAGGGGTGTGGACAGGGCTCAGGGCAGCCAGGGGACATGGAGCAGGGGGCAGTTGGATGGGGCAGAGGTTTGCGGGGAGGAGTCAGGAACAGGGGGTTGGGTCAAGTGTGAGGTCCTGAGGGGAGCAGTTAGGGGACAAGGAGAAGGGGGAGGAGTTAGATAGGGAATGGAGTTCTTGGGGGGATAGGGGCAGGGGGTCTCTGGAGGAGGCAGTCAGGGGACAAGGAGCAGGAGATGTTAGATGGGTCAGGGATTCTGAGGGGGGCAGTTGGGGGCAGAGGACAGGGAGCCGGGGGAGGTTCGCTAGGGGATGGGGTGCCAGGGAGGTAGTTAGGAGTGGGGGGTCCTGGGAGGGGGCAGCCATGGGACAAGGAGCAGGGGGGATTGGGTTGAGGTTTTGAGGGGGACTGTAAGGGGGAGGGGGTTGCATAGCGGTGGGGCCAGGCTGTTTGGGGAAGCACAGCCTTTTGTACCCAGCCCACCATACAATTCTGCAACCCTGATGTGGCCCTCAGTCCAAAAAGTTTGCACACCTCTGTTTTAGTGCATGGTAGCAGGGTACACTTACTACAGGTGTGGGCAAACCTTATGGCCAGAGGGCTACATCGGGGTTGCAAAATAAACGCAGCCATGGGCAGGATGCAAGGATGCAAATCCTTCCCACTATGGGCCAAAGCAAGAAGAGGAATTAACAGAAAGGAGTGGTTCAAGTGATGCTTGCCACGGGATGGCCAAGTCTTTTAAGAGGGTTGGGGCTCAGCCAGCTGGAAGATATAAAGTTAACTCAAGTTCAGCAGGGAGAATGCAGGGAGCACTGTTTCAGCTGCCCTACACAGGGAGGCTCCCCTTAGCTCCCAGGCAGGGGGCCCGGGCGCGTAGACCTGCGGGGAGCACATAGGCTCCTGCAGGAGACCCTGGCCTGAGTCAAGGGAAAGGACTCGCTTATCTGCAGGATTTACATTGAACTGTTTTGATTTGGAGAAATAACATTCAACCTGAAGGAAAAAAGCCTGACACACTGCTGTTGGGAGAGTTATTTGGTGCATCTCCCAATGCATTGACCCACCATCTTACAGTCTTTAACAAGCCCTAGCAGTAAAAAGAAATTCAGAAGCAGTAAGTGAAAGCCTTGATCTTAAAATCACTTTCGCTGTAGACTTGATCCTAAGGCCTCCATTGTCACTTCATCAGTAGACAAAATACAAGGGAAACTCAACTGAATGTGTGCAGCAACCAGCATGGACAGAAAGAAGGTTCACTTCCCTAGAGGATGACACACTGCAGGTTCAATGAAAATTGAACTCCCCTCACACCTGGGAGGTGGCACAGTTGGGGAAGTATATGAAGGATGCAGAAATAGAAGGAATAATCTGAACTGAATTTTGGAACTCCAGGAAAGAGCTGAACGCCCCCTCTGAGACCAGTCCTTGAAAGGTGGCTCTCTGAGGTCTTCCATCAGGAATGTACGCATAATCACCTAACAATCTACCTTAGTCTTTCTGCATCAATTCCCACCCATCCCCGACAACAAAAGGCCAAGAACTGCAAGAGTGCAGCTCTATAGCTTCCCAGATACATCAAGCTGTCTTAGCAGCATTACAGCAAAGAAACACATTTTATTTACCAGACTTTTTGGCCCACGACAGAAGGAAAGGATGCCATAGAGAAAGACGCTTGAAGTACACTCTCCTAAACCCCTACGTCCTAGAAGCATATGTTGGTAATGTGCAACATTCATTTTGCGAACCCAGTGCAATGGCACCTTTTACCCACCAGAAGATAGCTGAGGCCTTGCAGATGTGTAGAAGCCTGCTATTTGAAAGCTGAGAATGACACTTAAGTAATGGTTCATATTAGTAGCAATTCTCAGTTGTGGGGTTCTCCATTTACTGTTGTTCCCAGTCTTGTAAAGTCATGTACACCAGTACAAAGTGAGTCTCTGACCTCTCTTTCATGTCTACCTCTATCTGACCTCTCTTTCAGAAGAAAAAAATAATTACTGAGTCATGTTGAATGGGAGCTCTCATACCATACCCCAAATCATCTGTTCTTTTAAAATTCTTATTCTCAGAAGATGGAGGGTGGGTCAAGTAATGGGCAGAAACTGATTCCTGAGCGGGCAGTGAAATGTTTGATGGGAGTCTAGACAGACATGGGAACTTCTTTTTCTTGGGAGGAGGAAGAAACGTTCGTGGATAAGAGTTTTTTTTGAAAAAAAAAAAAAAAAAGAGTAGGATGCAGATGTAGTTTCACTATTCTAAGAAAGTGCTGGATTTTCTCATTTGCTGTTGACATGCTGCATTCTTGTATGTATTAAAGACTGTTTGAACCCTTTTTTTCTACCACGTCTATTACCTTATAAAATATAGAGTTTTTTGGTTATTAGTTTCTGAAGGGAGCAGGAAAAAATTCACACACTAAAAAACTCTCCATGAATTAAGCAAACAATTGTTGATAGCAGAGGTACCACAAGATTCAAAATAAATGATTATAAAAACTAAAACCTTTATAATTGTGTACAATCAAAATTATGTACCTAAAAGTTGGAATAAAAATGTGAGATGTGCTTGAGTGTTCGCAATCTTCAGGTGGAAGAGACAGTCCAATATTTACAGCATCTGAATGGAAATATACAAAAAAATTGGATGAAACACCAGTTACAGACCCTCCAAAACAGTACTTTTGTTGTCAAGATTCATTTCTTTTGAAAAACTTTTGCTTGGATTACTAACCCACTGTTAGAAAGTTAAAATGAATCCGATAACAATGAACAAAAATAAGTTACATAAAATGATGGTTCTGTATAAAATGGTAACATTTCATAAAAGGGGGAAATCTGTTGTATTAATTTAGGAAATGATAATTGGTGACTCTGTTGTGTAGACCTACTTGCTTAATCAGGAGGTGTGATTGCAACTCATGCAGACGTACCGGAGCTAGCTTTCTTTAGTCAAGATAAAATTCAAAGCTAGCTCAAGTGACAATATCAGTGAATTTGCAGCAGGAGAGGTAGCAGCATTGGCTGTCCCGAGTACAACACCCCCCAGGACTCCGAGTACATACAGGAGTGGCTAGTTCACTGTTGCTGCACCTACACGGTTATAGTTACTAGAGCTAGCTTTGACCTAGCTCAGATATGACTCTACGTGCTGCCATCACATCTCCTGATTGCACTGCAGACATCCCTTACATGAACCATGCAACATAAGAGTTGTGCATGAGCTAAATTCGGCCCGCAGATTCATACATGACAGCTACGTGTTCAATAGAAGAGGGAAGCCCATCTGAACAAAACTTCCTCCTCAGCAGTCTTCACTTAAGATATTACTATTTTACCTCTTTCAAGTCTCATATTTTGATTTTCTCTTTTGTGCTATGGTGGTGGCCTAAACAGTGATGACTGACCAATAGGGGCATTTTCACTGGTTCTTGAGCATTCGCCCTACAATTTGGGGATTTCTAAAAGCGACAGGAGTATATACTTACTTGCCAGGACTGCATGATAATTCCCAAGCTCTGAGATTTAATCATGCACCAATTTCTACAGTGACTGTTTCCTGGATATAATTTTGTGACTATGAGTCCGATTCTGCCCTAACTTACATGTGTGAATAAGAAACAGCTCTATTGAAAACAATGGCGTCAAAAACAGCTTGGGAACAATAGGCCCATTATGTCACATGGTTTCCATTTTATTTCATTTCCAATAAACACTAACTAGACACGTGTAATTTTTACATTTGAAAGCCAAGTTAGGAAATTGCCACTGAAGTCTGTTTATCTTATACATGCTTATTACCGCCTGCCAATGGGTACAGTGGTTTTATTGTATTAGGCAACCCTACTACCGAGTTAAAGAATGCATTTGGTCAAGAGGCTGCTTCCTTAAACAAACTTGTGTGAAATTGCACTGGCAATCTGCAGTATTTATCTGAAAGCTGTTTCTACAGTGTCTCATTATTTATAACTATTACAACAGATTGCACAGGCTTTAGACATGCAACTCCCAGTGACTTCAACTGAGCTATTGTAGCTTAATGTGAGCGGCATCTGGATATAACCTTAAAAACAGTAGGATATTCCTCCTCTGATTTGCATCAATGTACATCAGAGTAACTTCAGTAAAGCTAATGGACTCACACCTGCAACCAGTCATTCAGACAGAGGAATCTGACCCAGAGGTTCTGCCTGCTAAGAGTCCATTATATCGATTTTAAAAGCACAGTATCTCAATGTTTTGGGCCAAAATTTCCCTTCTCTAAGCTGTTCTGCAACATTCCATGGTTGCAGAAGGGCTCCAATGCTGCAGCCAACAAACTCAGTGTTGCACCGAAGCATCCAGGGTGAAGCCTGAATTGTAAATTTCACAATTAAGGCTTTAGATCCCTTGGTACCTGGTTTGGAAAATACAAGAGACCAGGCTAATTACAGAGAGACAAGAATCAAAGACAGACATTTCTGAGGTGGCTGAAATTCGGGTGACCAGATGTCCTGATATTAAGATATTTTTCTTGTATATGCAATTATACCTATCATCTGCGCCGGGGGGCGGGGGGGAAGAGTGGTCCAATTTTCACACTTGCAAGTGGGGTGACCAGATAGCAACTCAGTTTTGGTAGTTTTTGGAATGACAGAAACTCTATACAGGTGTGGTACTTCCCAGGGGTACCCAGGTTTGGGAGGGACCTAAGCCTTGTCTATACCTGCTATGGATTAGCTCCCTGAAACCACCAGCCCCTGGAAACCCAAGCACTGCCTTGCAGGTCTTGGCCAGCCTCTGTCTCTCAGTACAGGTTTAGCCTCTCCCCGACCTGTCCAGAGTGAACCCTTTTATAGTATTAGACAGGCCTTAGAGTCAGGTGTTCACATTAACTTAACGGCCTCACCTGACTCTTTGAAGGCTAATGGGAGTCATGTATCCACCCTAGCCTGGAGCAGCCCCAACTCTGGTCAGTCAGGGAACAGAAAACTGCGTATCCAATGGCCAGTATATCTGCCCTTGACTACTCTGCTGTACTCAACTGGCCTAGGTCGATCACTCTGCTTATATTCATAATCAAAAATGAGAAGACTGTAAATACTTTATTGTAGTTAAACAATATAGGCCTGTAACTGGACAATTTTATGAATAGTTATGTATACAGAATATGTATAACATTGTCTGTTAAACTATTAAATAAAATAAATTTATGCCGATAAAATTTTATTTTCGTTATGAAAATTTCACAGCCTTGCATCCCCCTTGGAATTTCTTTATTCCCCCTAGAGGGTCACACCCCCCCCAATTTGGGAACTGATGTCCTACAAGATAGCTTACTCTAAGTTCTTTCTACAGCCTCTTCAACCTGTTTAGTTGAGACCTCCTCTCCTCAGATCAAGCCCACTGGCAGCTTGTCCTCACAGACTGAAGGGATAACTGGGGATTCATCTGTAACCCAGATATAGTTTTAAAAGTTCATGGTCTTATTTCTAAAGAGGATGAATTCTGCTCTTTTTTCATTTCCTTCAGTCCCTGTAATCCATTGATTAGCATTTTGCTCAGACTGTAAATGGGCGTCCATTGTCAGTGACAAAACAGTCAATTTGCCCATGACCAGCCAGAGTGAGATAATCATGTCTATTCCCGCCTTGCCTCCCGGGAATATGGATTACCTCTTGGTGACCTGTCTTAGCTCATAGACCTAGAGAACAGAATTTTTAGTATTTACACAGAACTCTTCACATCTCAAAATGGTTATGACCACCAGTGTGACACAGGCTTTTACTAGAGACTTTACCTGACATTCTTTGGGTGAACTCAGGAGATTCCTGTACTCTCTACCTGTTGGCATCAAGAAGTACTTGGATCACAACATGCAAAACATGAATAATGTAATAATAATGGGAATTTTATGGATAAATTGTACATAATTCTGAAAAGTATTAGAGTATGGGTACATTTTTTAAAAGCACCTCAGTAAAGGAGGATTGTAGGGCTAAACTCCCACTAAAAGTCATGATGACTAAATCACTTTTGAAAATGAGACAGACACACAGTAAAAATTTCTATAGTGCCTAACTAACATGGTCCGGATGCTTGTATATTAGGAGTCCTATCTGAAGTGAATTCTTAGACATTCATGATGATGAAGTATTTTTTCCACCATGGATATATTCTTTATTTTCTAACAAAGAAAAAGAAGTGTCACCTCTAAATCATAAGTGACCCTGTAACAGGGTCTTCCTGATGCCCCACTTCCTGGGGCCCCCCTGGCCATCCCAGTAAGGCTTTAGATGTGCAGCACCCATGTGTTTATTTACAGCGTTGTCCCACCACCAGTGTCCAGCTATATACAAGGCCTACCAGTCGAGTTGGCTCCTTCTACCAACAGAGTCAGGCCCCAATCAGGAGTCTGACCATTCCCCCTGTCTTCTGGCCTCCTCCCAGCCTTTATAGTCCTCAGGCCAGCAGGTGCAGCCAATCCTTAGGCCAGGCATCAGGCTTTCCCCATCCCCCATCTATTTTCCCTGATTGAGGCTGGCTGAGCAGAGGCTAATTAGGTGCCTTTTGCACCAGCACCCTGCTACAGACCCCTAAAGGATTTCTGGTAGAAAAAAGCTCATCTTTTGATTCCCAGAGGGATTGGCCAACCACTTCAAATACAATAAGAATCAAATTGATTTTTTTTAACCTTTAAAATATATAAACATTTGTATTTACTCTTGGCTTTATACTTAAAATTACAAATAAGACCCACCTCCCTTCCATAAATGTTTGATCCAGATATAAACTCCAGTGGTGTTTGAATCAAGGATCTGTTTAACACGAATCCATATCTATTGACATGTATGATTATAAAGAGACAAATATAAGTCAAAGAACAAAGTGAATTGGCCTGTGAAGTTATTGATTAAATTGTCCAAATTTGGCACAATCATATAAAGGTGCAGGGCACTCAGATTCTACAGAGATAGGGGGACCATATAAGTATGATCGATACATAGTCATGATTTAAATGAAAATCTTGGTGCGACTTTGCAACATAACATGAGGTAACGAAGACGACAGTGTAATGGAAGGGACCAAATCCATCCTGGGAATTACTCTCGGCCAAGGAATTCACATTGCACAAGTAGAAAAGACAGTTGCTATGAGGGAAACAATCTGAACCTACATAAGTTCCAAGACAATAGAAGTTATCAGTTCTGAGACCATAATCAAACATCAAGAGCCTGTTAAAAATGTGAAGCACTAGTATCACTTTCTGCCCTGCAGTATGCTAAGTTGGAACAGAATAGCAACAACAAGCTGAGATGGGATAAGGCAGTCTGCTTGCTAGCATTGAGCAAATAGTTCATAATGAATCATATATTCAGCAAATCTGAATACTTTGCTACATCAACATAATAAAAATAGCGTCATGAACTGTAACATTCAAGGAAGCTGGTTCAGACTATGCTTTCATTTACAGCAATGCAATTACTTTCAGGTAACATTGTTTATAATAGGAAGCATAATGGCATATATTAGGGCAAAGAAATTACCTAATGTGTTTCAGTGACAATGCCCATTACTTTCTGCATCACAACAGAAGACAATGTCAGAGGTATAGTCATTATTATTTATACAGACCTATTAGCATGTGCAATAGAAGACACAAGGCATAGATCTCCTCCCACTCAGGTTAAATCTGGTGTAGCTTTAATGATTATAATGCAGTTACTCCAGATTTACATCAGTGTGTGTGATCAGACTCACACTATTGCAAATCCCGAGTATTTAAAAAAATCATGGAGGCCCCCTAAATAATTTAATTTTCAAGGTTTTCTCTGCAATCTTGAGGGCTAGCAACTTACTTTTTAAAATGAATGCTGAAATTTTCATAAAGCACATGATTCCAGGAACTGAGGCTTTTCTAAAAGCACCAAATACTGCTGAACTCATGATGAAATCACAAAAGTTAACAACACTGGCAAAGTGCTTACAGTTTAGTTTTGAAATGTACAATACAGATGAAAGAATTCCAGTGCAAGTCAGGGCAAACATCTGGGAGAGATGGCTCTTAAAAAATGCTTCATAGTGGGAGCCTTTCAGGTGGGATGAGATGTGCATCTTCATGGTGCACAAGAAAAAGAGAACAGTTCCATGGGGGTGCAATGGAAGAAATTGGAAAGTTGAAAACGGATGAAGGACATAACAGAACTAACGAGGAGGGCACCTTGGGAGGGATTAGGAATAGAAAAAATGAATGCATGAATTCTAAATGTTGATGAGCTCCTGGGAGAGACACTTTACAAAATGAAGAATGGTGTGTGATAGATACATTCTGTGTTATTTAGTGTTATGAAAGACAATATAGATGAGCGCAGGTCAAATACTGAAAAATCTATTCAGAAACAATGTACTTGACATTAGTGAAATACATTGTTCACTGGGTAATATTTAACCAGTTAGCCAGTTCATCAAATGATAAATAAAAATTATGTTTACAAGTAAAATATTTAATTAAATATGACAAAGACTTCAGACAATAGAAACAGGAAATGATTTTAAAAAATAGGTAGCGATTAAAACACTTTTCCACCAAGTCAGCATGTTCCCTTTGTAACTACAAAATCTCTGAGTTATCCTTCCTTTTCTTTTTCCTCATTCCACCTTTGTAAAGCCTATTTGTTGTGTCTGGTCTAATATTTATATAAACCTTTCAGGATATGGGCTGTCTTTTATTCTGTGTCTACACAATACTTAGTGGTATGAAGCGGTGATCCTATTTGGGACCTCTAGACACTACTGAATACAAATAATCATAAAAATCATTAGACAACATATACACAGAGATATTCACAGATGCTACAGTGATAGGTATGAATAGAAACCTATACAGAGATCTCTTAGAGCAGCGGTGTCCAATACTTTCGCCACTAGCCACATGTGGCTAATAGGTTATTGAATTGTGGCCAATGCATGTGGCTTTTTTTATTATGTGCCTAATAAGAAAAATTCAAAACCACAGGTGTTGCTAGCATCAAATTTCTATTGGACACTTGTGCCTTAGAGCTTTTATGGAATCATAAATGAATGTTAAAAACCCTTTGGCCTAGAGATATTTAGAGTAGACACATTTGCATTCATACTACTTTGAATTCTATAGTGGAATAATTCTCCCTTTTCATTAATCTTTTCTCTTCTTATCCTCCAACATATATTCAAGGAGGGGACAAATAACCTGCATAGATACTATTATGAAATTCCAGCCACATAAAAATCAATGAGTTTCACCATTAGCTTTAATGGGACGAGACCTGCACCCTGTATTTCAGTGGCCATAATTCTCAAATACTTAACTGTCTGGTACTTTGTGCAGTGTGCTGTATTGTTCATTAATTTATGTTCATTATTTGCACTGTGTACTGTTCACCTCTGCTTCTGGATGAGCATCAGGTACATGCTACATATTAACTATATCCAGGATCTTTATAAATTGAATAAACCCATCAATACAATTTAAAAAGACAACTCCCTCAGATGCCTTAGAAAGGTATCTTGTCTAGAAATAGAAATCTGAAAGAACATGGCAAGGGGAAGAGCTGTAATAAAGGTTATGAAGATGTATAGTCACAGACTCTGTTTCACATGAAGGGTGACAGCTGATTCCATAATCTTCCCTACCACAATGATTTATAAATGTATTTTAAACATAAAAATAACACTTACACATATTCTTTTAATATGCCTTCCAAAAGGTATTCAGAACACCATACCAATATATTCAAAAACACCCTCACAAGAACACAAGGATGAAAAATATTGGTCTTTTATTTTAACTTCAATTGTATATACAATGCTTCAGAAATTTGGCTCTGACAATATTTTCCTTTTTTCTATATACATAACATTAATCTCTGTACTGTCTCTGTTTCTCAAACTAATCCTAACTTTTAAAGGTAGAACAAAATAAACCATCCCTATATCCTTTTAAATGTCTAGCTAACCTTTAACTTTAATAAAATCAAGCTTTCCAAAGGCCCCTGTTAAGTCTTCATAAAATAAACTGTGACCAAGTAGACTAGATAAGTGGAGCATTTACGCCCTTGTCTTTCAAGGAGATGCTTGCTGGCAGAACCCTATGTTCACTTGGAATCCCACTGAATTGAGTGGGACTCCATACACATCTCAGTGCAAGCTCAGGGCATTAGCAGCGCTTAGCATGCATTAACATACACTCACGTCTTGACCAAAAACTACTATAGGGAACAAGAGAAATGGGGTTGAAGATTCAAAATTTGCACCAGTATTTTCAAATCCCAACCCCTCCCCCACAACATTTAGGGCACATTTTGATCCCAGGTTTCACATTATCCCTTTATAAAGGTAGAAATTATTTGCAGAATTTGGCTTTGTGGATCTAAGATCTTGCTGTAGGGCATAGGCTTATCTCGGGACACCACAGATTTTTGGCTTGATTAATGTAAAATTAAGGCTGAGAGATGAAGCATTCAAAGTCATAAGGCTCCCACAGCAATATTACTTTCGGCACACTGCACACAAATAGCATTACATGTTCCTGTTCTCCCCATTACATGCACACTTTAAAGTACTGCACTATTTATGTAAATTAGTTTATAGCCTTCAACATGCAGGATGGGCAGTGAGATCTAATTAATGTTATGATAGAAACCTAACTGTTAAAATGTCCTATTTTTTACATGCTTGACATAATAGTTGCAGTCACTGTATACATTTAAAGCAATTAATGGAAATAAAAGCAGCTCTGTCTGACAATTTGGACAAACCTTTAATTGCCATATTTCTTCTTCCACCAGCATCTATTCCAATTAAGAACATTCTACTGTACAACAAAACTCTTGCTCAATACATACAAGCTAGCTAGCTAGCATGATCTCTTCTATAAGACAAGCAATTTGAAACAGGGACATGCAAGCCAAATAAAGGGTACCTCTTAAGTGAAATATAGATTGTTTGGCTCAAAGTTTCTGTTATTCTGAACTGTATGTTGGACTCTGTTAAATTAATTATTTGGTTATAATTGACTTCAGCATGGTTACTCTGGATTTATACCATCATATCTAATAGCAGGATTTGGCCCCATACATGCTTGCCCCAGAGCTTGTCTTCCATTAAACCTAATAATCTCCATTGCCTAGCAAGTGAAGTATGAGAAAATGAACACAACTGCCGATCAAATCAATATTTTAAACATTCACAATCTAAATAGACTGGATGGGTCAATCTATAGTCACTCAAACTTCCTTAGCACAACTCTTTAGCAGGTTTTCTGGTAGACAGTTTGCTACATATTTAGTTTCTACACCATCACCATCTAGGCCTGAATTAAAGAATGGAAGTCTCTTAGCCAAACAAACCACAAAAGATTTAAATGATATATTTAAGCCAAAACAATTATATATGCTGGTTTGTTTGGGGGGTTTTCTATCCACTAATTTGTTATCTGGGTAACATGAAAGCATTTTACTGTATTGTTCCCTTTGCCTAGAGCTGAGTAAATTCCTACAATTAAATTCACATTCAGCTAGCTGTCATCAAAACCATTTTTCATCCTCAAGATTCCTAAACACTCTAGAGTTTTTAAAACACAGCATAAATAAAGATCACTCACCAACCACGGCAAGGCTGCTCCTGCTAGACGAGAACAAAAGCACCCACTCTAAATCAGCAACGCTGAAGAAGAGTTTACTACAGAGGAATTGTGGGAATGCCAAAACAGTTGCAGTCTCTGGCTGAGGAGAAATGGGGCTCTGTGCTAACTCTAGAAAACTACAGTTACCCAGAGCAGGAAACTCTGAAGACGCAAAGAAACTGGTAAATCCACTGCAGCAGCTTTTGTGTTACCACTGGATTTTCATTGGTAGTTTGCCTTGGGCAGTACAGGAACAGGCAATGGCCAGGTTCCCTATACTGCTGTGCAGACACCTGGGCTTCTGGTAAGAAGTTTGAGGGATGCTCTGCTATTGCCCTGTGATGTGTCTAGTGCTATGGAACCCTGACCAAAGAGTCTCCAAAAGCAGCAGTGAACATAGGAGAGCTATGACAACAAGGTCTGCAGGTGCAAGTTCATCACCACAAAGGTGGGAGCTCCCCCACTCTGTAACAGTCTGGGAATAAAGTATTGAGGAAGGTGAAGAACTAGCTAGAGTGTGTGTGTGTGTGGGGGGGGGGGGGGCGGAATCTAAGTATTTTGAAAAGCATTACTACAATTTGAAAATGGAATTATAAGCATAGGGTGAGATCAAGCACTGGTGAGATAGCACTGGTGAGATCAAGAGCATATCAAGGCAAAGCAAAACCCTAACAATATCTCTGGCCACATTTCCTGCTTGTGGGTTAAATCCTTCTGCACACACCCCAAACCACATATAAAACTAAAACAGCACAAACCTAGCAATTCTCCTATCTCTGGAGCTCTAGGCCTAGGACTTCTAGACAGCATCACTTTTCTCTCTTTAAGATTCCAAATCTGCCTAGGCTCAGCTGTGCCTGATTATTCCCATTTGGAGAAGCCGACCCAAGCTAAGTGAAAAATGGCAGCTATTTACTCGAGATCTGCTTCCTCTGTATATTCAGTCATCTGCTGGCATTTGAGAAGAAGTCATACTTATCCCTGTTAGCACTGCAGAACTAATACAGCTGAGTGTGAGTGAATTCTATCCCTTCTGTATCTTTATAAAATTTTAATAAGGTTTGAGCAGTTCTGTCTGGATACTCTTGTTTAAAAACAGGAAGGCTGCACAGACATTACTGAGGGCAGAATTTGGCCTGCAGGATCTTCATGACTGTGATGATTTACAAGAAATGATAAATCTAGCCTCATTTTCAGTGCCCAGGCTGAGCTTGTAGGACTGGCAAACAAAGAAACAAGAAAACTGTTTTGTGCTTGTAAAACTGAAAATGTTATGATATGAAAACAACTGAGACACAGCAAACATCAGTCTCCACAATGCCATTTGGAGTGTGTCACTAACTTCCTTCAAATCGATCCTTAAAATTGCTGACATGCCTGAAAAATACTCAATAGCTGCCAGACACTTGTTGTGTTGTAACTGCTGCTCATTAAACTTAGAATAGTCTCATTACCACCTTATGGTCCCCATCTCTTTATTGAACCACCTGTGGTCTTTTACCTACATTGTAAACTCTCTGGGGGCAAGAACCAATGATTTGTTGTGTGCATATACCACCAAGGGTCCCAATTTCTAATTGGGCCTTTAAATACAAGCACAATACAAATAATACTGAAGAACTACCCATTAAGCACACAAAGCTTGAGGACTATTGATAAAAAAAAAGTCTAGATTGATAAATTATTGCTGCACAGAAGGGTTTACTTTAGGGCTTCATGTTCAGGAAGGGAAACACACTTGGTCTCTTCAGTTCTGTGTGTATAAAAGCTTCATGTTAAACAATAATTTTTTGTTGTTAATACTGTTATCGATCATGTCAATGTTAGAGAAGTACAGAAACAGGAATCTTATATTGCATAGTGTGTAAAATGGAGCACACTAAAACATGAGTTTTTTAATATTAATCTGTTGAGACTTGACTATATAGTACTTACTCAGGCAAAACTTCATATTAATAGCGTTTTGTCTGAGTGAAAACTGTAAGAGTGGGCCCTTGACCTATGACTCAATAAACTAAAGTTTGAAAGAAAAGGTGTTGTAAGACACATAGTAATACCTGCTCATCTAGCAAGACAGACAATATGAAAAAAATTAGTCCAGTATTAGTGATATTTTACCACTTCTGCAGCAAAGATTGCATTCTTAAAATAAGTTCATCATCTGGTCTTCAACATCCCATATGTTAACATCTGAAGAACTTTCAATTTTTTCTATTGTTTGGCACAAGATCAGTTTGCCTAGAGCTGGGCTGTGAATGTTGTGGGCCCAGATCTAGCATCTAGCTTGCATTAATGATGCAATTTATAATTACTGGAGCAACACTTAATCAGTGAACATTGTGTTGCCCTGATCAGCCTTAAAGTGACCTTTGCAGGAATGTACCTTCTCCCACTAAAATGAATTATGCCTTAAGGTTTGCTAGACTGCTTCCCTTCTCCTCCCCACCTACTTCCCCCATTTGTTGGAATTAGTTAAACAGGGCAAAAGAATGAAAAGCATTAGTGACAACAGTCGCTAAATGAAAATCTGACAGAGTTGAAGCAATAAGGAAAATTTATTCAGGTGTTTCTGAACTCACTCCACTGACACTGCTAAATTTAAAATCAAACCCAGTAGAGTCTCAAGTGTCCTCAGCCTTCAGTTTAGTCTAATACTTTCTCCTCAATCTATAACCACTGTGCTGATGTGTGTTATGGGAGATGTTTTTTCTACAAAGAACGAAATCTAAAGCTAGTGACCAAAGACAGTCTTAAGATGCTTAAGGGGAAGCTGGCAGGACCCCGTGGCCATGAAGAGAAAGTGATAGGTTGGAACCTCTGGTTGGCATCAATTCTGAAATGTTTCTAACCTTTGTGTCTAATCCCTTTGCTTAATGTCATATTCTCCCTGCAGGTCCCGTTCACTGTTTCTTGTGTAAAAGCAACATCGGGTAAGGCAGCTACAGCTGGAGATACTCCTGATTTGGAGCCAAGAAGTAGCTGCATGCTGAAAAGTTGAAGAAAAGAAAGGGGAATGTGGAGCAGAAGGCTTGACACGAGCTGGATAGGATTGTCTATTTGTTGGTGCTTTGTGTGGGGGAGGAGGGGTAGATTTGAGGGGAGGAGGAAAATTAGTTGGATTACATTCAATATGGGGCAGGGGACCTAAAGACTGGTAGGGTAGTTGGAAGAGGGGAGATAGAGTCAAGGAGAGAGAGGAGAGCCAAGAAGGGAATCTTAGAATTCCAGAGATAAATGTTTGTTCTTATAGTTTTTAGAACTGATCAGCAAATACCTATCCCCTGGACTATCCTTAGAGGTTGAATTAGAAATTGTTAGGTTGTTGTATCAGTTGAAGTCCTTGTGCCTAGGAGTATTTGCACCCTTTATATTTGCAAGTCCTAGTAAAGCCAGTCTCTATTACTCAAAATGTTTATCAGAATCCTCCATGGACTACAACCTATAGAGTTTAATGTTTTCCTCTTAGCTTATGCTACAGTCTGGCTAGAGCAGGCTATAAGATAGTAAGGCTATGACTACACTGGAATGGGAGGTGCAATTTCCAGCTCAGGTAGCATAGTCTCACTAGCTCTGATGGAGCTAGGAGGCTAACACATCTGATGACGTGGATCTTAGCCCATGAAAGCTTATGATCCCTAAGATCTGTTAGTCTGCAAGATACCACAAGACTCTTTGTCACTTTTGCAGATCCAGACTAACATGGTTACCCCTCTGATACTAGACTAGAAGTCTAGTCATAGTGTGAAAACAGCAGTAGGGACTAACAATCCCTGAATACAATCCTATCGGAAAGGTATGTACCGAGGGAAGACTGCCCCACCTGCCACTCTCACCACCATGGCTACATTTCTATTTTTAACATGCTAGTGCTGACAGAGCTAGTGTGGGCATGTCTACTCAAGCTGGGAATTACACCTCCAGCTCGAGTGTAGCTAGACCCTTAGAGATGACTGGTGTACAATAACCCCCCAGTGATAGCCTGCAATGGTGTCAGTTACAGGACTGACTTTCATTGTGTTTGTGCCCATTTTCCCTGATTGATTTAATCAAGCATATTAGTGAATGGGTTTAGAGCAAATGTGAATTTTGAGTTAATCAATGTGCATATTCATACCAGCAACCTCATTCTAAGAGTTATACATTCCTGGTCAGGGAACAGAAACAACATCATTGGACAAACAAGTCCCACCATCAC
This sequence comes from Dermatemys mawii, assembly GCA_007922305.1. Classification (NCBI taxonomy): domain Eukaryota; kingdom Metazoa; phylum Chordata; order Testudines; family Dermatemydidae; genus Dermatemys; species Dermatemys mawii. The sequence goes on along the minus strand of ML677350.1, from coordinate 23,104,659 downwards.
TGATCAATAGTTTTAATTTGAATATTTTTTTAAAAATCCCTCTTGAACCAGGTTTATCCTTTTAAAAGAACACAAAATGTACTGTAATATAGTTTTACATCTGGATAAAGCAGTTTGGTTGGTGTTCCACCATTTTGTTTAAACAACAACATTTTGCCTTAAATACTTATCACCTAGTATAACTGCAGCTGCACAGTTGTGCATTGACCTTCATTTCTTCAAATGTCACCCTTAAAGCAGTAGGTGCAGCAAAGCTATATAACATAGCCACACTGATACAATGAGTGCTATAGAACATAATGAAATATCATAATGGTCCTTTGTGATATTAGTCAATCACAGGGTTTCCAGTTTGGTCCCTCTATAACCCACACAGCTCCTGGGTGTGTTGTGGTGTTCTGCCCCTTCTAGCGGCACTGAGACCATATGGGGAAGAGATTAAGGAGTCTGCTCTACATACAGCTGTAGCTAATAGGCATATTGCTTTTAGCTCATGAAATAGAGGATACTGCATTTAGCTCCAAGGTTCAATCCCACCCACTGACCACTGGGGTCTGTCGGTGTAACTCATACATTTTGAAATCCCGTCATATCAAGTCACACATCCTATTTTTTTGTAGAATGGTAAAATATTATGAGCCAGATGCTCAGCTTATCTAAATCTGTAATTCAGCATAGTCCCATGAAGTTAATGGCTCTTCTTCAGTTTGCACCAGAGGAGGACCTGAGCCATGTGTTGCACTATTCATAGGCGCAATGGAGGTTAAAGATGTAGTTTCATCTTCAAATATACATTTCCTTTGGAGATTTTAAGAGGAAACTTTGAATGGGTTAATTCTCTGTGTTGGTAGAATAAATGACTAACGCTTTCTGAGACATCCTTTAAAAACAGCTATTGAAAACAAGTGGATCTTTCCTGCATATTTTTTAAATAACTAAAATAAACAATGTTTAATCAACAAAGTAGCCTAATTTGAGAATATTGTGACTAAGCTGAAGACAGAAGTCACATTTTTTTTTAAGATTGGTTCCAGAAGGATTAGAGAAATACCATATGGTGAAGTGGGCAACTCAGCTCTCACTCTCTGTTTACCAAGTTAAATACTGTTTACAATGATAATATTTGGATCATAAATCCATGTTAAATATTGGCCAATAACTATAGTTTGTATTTATCCAGGGCCTTTCATCTGATCATCTCAAAGCTCTTTACAAACACTAAAATTTATTTTCACAGCACCAGGGGAGATAGCTAAGCACTACTGCAGATACCAGATCTTTGGGACAGGATCAACTTCCTGGTATATATTTGTACGATACTTAGAACAATGGTGCTGGAGCCTCTAGGCACTACTACAATACATATATCTATTTCGCAGACTAATGAATTGCTGCATGGAAGAGAAAAAAAGGGTTTAGAAAAGATCAGTCATCAAATCAGTAACAGAACTAAGAAGAGAACCCAGGAGTCCCTATTTCTAGTCCCTGTGTTCTACTTACTGCTTCCAGCGGAACGAAATAAATATGAAGTTCCTGTTCCCTGTCCTTCTTTGGCAATAAAGTGGAATTAAAATCTAAGCTACTTCCAGTGGACTCTTACTCAGTTTTCTGCTCTATTCTTTTGCAGGCAATAGCAAAATCAGTGGTAGCAGTGTAAGTGAGGGCAGTCTGTGACTCTACTTGTGCTGTATTGTTTATTTTTGAAGGTAAGCACCTTGAAGCAAAAGTTGTGTTTTGTGCAGGGCTCAGCACTGTGTCAGTTTCAACAAATAAATATTTGTTCATCATAAGCAGGCGCCAGATCCTTCAACCTTTATTCAGGAATTCAGGATCAAACCACCTCTGTCCTGTTCCATCAGAGAAATATTCAAAGCCAAGAGGTATGAAGGTCAGTGACTTATCTTATTCTGAAAAAACTGTTTGGCAATGAATTAGTAAAAGCCCTTTGTTTCATATGATTTATTCCAGTACATGCCACATTATTTAGTTTTTAAATCCAACCATGTTGTCGCCACAGCTTAGGCATTTGGCATGTAAACAATTTATATAACTGGTTTTTCCAAAGTTATTTTGTTTAAAATTTAGCATAATGAGAATGCAGCAGCTGTGGTAAAGACAGCTCCTGTGTACACTGACATAAACAAAAAAGCCCCAAGGTGTTTACTGAGAGTAAAACATAAATTGCACATTATGTGAATAGCAACATGAAAGTAGTAGTTCTCCAATTTATCAGCATGGCTAGCAGATGGCCCAGGTTCAATTTCATTTAAAGGCCTCAATGTGAGATTCCAGATAAGGATTTCCCCCGTGACTCCACAGCACTGGTAAAATGAGGGTATAAAATAAAATAATCCCTCTCAAGTATTCATGCATATTTTAAAAATACAAATTAAGCATAACCCCTCCCACAAAGTGTGGCTCAAGCATTCTCCTCTATCCTTGCATGGGTTGGGTCCTGGGCTCTTTTTTGTGACAGCTGGTGCTTCCACCCAAGGTGACTCCTCACTGAATCAGAGACCTGATGAGTGTGTTTTGGGGAAAATGAATAATGCTACTATGGCTGGAAAGGAAAACCCAGTACACATGAAACAGTGAAGAGCATCAACACAAACCTCAGGAAAGAAATGACATGCCCCAAACCAACATTATAACAAAGGAGAACTTTATTGAGAGCGGGAAAATAGGATCTGAGAAAGGACAGGGTTAGGATTAAGGAATAAGTAATAAAACATACAAATCAACAACATTTCCCAACTCTTCATAACCCCCAGTTCCTTCCCTGGAACCTCTCCAGGCAGATGGTATGCTAAGGTTGAGTCCAGATAGGAGGCCGCAGCACTGTGAACATTAGCCATCTTAAACAAAAGATAAAGGAGTTCCCTTAGTGTGTCTTCCTCTCCAGGCTTCCTGGGTTGGAATCCTGGGGAGGTCTATGCCAAGAAATGGTGTCTCAGGGCTATGGTAGCCATTACTGTTGTTATCCATGGGTAGGACCCCATAGGATTTGTCTACATGGCAGCTGGGAGCAAACCTTCCAGCCCGGGTAGGTTGACTTGCAATAGCAGGGGGTTAAGCTAGCATAATAAAAACAGTTGTGTGGATGTTGTGGCTGGATTTAGTTCAGAGTCTTGAGCCCACCTAAGCGCGAGAGCCTAAGCTGCAGCTGGAGGCGCAGTGTCACACTGCTATATTTAGCATGCCAGTTTGAGTGCCGCTTGCAAGAGTGTGTCTGCCCGGACTGCAAAGCTCACTCTCAGCTGGAGTGTAGACATACCTGGAGAGGTTCAGTCCAGAGTTCCAGAAGCCAAAAAACACCAAGGAAGGGTTATGTAAATAAAATCTGCACAGTGCTAAGGTACTCCTAACCATTCATGTCACATGGGCCAGGAAGTTTTATGTGACAGGCATAGAAACCAATGTGTGTTTACTTGGAGAGTGTCCCATTCAGTTACATCACATGAAGGCAGACTCTTTTGGAAACTCAGAATATCATAAAGGTTGCAAGTTCCGAAACATATTTAGAAGCACACAGCTTACTTACCTGTCATTTCCCAAAGCAAAATAGAGAGGCCAAAATCCTCTGTTGAAGTGCAGGTAGCGAAAGTGGCTTTCAGCTACTTTTGTGTTCCCCTAATCCTGGGCTGGCTATGTGCTAGTTAGCCTCCCAGAGTCAATTAAAGCAGTTTAAGCTAACAGCCCCAAGAAGTTCATCCATTGGCTGGGAACCAGGCAGGCGGGGGTGGGGGTGGGGGTGGGGGTGGGGTGGGAGGGAAGCATAGGATGGCCACAGACGTACTCCTGTCTCTCAGCCACACCCACCTGCAGGGAGAAAGAGAGATGGGATGCTGGAAACTTCCAAAAGTCAAGTATCAGAGGGGTAGCCGTGTTAGTCTGGATCTGCAAAAGTGACAGAGTCCTGTGGCACCTTGTAGACTAACAGACGTATTGGAGCATAAGCTTTGGTGGGTGAATACCCACTTCGTCAGATGCAACCCAGGAAAGCTTATGCACCTGTTAGTCTATAAGGTGCCACAGGACTCTGTCACTTTTCCAAAAGTCAGTCATCCAACTGGACTGGACCCTCTTAAAAAGAAATTAACCTTTACTGACAAAAGTATTAATAAGCAGCAGAATTGCTGCAGAGCAGTTTAATCAGGGCCTGTTGAATGCTGACTATAGCTATGTCTACACTGATCTGCAGCACAAACTCCAAGGGTCAGACCAGCAAAGCACATCATGGTGCTATGCTGAAACTCTCCTGGCATGGGCACAAATGAAAAGGTTCCTAGTTCTCACTAGCATAGTCCTGCTCCAAGAGGACTGTGTTAACACGAACTAGCACTCTTTTAGCTTGCGTCCATAGTGTTCACATGGATGGGGGTTGGGTTTTACAGCATAGCACTGTGTTGTGAACTGCTACTCACACCCCCGTGGTGTGCACTATAGGGCAGTATAGACAAGCCCTTAGTGCATCAGGAAACTTTCTAGTTTTCTGGCTGTACCCATTATTTGTTTGCTCCACCTCCTCCCTCACAGTCTCTTTGCTTCAGACTCAGGCCTGCTTTCCTCTTCCTCCCCTTTCTTATCTCCCTCATGTCATTTCCTTCTCCCTTCCCTTTTAGTCTCTTTTAGCTAATCCCATCCTCTCGAAATCCCACCCAAAGGATTTAAACAAACAAAAATTGTGAAACTAAACGTGGCATTGACTCTGCTTGCGTCTTACACGTACTCCTTTTCCCAACTCTCTATTTAGAAACTGTAAGTGCTTTGGGGCAGGGACTGACTCTTATTTGGTTTGCATGCCACCTAGCACAGTGAGACCCTGTTCTTAGCTGACCTCCAGGCATTACAATGATAAACATAATAAATTAATAATTCACGTTGAACCTGTCTGTGACATGCATAGGCAGATATACTAGATAGCAAAAAAAAATATACCATAAAAAAAGTCAGAGCACAGCAATTAATTTCAAATGTATTTTAAACAAAATTTTAAAAACTATTACTAAAAGTTCTTTTCTCAGAAACTTCCCATCCAAAACATTATAAATTATGTCTGCTATTGAGCTGAAGTTCCAAGAACTTCAAATCAGTTTCACATCTTCCAGCAGCTAATGAAGATTGGCTAGGCGTAGACAAAACATTCTGCCGTTATCTCAGTGGACAGAAAAAACAAACAGAATTTTTTATTGCCTAATAATATCCCTAAAAAACAATGTTTTTCTTTTTGAAAAAAAAATAGACCGTGTGACTGTGGTACAGGAAATAGATCAAGTCATTTTGTCATTCTTATTTAAGATATGTGGGTAAAAAATATCCCTAACATTGTATCCAAACAATTAAACTTGCTTTTCATGGATCATACAGCCAGTTGGGTATGTGCATAGCTAATAGCAACTAAACTTGATCTGCACCATTGTTGAAACGGCAGTATAAATAATGAAGACCATGAACTTGGTATATCATCAGCATAGAAACTGATTGTTAAAATATAGTAAATGGCTTATGCAAAAACCACTGGAATGAAATCACAGGGGGCTGGTTGGCCAGGTGGAGACAGGGCCATCCACCAATTCCCATCAACCATGGATGCTAACCTGGGGGTAGGGCTGAGAGTCCATTGCCCCAGGCCCCCTGAACCATTTTGCTTTGCCTCCAGTGATGCAATGCCCTTCCATAATCTACTGCCATGAATGTGACAAGTTAGTCTTTAAGACTCAATGTAAATGCTGTTTCAATGTGCCAATTCATTTATTTTTAAAGGGAGGTGTTCATGAACCTGCAACCAATGTTCCCCCTAATTTTTGACAGGCTGTGTGCACAAAAAATTCTTCTGTGCAAATTTGTGTGCATATAATGTTTTGCCGTGTGCGCAGGGTTTAGGATATGTGTGCATGCACACACATGCACAGCTTAGAGGGAACAGTGCCTGTAAGATAAAATACATGCGGTGGGGAGGGGAAATCATCAAAAGTACTTAGGAGCTAAAATCCCATTGACTTTCAGCAAGACTTCCTCTTCTCAGTGACTGATTTATTTTTGAAAAGGGAATGTAGGCTCTTAAGTGACTTGGGCATTTTTGAAAATGTTACCTGTAGAACGCAGTTTTCAGAGGGTCTTAGCAATCCTAGCTCCCCACTGAAGAAATTAGCCCCAGATCCTAAAAGGTATGTAGGTATCTAGCTCCTTTGTTATAGGGCACCTAAATACCTCGAGGATCTGGGCCTTCATGCTTAATTTTCTCTATACATCAAGGAATGATAACAATAGTGCTATTCTTTTCATTTGGGTCACATAGTTACAAAGAACACGTGTAATTAAAGAATGTCATGACATCATTCAGAATTATAACATGACCTCTGAAAGACTATGGGCTCATAAACCTGCAGTAAGACATTAACACACGAGCTGAGTAAACACAAGTGGAGCGGAAAGACAAAATATTATTCTAACAGGGGGCCCTTACCTCTTGCAAGCGCCCTCTGTCTGAGTGCATGTGCCTGCATTCTCTCTCTCACTTTGTGGTAGGTCTCTGGTGATTCAGCCTTCCAACCAAGTCAGACACAGTCTATGTGTGAAATAAAAACAAAGCAAACTCCTTCTGGGGTACAAGTCCAACAGGTGGCCTATTGCAACATGCTCTGCAAGGTCCCTCAATCTGCAGCCCTATCTCTGTGCTTGCTCCTCAATCAGTCCAGCATGGCCTATCACAGTACCCTGGCATGAACTGTCTCAGCCCCTTCTAGGCTCTCTCAAATTGTCCCTACTCTTTGAATAGTCTTGGCCCTGATACAGAGCACCTCCCCCAGGTTCCCTCCATGAGGGCTCTTTACCTCTCTGGCCCCCGTTATTCAGCTTGGCCACTAAAAGAATTCAGTTCCCCTTCTGCGGTTTATCAAAGTCCAGGCCACTTTCAGAGTGGCTGCTGGGGGTGGGAGGGACCCAGGCCCACCATCTACTCCAGGTCCCAGCGCACGGACCCCATAGATAGCAGCCATCCACCATGTCCATTTAAATAAACTGTGCTGCTGCTACAATTCCCTGGGCCACTTCCTTGTAGTTCCAGTACCTTCTTCACCCTTACCTCAGTGCCTTGTCCTGGTGAAGGCCCAGCCCGGGGCACACACTCTCCTCCAGCTCTAGCAAGGAACTTCACATGCTCCGGCCTTGTATATGGTTTTCTTATACAAGCCCACTGGGCCCTGACTGGCTGCATTCCACACCACCATTCTAGACAGCTTGGACGAACTCTCTCCTGCCCTCTTCTGGGGCAGGGTGTGGTAGGGCCACAGGGCCTCCATCAGGGGGCCTCAAGGCCTAGTCCACCCCATCACAATTATATTTGTTAATTCTATCTTTAAACATCAGATAATAAAAGTGTGGACCTTTCTAAATTTTCTTAACAGTTAATGGCTCTCCAAATCATTTGGATGTGCATAAGAAGACAATCTTTCTGCTTCCTCCAGCAATGCCCTTTCTCTCAGGCAGCTGTTGAGGCAAATGTATCTGACATATCAATTCAGTCCCCTTTACTATAGTAACAGAGAACATCAGAATCTTCAGTGTATTTATATTACCCCTGTGAAATAGGGCATTACTATTTTCCCCATTTGACAGATGGGGAACTGAGTCACAGAAGGATTAAATGATGTATCCATGGTCACACAGAAACAGGAAATTGTGGTGAAGCAGGGAACTGAGCCTAGGTCTCTCAAGATACAGGCCAGTGCCCTAATCCCTGCACCATCCTTCCTTTCTTCTACTGAGCCCACTACACCATAAATTTAGGGCTAGGAGATATAGGTAGCCTTAAAGCCTCTTTGAGCAGGATGGTTATTAACAGAAATGAATGACAGAGAAAGCCTAGTGTAGCCCCACTCAGAAAAAATATGTATCATGTTTCCATAGACCATTTTACTTACTGCTACTTGGTTATTGTGTCTATTACCATAGCTAGATGCTGTGTGTTTATGCTTGTACTTGTAGTTGACACTGCTGCTGGTCCAAGCACAGCCAACTGCTTTTATCTTTTTTAAATGTCTTATGTATGTGGGCTTGTTCTTGTCACAATGGTCTCCTCTCTCTTCTCACTCCACTATCCCTTATTGTGTCCCTGGGGATGGGGCCACTACTCGACAGCTATTCACTCCCTCCTTCCAAGTCCTTTCCCAAGAACTTCATAGGTCAGGCTTGCTCTGTCTGTGGTCTGCCATTTTCTTTGTGCAACTCCAGTTCAGCAGTGTGTCGGGAGGGCTTTTAGTAGGGCTGTAGGGGTGCCCTATATGTGTAATTCAGTGGAAACCTGAGAGATATGATAACATATGTCTGCTAAATTAATCATGCCTGTGGCTCCTATGTGTGTGTGGGGGGATGGAGGAGGTGAAAAAGTGGTTTGTTATGGGATAAGTCCTCCTGGAAGTGCAGAGATGCAGTCTTTGATTTCCTGGCACTCCAGGACAGAGAAGCCACAGGCTGCAGCTATAAAGAGTAGTAGGATATTTGATTACCTCATTTTTGTGCATAGTTCTGCTCAGAATACAGAATTTATCTGGACACCAATGTGCTCATCAGCAAAATACTACGTGGTACGAGAAGTAGAAGGTACAGCATACTGGATGAGAGAGGTAACTTTTCAATGGTTGCTACAGAACCTGCGCAACTTGAAGTAACTTCTCCACCAGCCCTGAGAACCAGGGGAAGCTGAATAAGTCTGGAGAATGTTCAAACAGCAATTTGAACTGTATCTGAAAGCCACATGGGCCAATAAACTGGAAAATGAGCAAAAGATTACCCTGTTTCTAATAGTGGCAGGCAGAGAAGCCCTGGATGCCTATAATACATTCCATACATTACAGATGCTCGAGGGGAAAGAAAGGAAAGCATTTCAGAAATAATGAAAATGTCTGAAGATTATTGTGTCCCTAGGAAAAATGTTAGTTATGAAAGATACACATCCAGGAGAACACAGAATGAAGGGGAAAGAGAGGACTTTGTCACAGACTAAAAACTAAAATGGCAGTCCTGCAAATATGGAATACTAGAAGACTCCCTCATTAAAGACCAGAATGTTCAGGGGTGTAAAGCTACAAAAAGTCCAGGAACAGTTAAGGAAAATGGATCTGACACCAGAATGGGAAATATGTATGTGACAAACAGGAACACAAATAAAAAGCCTAGATAAAGGCACAGAGCACATGACTCTGAGTACTATAGCTGAACTATCAATGGAAAAGTTCACAGAAACTAAATTGCCCAAGGACAGAAACATGGAACAATAGGACACCGTGCCAGTGATCTGTCAACCAGCATGAGTATATGAAATCCCCAGTGTGATGCTGTATGGAATCTGAGAGACACTTGAGGATATTATGAATATCAATATTGTAAAATTGTAATGAGTTATGCCAAATAGGCCATTTAGGGTATCTGCAAAAATGTTATAATTTACCAGATATGATAATCACGTGTATTTGTTAGCATCGCCTTTGTATTATGTGTCATAGATATGTATGTATGTCTGTATTTCAAACTTGTGTTATGCTTCTGGGTGACAACCCCCCAGACAGTGTGGCATCAGCATTGTCTAGCTTGCTTGATGGCCCGTTAAGGACCATCAGCTATACAACTGACCCACTGAGAGAAGGCAGATACACCTTATGATTCAGCAAGGCATGCAGGGGAAGCTTATGGGCAGAACTCTAAGGCTTTCTCTGGAGGAACTTTGCTATAACTGAAGCTCTGATCAAAGGACTAGATGATCCATCCAAGCTGTGAATATATTCCAGAAGGACTTTCAAACCAGCAAACTCACCAATATTGCTAGGAACCTGGTATATGGACTTTGAAGTCTTTGTATGTAAGTGACTGTTTTCCCATTAACAGCGCTCTTCTTGTTCCCCATCATTCTTAGGAGTTCTATTCTCCTTTTTTCATGGTTGCTCTAATCTTGGCATTTCCAGTGAGGGCTACCCTGGGCACCACTGGTCACACCCAGCATTCAGGCAAATAGGTAGAAACTGAAATAAACTCAACCATTATGGTAAAATGTATGGAGAAAGCAGGAAAGTGCATGTATTAAGTGCAGAACGGAATTCCTCTGGTGAAAAGAAATAGCTGTTCTTAAGCATAATAGAGGAGGTGGCTGAAAACTGAAAAGATGGGCTAATTAAAATGTGCACAAATGGGAGATATGTGACATACAAGGCAGACACAGGAGGACAAGTGAAACTGAAAGAGCGATGTAACTGAACAGAAACTGAAAGAAAGAAATGTAAGGGGCATATAAAATTGCTCACGAAAGACTATCATGATGGAATAATTGCAGTGCTGGGAGAATGCACACTGACACTTAAATACAAAGGGAAAACGTAAAACAAAAGTTTGTGGTGGTACACAGAGGCAAGCACAGTCTTGTGCCTACACACATGTGGTCTTGTTAAGAGGATGTATGCCATCGAGAGACAAAAAAAGACAACATAAAACAAGATACGAAAGTATTAACAACATCATATGAAGACATATTCACAAGAAATGGCTGTCTCCCAGAAACACAGAAGATTCAAATTAGAAGAAGATGCAGAAACAGTGGTATATGGGGCAAAAGAAGTTCCATGAGCCATAAGCAAGAGGCTAGAAGAAGAGCTGAAAAACATGACAGTAAATGGTATTCAGAGAACAGAAGAACCAATAGATTGGCTTCACTCCTTATTAATCATAGAGAAAAAAGACAGGGGTAATAGTTGTATATGAAGGAGCTAGAAAAAAACAAAAACAGAACACTGTGACTTGCCTGCAAGAAGAGAACTGTTGTCTGAAATGTAAAGACTCAAATTCTTCATGAAATTAGATGCATCAGTTAGATTTTGGCAGGTCTCCTTGGACAGTGAGATCTCCAAGATCTGCGCTTTCAAAACACCATTTGGCAGATACATGCCTTTTGGAATATGGTCAGCTCCAGAAATTTCACTGTACAATGAGCCAAATGCTAGAAGATCTAGGAGGTGTGAAAGTGTACATTGATGACATCATAATTTGGAGCAGTGCTGCTATTGAAAATCAGAAGCAACTGAGGAAAGTACTGGAAATTGTGAGAGCTAATGACCTTGAACTGAATAAGGCCAAATGTAATTTTTAAACAATGGAAATTACATACTTGGGAGAGAGAATGACCTTCAAGGAAATCTTGCACAATGAATCAAAGATTCAAGCAATTCTGAACATGCCAAGACCTGAAGATAAAAAGGGAATTCAAAGGCTGCTAGTCAAGTTGAATTACGTCAGCAAATTGAGACCTAACTATAAACCGTTTGCACAACTCACTTAAGACATCTTCTCCATGAGGTCACTGAACGGGCATGGATGCTGGAGCATAAAAGAAGGTTCAAGGATATTCTGACATCATCTCCAGTGCTGCTATTTTTTGACCAACATTGTCAGTCTCATATGTATCTGGGGCTAGGACAGCTGTAGCGACGACATATGCACAAATTGAAAATGAGACCAAGGTCTGGCATATGGATATACAATTTTTATGACTTTCTGTATGGTCATAGCCTCAAAGCAGAACATAAATCACTGATTGCAATACACAGAAAGGGACTTGGAGAAGCACCACCCAGGATACAGAAACTACTTTTGAAAATACAGAAATATTACATGACCCTGGAGTTTCAACCTCTATGCCACTTAGTAAGCCCAATGTACTCTCAAGACCATATGCTCCATTTGACAATACACAGCCCGATGATCTGGAATAAGCAGAAAACATCCATGTGAGCATGATAAAAATGTCACATGCTGTATATCTCTAGGCATATGGGATGAATTGAAGACAGAAACAGCTAAAGATGTAATGCTGCAAGCACTGATACAAGTGATAGGTAAAGAAGGGGGCTGGGAAATCAACACTTCCCACCAGCTTATTCCCATTATAAAAATGAACTTTCAGTGATCTTAGGAGTGATCTTAAAGAGAACACAGATCATGGTTCCCACAGTGATGAAAAAGAAAATATTGAAACAAATATATGCAGGGCACCTGGAAATGACCACATCAAAAAGAAGAGCTGGAGAATTTGTATTCTGGCAACAGATGAATAGTGACATCAAAGAAATGATGAGCAAGTGTGGAAGATATCAGAAGAACAGATTCCCAGAAGAAAGAACCACTGATACCGCATGAAGAGTTTGCAATTCCATGGGACAAAGAACTGAGATGTTCAATCTGGGAAGACACAATCAGCTGATTAGAGTGGGTGACTTTACCAGTTTCCCAGAAACAGGAGGGCACATGGAGGAAAAGACTGGGAAAATACAGTCAAACCAAATATTACAATAAAAGAGCAAGATTTATTCACAGACTAAAAAAAAAACATGGTGAGAATATGGTAAGACAGACAATGAGTAGTCAAAATCAGAAAAGACTTGCCTTGCTCACATTCAGTGATCAAAGAGGAAGATAAAATCTAAGCATCTGCTCAAGCTAACTGACAACTTGGCCAAGAGAAGTGATAGCAGATATACAAGTTGAAAACAAAATTCACAAACTGACCCTGTTATTGAGACTGAACAGTTTATACCAGACAAGGATTTGACTGAAAAGAGTTTGCAATACAGCAGATCAGGAAGATTGATGAAATGCCCTAAGAGATTGATCAAGACATACGAGTGTGGCATGTAAGAAACTTGAAGAGTTAAGTCAGTTCTTGTATTTGTCATAGTTTGATAGTTTGATTTAATAGCATTTTAGTTCAGTCAAGAAATTTATAAAAGGGAAGATGTGCTATCGTATAAGTCCTCCAATTAATGGAGAGATGCCATACTTCCTGTACACTCTAAATGCAGTCTTTGGTTTCTGGAAACACTTCCATCCTGCTGGGAGCAGAAACAAAGAAGCCCAGGACTGGACAGATGCAGGCTGCAACTACACTGAGTAGGATGTTTTATTACTGTACTTCATTTCTGCACATAGTTCTGGTTATAATAGTTTATCATAAGATATTACAACTGGTATCTCTGAGGCCTCTTGAAAGCGTCAGATGTGTGATCAGGCCCTTGACCATCTCTGTGTTGCCCCTTCCCCCCACTCACCTGGGTTCACAAAACCCTAAGGACTCAGTTATTGGGAGGAGGGGGGCACAAGCATCCTCATTTAGCCATTTTTAGCAGTACAGGCTTCAGGATTTTTTTGGCTTTTGTGTTTTAAAGCCTTAGGGTGGAGCATCTTAAATAAGGTGCCTGAAAGCAACAGTCCTGTGTACATCAAAGTATTTGGCAATCCTCACCAATTGCTACTGTAACCCTTCTGCCCATCAGAGTTGGCAGCAACAAGGGCCGGGTTCAGTATCCAGAGGTTCCATTCCAATAGCACAATACAAAAATCGGCTCGAGCCCCCACCCAATGACCTGGGACAACCATACACCACCCCTCTGGGCGTCTGTAAGAGACAATACTTCCCCTCTCACAAGCACAGAGTCTGAGTGTACCAAAGCCTGTTAATAACAGAGAGAAACAATGTGGCATTATATTGGGGAAACAGCACAAACAAGGTTAATAAACCAAACCATGAACCAGAAGCCCCCCTCCCAGCAAATAGGCCGTGGCCTTCCCTTTGGCTCTTGAGTTCCACAACCCCAAAAAGTCACTCAATAGTCCCAAAAGTCTAGCAGCCCAAGAGTCTCTGTTCTGGGTCAGTGCAGAGTTCAAAAGTCAATTGGCAGAGTCTTACCTCCCAGCCTGGGTGGAAATGGAGGGTAGGGCACGGGGCACCTTACGTGGTCCGAGGCCGACTGCGCCGCCTCTCTGTGGGGTTCCGCTGCAGCCCTCACCGCAATCCGCTCTGCTCTGCTCGCTGACACTCGAACTGCTCTGCAGTGCCAGTCACTCCGCTAGCCATCCTGCTAGCCGACACACGGACAGCTCTGCGGTGCCAGTCACTCCGCTAGCAGCACAAACGGCTCCGCTTGTCGACACACGGACTGCTCTGCTGTGCCAGCCACTCCGCCAGCAGCACCAACGACTCCGCTAGCCGTCCTGCTAGCCGACACACGGACAGCTCTGCGGTGCCAGTCACTCCGTCAGCAGCACAAACGGCTCCGCTTGTCGACACACGGACTGCTCTGCTGTGCCAGCCACTCCGCCAGCAGCACCAACTACTCCGCTAGCCGTCCTGCTAGCCGAACCGCTCGGCTGAGTCCGCTGCTTTGCTCTACTAGCTGCATAAATTGCTTGGTGCCACCAACATGCCTTTAGGCCCACCCCCACTTAACACAGTGCTCAGTGGTTTCAGCTCTTAAGTGATTTCAACTCTTGGGGGGGGGGGGGTAGTCAGCACCTTGGTGCAGGTACACCAGCAGACCCAAAGTGAATTCACCTTAGCAGGCTGAACCTAGACTCCTAAGGGAATCAAAATTAGCTCTAACATTCTACAGTGGAGAGAGGCACAGTGCAATAGGCCCTTAGACAAGTCCCTCACCAAAAGGTATAGAAACCTGCCCATGGCCTCTCTCAATCTCAGAGTGTTCTGAAGCGTGTGGCCCTTGACCAGTGAGTGCTACTTAGATGATGGCGAGTCCCTCTAGCATAACAAGGGCCAAGTACATGTCCATAGTCCTTCATTCACACGATCAGGGTAACATCACTTTATCATTCCTGCCCCAGTAACATAGAAACTGGGCTCCCACATCAGCCGAAGTGGCCACGTGGGCTGCTGTGAGCTCAGGCTAGGCACGGTGGGTATGCCTATGCAAATCGATCAGCCCCAAAGTTATTTTCCACCGCTCACTGCAATTCCCATAATTCACCACCAGATGCCAGAATAGATCTCATTCCTGACACTGCTTACACTATAAATGTGATTCTATTTCCTTGATGATTTCATTGATCCATTTCTATAGCACACACTTTTAAGTTGTTTTATTTCCTGCTTTGTTCAGCTCTGCCTTTAATGCAGGGATACGGCCATCTAAAAAGAGCGTACTTAGAACAAATTCAAGACTGCAACCTTTCCAGTAACTCTGTGTGAGAACAAAACACCCAAATTATACTTATCGGGATATCAGAGAAATGGGTACTCATGCACATTTTGGTAGCATCTACGCATCGAGGCCATGCATATTGTTTCATGGACAGAGTTCTGTGGGAGCATGAATGAATTAAAGCTAGCGTATATTTCCCTGCAAGGATTGTGTGGGTGGTGTGAGAGCAGAGGTGTATTTTTCTCTCTTCAGTATTTCTAAGGCCAGGTCTACACTGGGGAAGGAGTAGGAGGTGAGGTGTTGACCTAAGATACGCAACTTCAGCTGTGCTAATAGCATTGCTGAAGTCAGTGTATCTAGGTCAACTTACCTGGGCGTCCTCATGGCAGCGAGTCAAATGCTGCTGCTCCCCCGTCAACTCCACTTCTGCCTCTTGCTGCGGTGGAGTTTTGGAGTTGACGGGGAGAGCACTTGGGGATCAATTTATTACCTCTAGACTAGACACGATAAATCGATCCCTGATAGATCAATCACTACCCGCCGATCCGGGCAATTAAGATAATTAAGTGTGCTGTGGCTGAGTGGAGGTTCCCTACTTCATTCCACCTGCACACAGGAGATGTGGCTGAATAGCTCAGGCAGCTGAGTAGAAGCACACCCAGCAGGGACAAACTGTCAACATCTAAACAAGCAACATCTGCTTCCCACCAGAGCCTTGTGGAGGACACCAGTGGCTGCTGAGGCCCTCACAGAAGATTCCTACTGCAATAGAAAATGATGACCTTTCTATAGGGAATTTTTAAAAAATCATCCTATAAAACATGAGAAAATTACATCCCTGAAATGGAACTCTATAGCAAGAGCATTCAAGATTAAATTCTATCATTTTTAAAGAGTAATTTCTGTTGGAGTCCAGTAAATTTCTGTAGAATCCTATTTGTTTAATTCCTATTCAGTTCTATAGGACTTTGCCATAAAGGGGTGAAGAGGGTCTGGCTCCACACCCCTCGAGCTGATCACACTCCCTTGAGCTGGCAGAGTTCTACCTGGTATGCTACCCACCATCCACCCCATGCCCAGGGAGTGCTAGCTGCAGCATTCTACCGGTGTACCCAAAGGCCAGGAGTAGAAAAAGTCTCCCAGCGCCTTCTTTCCACCACCGTACTTTAACATTGTCAAGTCTGAATTTACTCAGCATGGTTTCAGAAAGGCCATTGTCACAAAAATTATTTAATAAATTGTAAGGCCAGAGGGGACCATTGTGATCATTCAGTTTGACCTTCTGCATAACACAGGCCATGGAATGTCACACAGTAATTTCTATCCCAAGCACTTCTAAGCAGTGTTTGTACTGAGCATTTTATTGCCAGAGTGTTTCATGAGATAGCTAGAGACAAAGAACAAACATTAAAGGAATATTTACACCAGAAATGATTACAGCGGCTTTGGGTCTTCACATTTCCCAGATGACAAGATCCTGTTTAATTAATTTTGGGAAACATAAGCAATAGAGCGTAGCAGTGTGCATTCTCCCTTGGTGCATGGGAGAGTTCTAGGGGGCATTATGCCTTCCTCTGCTTTCCTTGGGATGGGTCAGCGCTGCACTGCCCCCACCTATTGCAGGGCTGTAACTACCAGCCACAAGAGAGCCCTTCATAGAGATATACCTGACCTGAAAAATTCTGATCTGGATATTACAAGTCTCCAAGTTCAGGTTGCTTTGCATCTAGAATTTCAGTTCAGCGTATTCAAAAGATGGGAGTCAGCTTCCAAACTAAGACCCAGGTTTGGATTTTGAACCTTTTTAAAGGGCTCAGGTTTATCCCCCTTTTTATTATTTATCTAATAATAAAAGATCTAACAATGATCTGTACTTCCCACCTTAGGCAAACTCTGAGTTGGACAAGAGAAGGATTTTCACAAATACATTTAAAAAAAATAAATACAATCTTTATCTCTAATTCATGTTCTGGGTAAGTAAACTAAATTATTTAAGGATCTCAGTGTAGTTCTTCAGTATGGAAATTGTGTGTGTTCAAGCAAAAGGTATTTGTTTTTCATTGAATGCTTATCTTGTTTAAAATGATGGATTTGTGCAAAGAGCAGCTGCAATGACTGCTGGATGGGTTTTCTGCCTTTAACTGATTTCTGTCTAACTTCCGCAACCTTAATTATGATTAACTATGTGATTTCTGCCTTACTTAAGTACATAAATCTCTTCTGACAGTTTCACGATCAGCTTCAGGATCAAGAAGGAACCTCATCTGTTGGCTTATTGTGAGTAAAATAAATCATGAATGGTCTAAAGGTCTGATGTAAAATAGTGGGAGCCAACTTGTGCTGGGCAGAAACATAAACACTTCACACTGTTTTAAAAAGGTAGTTGGTAATTTCAAAACAAAATGCAAATGAAAGGATTTACAAAATGAAAGGACTCAGGTAACTCAAATCATGTAACAGCTCGACAGATTCAGCTATCATGCTACTCTTTGGATTCCAGGGCAAATGAAACAGACTACAGTACTTTGATTCTTGATGTATAAACAATTGGAGAGGGGGAATGAAAAATACCATACTTCATACATCTTTGTGCAGTACATAAGATGGTTAATGGCATCATGTGAAAATTAACAGGCACATACAATTTTGGAAAGATGGTCCCCCAAGATGCAGAAAACAGTGGAGCATAAAGGCAGCTAGAAAATAAGTGTCATCTTCTGTTTAAGGCACTATCCTGGGACAGAAGAGATCTGGGTTCAACTCTTGGTTTTGCCACCAACATCATGTGCACATTAGGAAGGTACTTACATGCTGATTCAGTATGATTACAGAATGATCACATATAAGAAATGCACAGGGCAACAAAATGTGGAAGTGAGACTAGAGCAAAGGACGAATTCATGGGTGAAAGGGATTTTGAAAGAGAGAGGATGCTAGTTGAACAAGTCGTGACGGATATGTGCCAAACAAAACTCTCAGACCTGAAAGCTGCTCTGTTCAGAATGATCCTGCATCCATGCAGAGCCTCATTGAAGTTAAACTCCAAAGTGTGGACTTGAGGGTCTGCCTGTGCTGAACAGAATGGGGGCCACTGAGGGAAGTGAAATGGGGGTAGGGATGCTTTGGTGTGGAGGAGGAAGGACAGTCTACCCCACTGCAGGAGTCCCCTTCCATCCCCCCTTTCCTCCTCCCCCTCCCAGCCAACTTTTCCCCAATGCTGTTTTCCATTTTTCCCTGTGACTGAAGGAGTGTTAACAGGCCACTTGACTTTGAATGGTCCCTTGAAATGTGTGTTAATGACTTATGCTAAACGCAATGTGTTCCATCTTGTATTTAGTTGTGGTGCCGGGGCAACACTTTAACATGGCTGTGTTGTTGCAACCCCAGCTCTGGGAGACTCCCAGTGCTGTAAGCACTGTCTACACTGCCACTTTACAGCGCTGAAACTTGCAGCACATGGGGTGTGTTTTTTCACACTCCTGAGCAAGAAAGTTGAAGCGCTGTCAAGTGGCAGTCTAGACCAGGCCTAAGTAAGTTTGCTTGATCTGAAGAAGAGCTCTGTGTAAACTCAAAGCTTGTCTCTCTCACCAACACAGAAACCCAGAGAACACTAGAGACAGCTGCTAAGAGAAAGGAAGGGTCCCATGATGACAGCTGGTGTCAAACCAAACCAGGCTATTGTTCTCTTTTAGGACTTTGGCCAGGTGAACTTTGTAATGCAGGGTGAGGCAGAGTTGCCTTCACTAAGGAGGACAAATTCTGAAAAGGAGGGCAGCACATAATTTGCTTCTCCCTTGATAACAAAGGATGCAGAGAACAGTCTGGACTCCCTGCTAACCTCTCAGAACAGGCTGAATGAGCCTGAATTGTTTGGCCTGCCTCTAAAACTGTGGAGGAGCATTGGGACAGCTCAGCCCAGCAACACCTAAGGAGAAAGGGATGTTTTGGTAGCGAGATTTAATTCAAGTTTGCTGCCAGTCTGGGCAAAACTGGGTGAATGGAAGTAATTTAAAAGGTGAGCTGGGAGAGAATGGTTCATGGTTGCAAGGCTACTACAGGCAGCCTTAAATAAGGCATGAAACCGAGAGAAATATGAAGGCTAAGTGGGCAGTGTCAATCTGTTGGAGTGATAGCAAATGATGAAGGATTATATGGCAGTAAGGAACTGGTAGGATTCATTCACTTTTCATTTCCAGCTATTTTTCCATTTTATTTTTTTGCACACTGCACTAAAACACACTTGCAGTCTTAAATCTTCTCATGATGTTGTTGTCTGCAAATATTATACACAGTGGAAATTACTATCATATGCATGCTCTTGGAAAGTAATCTGACTGCAGTAGATAGGCACCATTATGTGAGCTACATTATGATTTGTTTCTTGCAATATTAAATGGGAGTTAACTTGAAATCTTGTAAATTTCCACATTGTGGCATACAGCTTCATAATCTGCCCAGTGCCAGCTTTGATCACCATGGATGCACTGAGAATCCTCTGGAGGGGCACAGTTCATTAAAAGAAATGTTCAGTAGTGGTAGAATTAGTGCTTCAGTGATTTTCAGCTCCAGGAGAAATGTGAAGCCTTGCAATCCAAGATGAACAATATGACAGCAGGACTGTAGCAACGGGCCCTCACATTTGAAACAAAATCTATATTCAATGGTATATCTATATACGAGTTTACAGAAATGATCCTGAGAGGAAGCATGATATTGTGGGAGTCAAGTTCAATTCTTCAATTCATTAGTTCAATTCTTGACTCTGCCACAGATTTCCTTCTTTGTGACCTTGGGAGCTCCATCTTTCTGCCTCAGTTCCCCATCTGTAAAATGAAAATGACAGTTCTTCTGAGGGTAGGCAAGATAGATTTGTTAACTGCAACCACAAGTTATTGGGCTCAATTCCACTGCAGGAGCTAGTGGTAACATTCTACAATAGGAGGGCAGATTGGCACCATTAAAAAAATCATCCAATCTAGCTTGATAGTCATTCTATAAATCACTACCAGTGAATTTAGGCTTGAATTTGAAGTAATAGCAACTGCATGGCTCCATTTGTGGATGACCAAGCTTTAAGTGACTAAATATACTGTCCCAGAGCTGGCAGTGAAGCTAGAATTGCAAGCAGAATCCAAAACTGGCCCAGTCTTGCTCTGATAACTGTGTACAGCAAGAGATATTTAATATCACTGACCCATAAACTACAGTAGTTCAGGCTGTATACATTTTTATTTGTTTTATTGATACCTGTAGCAGCTGGTATATATTTACAGAGTATTACTTCAAACTTTGTGGCACCCTAAGATTTATATTACTTTGCACTGAGTTATGTCAAGTTAACCTCTTGAAATCTAAAAGCATGTGGAGCAATGTGCAAATACCATTGTATTGAAGTTCTTAAAAGGACACCTTTTAAACAAAAAGGCTACCTCTGAGAAATCTTATAAGATATTATGGTAGATTACTTGCAATTATCAAACTGCAAGTAACTCACACAGATATAGCATGAATATACATTCTTATGCAGGACATAGGGGCCTAAGGGGTTCTAAGTGCAGCTATGTGGAACTTGGTACTTGTACATTACCAGGGTTCACACAAATATTTTCTTTGTTTTATATTCACCTAGGTTCACATATGCTCTCTCTCTGTAAGAGACAGAGAGCTTGTATTTAACAATGACATTTTTATTTAAACACAATAGAACCCAGTAACCATAGCCTGTCACAAGCTGGAGTCTACAGTTCCTTGGTCTGTCGCTGCAGTCCAGACACCCAGCTTCCAAAATGGAAGATGATCTTTTGTCTCTGCAGACACGCCCCTCATTAATACACAGGTTACACTGTGAGCATTGCTTTGAGAGTCCAGTTAATATGAACTGAAAAACTGAAATTGAAACTCATTGCTATAAGAGGTCATTGGGATCAACAGTTAAATAAGACACACAAAAGGATTAGACATTGTAGCAGATCAACACTCACCAGTGCAGTGCTTCCTGCTGGTCATCTGGGAATTAGCTCTCTTTCAGCCTCAGAGCACTCTTTGCTGGCCAGTGGCTTGCCTGCCTCAGGCACCATGTCCCTCCTGGATCCCAGTGCTCCTTTACCTCAGGGTTCTGCCCCAGTAGTACCCCCACACCCTGTGTCTCCCCTCGCAGGGAACCCCCAACCCTGTAAGCCCACCTTTCCTCAGTGGCTACTGCCAATCATCATCTAGACCCCACTCCCTGGGGCAGACTGCAGTCTGTAATGGCCACTCATCACTGGCAAGGGGGTTGGACCAGCTGCCTCTGCTTATCCCTGGGCTGCACCTCTTTGGCCCCAGTACTTTTTGTGGGCCACCAACAAGGCCTGCAGCCCTGAGGGGGGCAGAGATTACTCCCCAACTCCCTTTGCCCTTCCCCAGCACTGCTCCATTTCAAGTATCTTGCTCCCAGGAAGTTAGCCCTTCCCACTCCAGGACTAAAATGAGATTCTTCAGCTCCTGGCTCACAACCCCTTTACAGGACCAGCTCTGACCTGATTGGGCTGGCCACACCTGTGGTCAGGTACTCCCTCAGCTGCTCTCACTCCTTTGATTTCAGCCACAACTCTCTCCAGGGCTGTTTTTAATGCCTGTTCTGCAGGAGTGGGGCAGCCACCCCACTACAGACATTTATATGAATATCAAGAGCATCAACAGTTACATTAGAAGGAATAAGATTTTTTAGGGAGTGTGGCAAATTGCTAGCACTATTATGATGGGTCCCGCACTCTCTCTTCTTGTGGGGGGTTCAGGGAGCCATTTCTTGCCCCTGAACAGGGTATTAACTGCCCCACTAGTATCCTAGAGGAGAGGAAGTGGAGAGGGAGGGACCCAGGCCCACCCTCTACTCCGGGTCCCAGCCCAGGGTCCCTGAGGATAGCAGTAAGCCACCTGAATTCCTTCCCCTGGGCTACTTCCCTCTCCTACCCTTCAGTTTGTGGGGCTTCCTGCTCTCTCTCTACACAAGCCAGGTGTCTCTTTACCTAGGGTCTGGGTGGTCTTGGTTCCAAACTCTCCTCCAACTGGTCACTGCTCCAAACTCCTATCCTCCTCCCCTGTCTGCCTGACACAGGGGGTTTTATTAGGTTCTTAACAGGGCCTTAACTGATTGCAGGTGTTCCAATCAACCTGCAGCCAGCTTCCCCAGTCCACAGGGAGCCACGCCCCAGTTAGTTCTGAGCTTACATATCTCCCCTCAAGCACTCTACCGCAGCTCCCTGACTCTCCTCTATCACAGGGAGATATAAACAATCATGGTTCAGGGTTTTCTGCAACTTTCTCTGAAGTACCTGGTATTTGCCATTGTCAGGTTACGTTGGACTACAGTATCTAGACCACTAGTTTAAGCCAACATGTAATTCCTGCATTAAATATTATGATATTTTTTGCTGGTTTCCCAGAAAACTCTAAAGTGATCTAGGTTGGATCAAAACTATGCACATTCGCTTGCAAGTTATCCATAGAGATTAGGCTGTGAAATTTTAACAGTCATTTTAAGAGTGAGAAAAATGTTGTGCTGGAATTACGTCAACGTTTTTGGCAAATACCTTTGCCAAAACAAACAATTTTTATGGATGTATGAGGAATTGGTTAGAAATCAAGTCTGAATCCTCACTGCAGTGAAAGTGACCTTTCCAATGACATATATGGTACAACTTTCCCTACATGATTTAGTACTGAAAGTTGAAGTCCAACCTTCATTACATACTGTATGTGCAAATGTACATCCTGAAATCCAAAATTATTTTCTAAGATATACTTTGCACCTTTTGCTGTATATCAGTGTAATACATTTTAAATTTCCTATGCACATTACTGAAATCTAACACATCAGAACAGCTGATACCAATATATTTTCATCTTCATCTCAAACAAGAGCTATATTATCTTTTGTTGAAAGCTGAATACCACATATGTGACTGATTACTGAGGAGAAATTTGTCTCTGTACAAATTTCTGTTTATAAATTCTGTTTAATATTGAGGAATCTCTGTGTATCTATATTTACACTGCAAACTCCATTTTTATTATGGGGTGTGTTTGTCGTCTCTGTTATCTTTGCCTCCATATTAACCTAAAACCCACAGGTGGTGACAGGAGAAATTTTTGCACTTGGCACAGGGCTAATAATGGAGTGTCATTAAACTGTAATCATCCATTTGAATGGAACAGGCTTGAATAAAAAGATGGCTACCATCCAGACAAACCAGTTTTCAAGTGTGAACTCCAGAAGGGAAGCAACTAATGGAAGCAATGGATCACCTGATGGGAGTCATCTGACAAAGGGGACTGGAGGTTTTAAAAGAAAGGGTCTCTTATCAGCCCTTGTAGAGAGGGAGAAGAGATTAGAAGCAGAAAGCTGTTTGCAGAAGTGAGAGAAGACTCCATGTGCAGGAGAGAAGTGGTTGAAGAAGGATCCTGGACTTCATACAGTACTCTGATCAAAGCCCAAAGAGCACTCAACAGTGGTAAGGAAACTGAGCAGGGAAATGCATATGGGCATTTTATATTTTTGCCTACATCTGTATGTTTCTTGTGTTAGCTAAAGTAGAGAGTGATTGTATTAGAAACTTTAGCAAAGTCTATGAATCCCCCTTCAGGTAGTTGTAGGGTGCTATCAAATCCCTGCCTCATTCTTCTCTTCTACAGAATAAATAACCGCAGTTCCCTCAGCCTCTCCTCAAGTCATGTGCCCCAGCCCTCTAGTCATTTTCATTGCCCTCTACTCAACTCTCTCCAATTCATTCCATAATGTATTTATTTAATTTAAAAATATAATTCAAAATAACAAATTCTACATCTTATATCTAGGCTCACATTTGTTTAATATTGGTGCTGTAACTGGAAAAAAAAAAAGATAACTACATCAAGCAATGCCACAACTTGCATATAGTAGGTTCTAATGTGTTATCAATAGGATAAAAAGTAGTGTCGTAAACCTCAGCCATCCCTTTCTAGATGGCCCATTGACTGTTCTGTCCTGGGGCCCAGAATTGTCGTTGGCTGGCCTGGCTCTGGGCATGAGGTTGCTTATCCAACTGGGGTATCCTGGGGGTCAGCTCTGGTACTGTGGTCTGTCTGGACTGCAGGGAACTGTTTCCTTGAAAGGGGAACCAAAGAGGCCAATGAAAAACAGTGCTAGTGCCTACTCAAACCAAGAGAAGCTTAAGTGCACATAGATCCAGCATGTAGAAACAATATACAGCAGCCTGGTTAGTGTCTAGTGGGGACAGGTTGACGAAGGCTGCGATACTAACCAGTCAAAAGTCTTGGGTTTCTGTGTAATTCCATAAGTTTATGAAAGGAATAATTTCTCCAGCTCCTGAGGTAACATATGGTATTTAGAAAAAGGGGAGAGTGAGCGCTGTTTATTCAGTAAACTTTGACATCATTGTCAGTATATTTGAATATACACTTAATTGATCAAGCTTGATAATTCTCTTGCCAGTTGCCTCAAAAGGCAGTTCCCCATACTGACAATGCAGTATTTCTACTTTATAAAGACTCTCTTATACGGGTCTTCCTGACAAAAGGCTACATAAATTATGCCTCAGAACTCCATTAAAATCAAGTGTGTACTCTCCAAAGTGTTACAGCTTGCAAAGTCCTCATCTGACAGGGCATGGAAACAACTAAAATAACAATGTACAGATTCTAGTCTTAAGTGAATATAAGATGACATTGTGGGCACTCACCGTTTCACAGAAAACAGGAAGGCTCCCAATACACAGAATGGAGGCACAACTGGCACTAGGAGCCAGGAGGTGGCGTTCAGCTGAAGAGTCAGCAGAGCTGAGAGGCAGCCTCCTTCAGCTGGGCAGCTTTGTGCTTTCAGAAATTGGAAGGCGGGGGCGGGGGAGGGAGGGCAGTGATATGTAATCCCACGTGCCCACCATGCCTCCCCTGCGTTTGGAAGGGAAATCTTGCCCCCCCCACCCTCAAACTGCACTTATGGAATGCACCTATGCACCCCGTTCCCCCCATATGTGGCTTCCCTGCCGTTTTCTGCAGGGAAGCACAGGAGGACTGCCGGGGGGAGGGGGCATTTTTAAGGGTGCGCATAACTCCCCTCCACCCCTCTGGAGTATCAGTTAGAAGATAGCAGGTCATAGAATCAGAAGATCAATTTTGGAGAATTAAATTAGGAGTTTCCCAGATTTCTTTGGATTGAAATAATTTTAAATTCTAATTTTAATGGCTCTTGGTTATTGCAATTATTATGTGTTTATTTTGAGAGAATCCTGAGCAGCAGTTTTGTAGAGATCAAAAAGCTAACTATCAGGATTATGCCTCCCCACTGCTAATTATATAGTAATAGAACCTAGCATTATAAACCAATTTAAATGTGACCGAGAGCAGAGTGTGAAATTAGTAGTGTCTAGACTACTCAGTACATAACAGCCATGTAGCAGGGGCCACTTGCTCCTGCTCTCCTCAAGTCCACAAACAGCTCAGAGATCTTTATGCTGGAAAAACACCAGGTGCAGTAATGGGTGGCTGTGGTGAGGGGGTATGGCATCTTCAAAGACTGATGAGGAGGAACCCCTGCCCACCCTTGCGGGGAAGAGCCAGGGAAGCCCCATCCACTCTACTGGAAGCAGAGAGGCAGGACAGGGAATGTAAAAGGCAGGCTCTACAACTCAGTTGGCTGGAGCTGGTGAAGGAGACAGATGTCTTCCACCTGTTGCTGGAGTAAGAGCCCAAAGAGGACTTCGTAACACTGAGGACTCAAAGGGACTGCTAGGTCTGTCACCAACAAGGATGTTGAAGAGTTGCTGGGACTGCTGCTGGCCGTGTACCCGAGGGAGATGGAGGAACTCCACAAGATATAGGTATGCAGTGAGGGGGTCATGAGTAGTAGCCCAGGGACACCAGACAGTAGTCTGGTTGTGTGGCCAGAATTCTGGTCAATGTGTTTTGGCTGGATTCCCTGCTGACCCAGTGGCAGAACTATCCACCATTGTTAGGTCGCTGGGACCCAGAGGGGTAAGATGGGTCCAGGGTGTCCCTACTCCCTGCTGCCAACCCCACCCCTGGGGTGGCAGCCTCCCCCACCTTCTCCTGTGAGGCCTGCATTTGTCTGACATCTGCCAGAGCCAGGTCAACAGGCCCTAGACTGTTTCTCCGCCCTGCCTGAGGGCTTAAGCCTCTTGACTGTGTTGTTGCTGTGCCCTGCCTGAGGTCAGAGCCCCAGACTACTTGTTGCTTGGCCCTGGCTAGAAGGACAGGGCCTCAGAGACTAATATCCCAGTACACCTTGTCTTGATAAAGGTGCTGTAGCAAGGGGGCATGGCCTCCCTCTGAGGCTACAGGGAGAGGGACGGCTACAATCTCCTCCAGAGGCGTTCATAACTACTTGTAGTAGTGTTACTAGATTTCGGAGGGAATATTACTGGCATTTACTTTAGGCCAGATTCTAATCTCCTCACTCAGGATTGGTAGAACCTTCCTTCACAAATATTTTGATTGACTTGAATGAAACTATTCATAAAGTCAGATATTATTCTGCATGAATAGGGTTATCATAAAATGCCCCCTTATAACAAACCAGATGGTTATTTTAATGTGCATATTAATAAAGTAGTACAGGAGGAAGTTAGAACTCCACAAAGTCAAGAAAAATACTACAGCTCCTTGCTTTGTTCTAACCGAGTTAGTAAGAGATTTAATAAAATTGTGATTAAAGTGGATATGAATCCAGCAGTGCCGCATAGTGAAAAATGGATTAGTGTCTCCTGCCATGACTAAACCTTTCACACAATTACAATAGACTTGGGCAGGCCTAAAACAGAATCCCAGATCCAAATATTTGGATTTGGATCTAAATCAGTGTCCAATCAGTGTGACTCTCATTCTCTCTAATGGGACCAAACCAGAACCTGAAGCCAAATACCACCAGAGTTTGGGAAGAGTTCAATTCTGTACTCAGTCTTTGAAGCTGAGGCTCATCCCATAGAAACAGGTAATTATACTGATCTTTGGAAGGGAAATACAATCACATCTCTGTTTTTACGCAATATAACAAGAATATCCTAGAAACGTAGAGATCCATCAGTTTGATTTGTACTTCAACCAGAATTTCTGCCAAAAGTACTCTTAACTGACTTCAAGCATGACCTATAAATAGTATGTTTCTCTCTCATACAAGCAGACTTTCAAGCAATTCATTTTACAATGTGCATCACTAATCTGTTTTACTATATTTCATAAGACAATATACAAGAGGTAAGAAAAATCCATTATATCTGACTTTTTCAAACACGAGTATTGTTTTCAACTTCATTAATTGTTCCTTACTTTGGAAATAACTGGGCAGAAGGAGACGTATGGTTCAGTTCCAGTTCTTATTTTGTCCAAACTCTTTCATTTATCCATAGTTATAAACACAGAGACTGATCCTAAACCGTTCAAATTCATTTCTGATGTAACTCCACTGAACTCTGTTTACATCAGAAATGAATATGAACCATTAAGGATCTTGAGTCTGCAAGACAATTAGAATTCTCGACTTTTAATGTAAGATGAGGGAGCTGAACCTCATTAGACGAGGCACTGCATTTTTAACTAGGGGTAAGTGACAGAGTGTGGACAATGTAACTGAAACTGAATTGAACTCCTGCCAAAAAAGTCCAGAAAATTGGGCAGGTGAACAACTTTGCCATCAACTATACTGTATATTTTTGGTCTATGGGATATATTAATAACTGCACTTATATAGCCCCTTTCATCTGAGAACCACAATGTGTTTCACAAATGTGCACACAAGTTTTAGAAGACTTCTATAAGATATGTAAGTACTGTTAGACCCAATTTACAGATGAGTGAAAGCAGTGAGAGAATGGATAGGCCTTTTCTTAAGGTCAAGCAGCAAGCCAATGGCAGAACCCAGGAGGCTCTAACTTCCTGTCCCTGACTTTAAGCACTTGACTAACCTCCGCATCTCTGTATGTTGAGTGTATTGGCAATAAGTGAATATTATGCGTTTATAAAATGCATATCCAATGCTTTTACAATTTGTTTTGCTGCAAATGAATGTAAAAGTTACAAAGACATCATATATTATTATAAGATGCTCTCATGCTTTGTGAAACATGAAACAATTCAGTCTTTCCAATCTGATGCCATGTTTCCTGACCTGTTTCTATGACAGCGATATCTTTCTCTACGGTTTTCCTATTTATCATCTGTTGTCCTCTACCAGGTGATATCCAACCAAGGGCTCGTTTAGGAATACAATTTTTTGACATCTGCACATGTCCAAACCACTTCAGCCTTCTTTCTTGAATCAGTCTCTCTATAGTCTGCCTTTGTAATGTAAAAATCAACCTTTCTTCCATTCCTCTGGGCAGAATTCTCTCTCCCAAACTATATTACAAAGTTCAAGTATTTCATTTACTATCAGTTCCTCCCTTTTAAGCACTGCTTTAAGCATTTCAGCAGTGATTTTTATCTTGACCTGGTGTTTTGCCACTTTTTTAGCTGCTTAATTGTTTCCTCTGCTTCTGAAAATTCTAGCAGTGAGGTTTTTAATTCTTCATCTTCTTCATATCCATCAGTTGGAATTCTTGCCTCCGGTTGGTTGAGTACTTAATTAAAATGTTCTCACCATTGTTCTTTTTAGTTTTTCTTCTTTGATTAACGCTCTTCCATCTTTTACTTTTATGACACCACTGTGGCTCTGGAACCGTGATGATAGTTGTTTACACACCCGGAATGCATGGAACAGTGTCTTTGAGGCACCCCTGACTGATGCTTCTTTGGTATCTCTCACTTTTTTAAAGTCATTTTCTCTCATCTTTCCAGCACAATTCCTTTATCTTTCCTATTGTAGTGGGTGTTGCTCTCCTTTCTATGGCTGGGTTCTGGTCAGAATTGCAAAGGGAAAAGCTAAAATATCTTAAGTTTCACTAGTATTTCTCCCCTGATGGAAGTTACCAGTGCTTTACTAGTACTTCTAGCAGAAGTTCTAGAACTCTCAGAAGGAAAAAGATTTTCATCTCAATCTTGTAGTCTCACCAGGTTTAGCTAAGTGAGAAAATTGTCCAAATCAAATAACACAGGGTATTCTTCTACCATAAGGTAGAAAAACCTCAATAAAATTGCCTTCTAGAGCATAAGTAATAGCTTTTCATCTTGCATCATTAACCTTTTTATAAATTTGGTTTAGAAGGACAAGTGCTGCTTTCAGTTTATACACTTGAATTGAATTCATGCTGAATGATGTTTACGATGAATGTAGAGAAATAAAAGATATTACCTCACCCACCTTCAATCACATGTAAGCAGTGTCAGGATGAGCTCTACCCTGACATCTGGTGGTGAACTGAGGGAATTGCAGTGAGTTGTGGAAAAGAACTTTGGGGCTGATCTTATTTGCATAGTGTCACGGGGGGTGGGGGAGTCCCGTTCCCACACCCCCCACTTCTTGGGATTCACAGTGATTCTTAGCCAGCCAGTAGATCAAAAGGTTTATTTGAGATGCCAGGCACACAATCCCACTTAGAGCTGTCAGTACAAACAGGCCCCCTTGGCCCGGCCCTTCTGGGAGGCAGGGAGATGAGACCCCGAATCCGGGCTCCCTCCTCTTCCCCAGCCAGCGTCTAACCCCTTTTCAAAAAACTCCAACGTCTGCCTCCCCTTTGTTCCCTTGCCAGCCCCAAGGTGTCAACTCCCCTCCCCCTCCATCTCAGGTTACAGCTCCAGGTTTCCAGGTCAGAGTAGTTTAGCCTCAGGAGTCATGTCCACCCTTCCCCCTGCTTGTCACACATAGGCACACCCACCACGCCTACTCTGAGCTCACAGCAGCCCAAATGGTCACTTCAGCTGCTGTGGGTCCCCCACAAAGCAGTTTGTGTGGCTAGCAGAGCGAAGCAGCGGACTCAGCCGAGCAG
>ML677350.1:22998791-23074759 GCA_007922305.1 Dermatemys mawii | reverse complement strand
TTGTGCAACCGGCAGCGGACTCAGCCGAGCAGTTCCTGGGTGCAGTTCATGCGACTGGCAGAGTGGCTGGCACAGCGGAGCAGTTCGGGTGTTGGCTAGCAGGACGGCTAGCGGAGCAGTTTGTGCTGCTGGCGGAGTGACTGGCGCCGCAGAGCAGTTCGAGTGTCGGCGAGCAAGACGGCTAGCAGATTGACTGGCAGAGCGGAACAGTTCGTGGGACGGCCGGCAGAGCAGAGCGGCTTACGGTGAGGGCTGCAGCGGAACCCCACGGAGAGGCAGCGCAGTCGGCCTCGGACCACGTAAGGAGCCCCTTGCCCTACCCTCCATTTCCATCCAGGCTGGGAGGTAAGACTCTGCAGGTTGACTTTTGAACTCTGCACTGACCAGGAACAGAGACTCTTGGGCTGTTGGACTTTTGGGACTATTGGGTGATTTTGGGGGTTGTGGGACTCAAGAGCCAAAGGGAAGGACGCAGCCTATTTGCTGGAAGAGGGGCTTCTGGTTCATGGTTTGTTTTATTAATCCTGTTTGTGGTGTTTCCCCAATCTAATGCCACATTGTTTCTCTCTGTTATTAAAAGGCTTTTGGTACACTCAGACTTTGGGCTTGTGAGAGGGGAAGTATTGTCTCTTACAGATGCCCAGAGAGGTGGTATATGGTTGTCCCAGGTCACTGGGTGGGGGCTCGAGCCAGTTTTGTATTGTGCTATTGGAATGGAACCCCTGGATACTGAAACTGGTCCTTGTTGCTCCCAAATCTGATGGGCAGAAGGGTTACACACATACACTGACATCTTGTTTCAGTGAGTACCAGGATTTATTATTACTCAAAGTAAATATTGACTACAGCAAAATCAAGTCAATAAATCTTGATATCCACCTCAGTGAGCCTGATTCTGTTCTCACACCCAATATAACTTAAGAATCACTCTTGTTCAGGCCCTCATTATAGAGGTGTGTGGGAATGGGTTTTCCTACCCCATGAGAGTTTGCAAGGTATTTGACATTTTTTCTTTTTCCATATTGGAATGAAGTCAATCTTAAACATTACTCAAAGCCGTACTCTGAAAAAGTTCTGATTGGCTCAATCAAAATATATTGCTTTGTTTCAAAACTTTTTGTGCTGAGCTTTTAATTTTAACCCCATCTGGCATAAATTAACTATAATTTTGAAACAAAAGTTGTTTTGAAGAAGAAAAATATTTGTTCCCTTTAGAAAATGCTGAAAGGGGCCACTTTGATCATTTTGAAACTTTTCCTCATAAATGTTTCTAATCAGGAGATTTATCAAAACAGACTCTTTCCTGCAAACAGTTTCATTTTCAATGAATCTACATTTTCCAATGTAAAATATTTAGTCAGAATATTCCCGACCAGCTCTACTCAATATCTCATAGCTTAATTGCTGCAATGTCCTCCTCTCTTAATAAATCCTGCCTTTCTCCACTTACATCCATCAAAATGCTGCTGCAAATATCTTCTTGGCTCGTTGGTTTGACTATTTCACCTGGCTTTTTGTATCCCAAGGCTCACTTCCTCACCCCTCCTCTTCTGCACTAGTGACAATCTACTAGTCTTCACTTTTAAAGTACTTCATGGCCTCTCCCCCGCATCCATCATTTCTTAAATATTATCAAGCTGTCGACTCCTGACTCTGACCCATTAATAAAAATTCCCTTGATTGCCAAATTGTCAAATTTTCCACAAGCATTATTGGGCATTCTCCCATCTCACTCCATATACCAAGTATATTATCCTCCTTTAAACCCACCAATGCCATGATGTCTACAAAACACTAGACAATCGTTAGGAGAGCTAGTGTGCTATGACCTCTGTTTACTCCAGTGTTCATGCTGTCACTATTCCTTTGTGCCTCTCTCCTCACCCCCACATTTGTCATATCCACCTATTGCCTCTTGTCCTAAATTCTTCTGGGTAAGGATTGTGTTTTATCTATTTATACAATGCCTAGCACCATGGGGTCTCAGCCTCTAGTTGCTACTTCAGTGTAAATAATAATAAACTCTGTTGAAATCAATCGAATTGCACTGATATAAAATGGTGTGAGATCTGAATCCATCTCTGCATCTCCTCAGAAACCCCATTTCCCAGCTGAGGCACTAGAAGTGTACACTGCTTCCCCAAGCTTGTAGAGTGAGTCCACATCAGAACCAGGAATAAGAGCCCCAGTAGATAGATATTTTTATTATTCATCTCTTAGCAGAGCAGATGAAAGTTCCTTGGCCTGGAGACACTTTACATATGTTCCAGCCCCAGAACCTGTTCCTGCACTATGCACAGATAGTGAGGTGGATCCACATTCAGAAATAAACGCACTATGGAACTAACCTCTCCACATAACTCAGAGCCATCTGTGTGTTCCTGTAGTCACATAGTTACTCTGCAGTAATAATCGTGGAGAATCACACAGACACTGCAACACACAGTGGGAGTTGTGAGAGCATAGAAGAAAACACAAGATGACTGACTGTAGGTCAATCCATAATCTGTTCTTTAGGGTTATAAATAGTAGCAGGACCGGAGTATCAGTCAAAAATTCCATATAAAATGCCCCTTCAAAATCTCTCTAGAAAGCAAAACCACCCCAGTTATAGAGGCACAACTATTTGGTGTGGATCACTTCTGATCTGTTTAAAAAATATGCTTTTATCAACACAGTTTAGCCAATACCAGGTAAATACAAGAGCACCTTCAGCAGGTGATAGCTTCTTCAACTGGTCTATCCGTTTAAGAATGACCACTCCTTTCCTTCCCCCCACAAGTTTTTTTTCTTAATGAACAAATCACAACCACATCTGCTTTTGTGAACTTCTGCCCACTCCTACAAGTACAGTTCCTGGGGAAAGCAAAAATACACAGGGTGAAGTCTTGGACCCAATGAAGTCAAATTGAATTTGTCATTGACTTCAACAGGGCTAGGATAATATCCCACACAATATCCCAAGGTTTTAAAAGTCTAATATATCCAGCCCACTCAAAAGGTCCCTGCGGTTACTTTCCCAGGCTTTCCTTTCATACGGTCAGCACACGTGTTGATCAATAGTTAGTTGGAAAATTATCTCTTAATTATCTCATTACAGTCTGAACTCTTAAATCAGTAGACCCTTGAAATTTCAAACTCTGTTCAGTGAGAGTGTTTTGGTACACTTCCCTCCAAGGGAAGTGGGAAAGTAACCTTGTAATTAAGGAATTAACCTGTTGCCTACCAAACATTCAGGCTGTCCTCCATCCAATATTAGGCTAACATGGAAGAAGTTATATTCCCATGTATACCTTATGCACAAAGCACCAAGACTTTTTTTTTTTCAGCAATTCTTGGAGCATAGGATTGATCAGCCTTGCAGCCATTTGACAAGGCAAAAGCTGATCAGATCTGCAACTCCTTCCAGCAGCTGTTCTTGTCTAAGCCTTCTCCTTCCCTCCCTAGTTATAATTATTTATTTGTATTATGGTAGCACCTAGGAAGATGCTAATCCCACTGTTGTGATGCCACTATTGAGATTTTTTTTTTAACCACCAAATATCAGAAGTGTTGGTGTAGCGAGTATAAAATTGGAGTCATAATTATAGAGCGTTAATGTTGTCCTTAAAAAAATAATGTAAATCAGTAGTTAGTTCAACTAGTTTTCAGCCAAGTTACTGAATACCTTTGTGCATGCATATATTTGTATGTATTCTTTCATTGTCCATTGTTTTAAAGAGGAACAGGACTGTGAGAACTAAGCTGCACAAAACAAGTAGCATTATTTGTACTATTATAGCACCTAGATAAGCCCATTGAAAATGAGGGTGCCACTATGCTAGGCACTGTATAAACACATCATAAGAGAGGGTCCCTGCCCCCAAAGAATTTACACTCTAAATAGAAAACACAGACAAGAAAAAATAGAGGTAAAGTGATTTCCCAAAGGTCACGCTGCAGGATAGAACTAGGAACAGAACCCTGACCCCCTATCCACTAAGCCACATTGCCTCTAGGTACCAACTCTTCTAGATGGACATCTGCATCTCTCTTAGTCCTGACTGATTTTGTTCCAGGCTGCACAGTACACTGCAAATTCCCCAGCAAGTCAGACTGCCTAACCAGGCTTGCTTTGCTGTTCTCTTTAGAGGTTGTAAACAGCGTAATTGCCCACCATTATAAGGTAGCCTACAACTTTTCCTAGGCTCAGAACAAGAACACCCATAAACTTGAATGTCACTCCTTTATGCAGTGTGGGCCCTTGTTCACATGTAACAGGTGATCAGCAGACAAAGGTCCCCTCTCCAGGGCAAAGATTCAACAGGCTGTGTCTGCATACTCCTTCCCCTAGGGATTTCCTGGGAAACCCACTTAACTTCAAAAATCCTTTTTTGTCTGTCTCATTGTTTCAAATACTTTTTTGAAGCTCAGAACTCTACCCAGAATTTACATGTCATGACTCTTTTCCCTCATCCCGAAATGTTACATACAATCCCATAATAACAACTAAACATTAGCAGTTTGAATGCAATGAATTCCTAAGCTTCTTAAACTTAATTCAGTAAGGTTTATCTAGGATCCCAGACTTTCCTTGAAAAGTCTACAAAAACCCTTTCCTCTTCCCCCAAGGAAAATAAAAAATTGGACTCTGAGTCTCTGGGAAAATCACTTGTCTGCAAATTGTGTTCTTGCAGCTCATTCAACTTGGATCTGTTTCAATGAATAATGAATTTATTCATCGATGAGTGTTTTTGCTGCCCAAAAAAGTCTCATCAGAAAGGAAAGGGTGTACACACAGGTGAAAAAGGGGTAGGGGGGGGTCCCTAGTGGTGAGGTTTAGCAGGTCAGATATAAACAAAATGCAGTTATATACCTTGCCTTTTACTGCTTCTTTCTAAATTTACTTCAAGGTAAGGTAAATTATGTTGACAGGATAGCTGGTGGAAGGAAATTTCCTATGCAACTGTGGAGTAAAAACTCTTACTTCTCAATCAAACCAAACCCATTTAGAGATCCTCTGAAAAATGAAAAGGAGGGAAACTCCCTCTTAGGTACACCCAGCCAGCCAGTTAGCTATAAAGTTCCTCTTGGTAGTTGTTCTCTACTTACTTTATCTGTAGAAGTGACAGAGTCCTGTGGCACCTTAAAGACTAACTAAAATTTTTTTAGAGCATAAGCTTTCGTGGGCTAATACCCACTTCGTCGGATGCATGCCTTTATCTGTAAAGGGTTAAAAAAGTCTAGGTAAAAGGAAGAGAGAGGGCCCTAGACAAAAAGAGCCAATTGGAAGGCTAGAACTTTTTAAAATTGGAAAAAAAGCTTTCCCTTTGTGTGCTTCTGTTGTTCTCCAGTAAAGAGGGTAACAGGGAGCAGTTATGCTGTGAGATGCTGAAGGCCAGATATGAAAATCATCATATCATATCTAGAACTACTTATTTAACAACCCAGATATATAAGTAGATCAGGAGTGTTTAGAAAGATGCAATTAGGTTTATTTCTTATTAGCTTGTGAACTCCTCTATGCTAATCCCAAATGCTTTTTGTTTTGCTTGTAACCTGTAAGCTAGATCTCAAGAAAGTTATTCTTGATGTTTAATTTTTGTAAGTGGTTTTTTTAAATCTATCAAAAGCCTAAGTTCCAGATGTATTTTTTTCTTTGTTTTTAATAAAATTTACCATTTTTAAGAACAGGATTGGATTTTTGATGTCCTAAGAGGTTTGTGCATATGTTGTTTAATAGCTGGGGGGCAACAGCTAATTTCCTTTGTTTTCTTTCTCAGCTCTTCTGCAGAGGGGGGTGAAAGGGCTCGAGGGTACCCCACAGGAGGGAATTCCCAAGTGAGCCTTCCTGGGTTCCAAAAAGGGTTATTTTTGCCTTTGGGTGGTGGCAGCATCTACCCATCCAAGGTCAGAGAGAAGCTATAACCTTGGGAGTTTCATAACAGCCTGGAGTGGCCAGTATTAATTTTTAAAATCCTTGCGGGCCCCCACCTTCTGCACTCGAAGTGACAGAGTGAGGAATCAGCCATGACAGATCCCTTAACAAGAAACATGAAAGAAGTAGGCTTGATAGCTCATATCCTTGGGTCTTGCCAGGTTGTGGGTCTCTGGGGATGTTGGGACCCAGTCTGTCCCCCCAGTATCATAGATGGCTAGTGAGTTATCCTGATTGGAGACAGTGCCATAGCACTTCAGCCACTCTCCCTATTCCCAGGCATAACAGCCAAGGTATCCCCCCATGCTGAGGGACTCCTCAGCTGCCCAGTTTGGTCAGCTTCATGACTTCTTTGCTTTGTACCACCACAGTACTGAAAAGGAGACATGATCTGGCCCATTCTGATCTTATTGGACCCAATTAATTTTTCACTTTCACTGGTGTAAATCAGGAGCATCCCTGGCACTCTATCAGTGCAGAGAATTAGGCCTTAGGTTCAAAACTGTTTATATTGCATAGAAACATAAAATATGTAATACTAGATTGGACATACATTCCATCTAGTCTGCTATTCAGTCTTCTGATAGTGGCCAGAACCAGATGTTTCAGGGAACAATGCACAGAACCCTGTAGTAGTTTTATTTACTACATTAATACCATACTACATGATACAGCACAGACTAATGCTTAGATAAGTGATTTAGTCTGCTTTGTAATTAGATGTAGTGGTTAGAATATATTTTTAAATTCAATAAAGCAGATTTAAAAAAACCCTGGGGCAACACATGGACAGAACTCCCCTGCCTACCAGCACGCATGTAAACAGGAGAGAACATTTCACCATGAATGAAATATGAATATTTATAGGTAAAGAGATCATGTAAGTATTACAGGGATGCATGCTAGAGTTGTGATTTTTAACACATGCTTATGTCAGCCTAGCAAGAAGTATTACAGGATCTGCAGGGAACTGACAAAATATCTGGATACTATCATCCTATATTTCAAAGTGGAGGCAAGAAGAAAAATCAGCCACAGAAAGTATGTAAAGGCAAAACATACCATGGGCCAAGCTAAATGGCTCAGGGTCCCCCAAATCAATTTGGCATCACTGCTGGGGTCTTCACACAATGGTCTACATTTGTTAACAAAGGCAGGCTTTAAGCCATAAGACATCCATGCCAGATACAGCAATGTAGAAATTTAACCAATTTAAGAAAAGCTGACAGTCAGCAGTATTAAAATGCTGCAGATAGATGCAAGAAGAAAAATGTGGTACATGCTAGCATACTCAGGTTACTACTAACCCATTTAAAGGGCAATCTCCATTCTAGGAACTAAATTTTAAAGATGACAGACATTTCTAAATTCAATTAGTGTTTCTAAAGTTAGACAGCAAACACCTGATTATTAATCCACAAGGGAGTGGGTTGAAATGACAGCAGAGATTTAGGCCAAGGAGGAACCGTGAAGAGCCTTGACTGTGAGGATGCAGAATTAAATTCAGGGCAAAAACAAAGAAGGAACTAGAGGCAGGGCTTCAAATGAGGAGCTGTGGACAGTGAGGGGAGAGGAAGATGAATTGAACTATATCATGTCCTGTAGCCCAGAGAGATGTTTGTGTAAGGTAAGATACAAGGGAAGTAAAGGAGTCTATAACAGTGAAGGAGAGAGATGGCCTAGTCATAATCTATTAAACAATGTTTAATCGTGCACATTTCAAAAGGAATCATTGGGAGGTCAAGCAGAAGTCAGTTTTGTGCTGTTTCCCAGAAAGAGAGGGGTTCTTTTCTGAAAATTGTCCAATAGTATAAGGAAATAATCAGGAAAAGTAAGTTAGTCTATGAAGAATAGATCCCCTGCTTACATGTTTGCTTGGTGCCTGCTCCTGTGCTGCATTGTGCTCTGTTAGATAACAGAAGTGTGCTCTACATGGTGCTACACCTTAGTGGCTTGCTTACTGAGTGGGGCATCCTGCTGGCAGCACATCACATTGGTGCTCCAGGCTCCATAGTGGCTGTCTATTGGCCTTATTTGTGTTGTGCTCCGCCATGGGCGTCATGAGGATTTCTAGGGGCACACCCCATTCTGTGCTATAGTAAGCCAAGCCATATGGTAAGCCAAGCTATGATTCTTTTGCAGTGAATTGTGGAAGAACTTGTCTGGATTTCTGGGCACATGTGAGGAAATGTGGGAAGGCACTGGAGGATTAACGGCACTCAAGTGATTTATCCTGCACCCTCACTGCAAAGTGGAGAGGTTAGAAGCCCATGTGAAAGTGGAACCTGGGCTCTAACCCCCACCCCACCTGTGCCAGATAGCCTGGGTTGAAAGCGCCACTTAACTCAAGTGAGATGTTTGTGTGTGTGGACAGGAGTGGGGTTATGGGCAACATCTGACTAAGAGCCTAGACTACCCCTACAGTGAAGTTATACTCTACATGGAGTTTAAGGTGTTGATTATGACTTATATAGCCCTAAATAGCCTGGAACCAAGCCACCTGAAGGGTGGCCTTGTTCCCCATGCCATACTGCCACGGCTGTGGTCAGTACAGGAACCCTAGCTAATTTCCCTTCATTGTGGAAGAGATGGGGTGGCTTGGCAAGACATTATCAGTGAAGGCTTTGAGCCACTGGAACTTGTTCCTCCCCCCCCGGCCCTCTGCTTGGTGCAACATAACCTGACTCTACTAACTCTCCGAGCACACTGCCAGACTTACGTTCAACAGAGTTTTTCAAGGCGGCTGAGGATATGCATTCTGGAATGATGGTAGGGGAAGAAACACTTCTGTAGTTCTCCTGTGAGCAGTGTTCCTATCTGAATGAGTGTTTTAATCCTGATGGGCTTGTCATGTTGTTACATTTTAGGATGTATAGACCCATATAGATATTTTAAAAATTAAACTGAAATAAATAGCCTAAATGGCTATTAATTGTATCAGGCATCAGTAAAAGCCTTGATTCCTTGTGATCTGGATTGGACTACCTCAGTTCTCAACCCTTCCAGACAACTGTACCTCTTTCAGGTGTCCGATTTGTCCTGTGTATCTCAAGTTTCATCTCACTTAAAAACTGTTTGCACTACTTGCAGATGGCATAGTGCATACAAAAGCTTTTTTCATGTTAAGCTGGCAAGCCTGGAACTTAGGGCAAGTCTACACTACCTACCGGATCGGTGAGGAGCGATCAATCTTTCGGGGGTCGATTTATTGCATCTAGTCTAGATGCAAAAAATCAATCCCCAAGCGCTCTCCCATTGACTCCGTGAGAGGCACAAGCAGAGTCGATGGGGGGAGCAGCAGCAGTCAACTCAGCATTGTGAAGACGCCCTGGTAAGTCGACCTAAATATGTCGACTTCAGCTACGCTATTCCAGCAGCTGAAGTTGCGTAACTTAGGTTGATTCTCCACCCCAGCAGCATAGACCAGGGCTCAGAAAGGTTTCTTTGAAAAAATTTTACTGGCTTACCCACATGCACAGGTTTGTCTTCAAATGTTGTTGCAAATGTGCCAGTTTCAAGCTGTTATTTGATAGAGTTTCTCTGTAAAGGAAACAAAGCTTGAGATGGATCGCTATTTGTAGATGTGAATCCAAAAGCAATATATTCCTTGCAGAACTGACAATGGGTTTTTGTTCAGTCATTTTCAATTTCTTACAATTTTCACTGCCGCTGCTTTCAGCTCCACATTTTAAAAATTTATTTTTATATCACAACTGCATACACCCCATGACAACGTCAACCTCTTTAACATACTTGCAGGCATCCGTAAATGACATAAAACGCATGTCGAATACACTACATATACACGTTACATTACCATATAAAATAGTACATACAGCACTATAAACAAGTCATTGTGTACATGAAATTTTAGTTTGTACTGACTTCGCTCGTACTTTTTATGTCGCCTGTTGTAAAACTAAGCAAATATCTAGATGAGCTGATGTACCACCTGGAAGATCGCTGCTTAACCCCAGGGGTTTGCAGACCCCTGATTGAGAACTACTGGTCTACCTGACCAAGTGAGGTTCTCTTGGTGGAAGGAAAAGGTATAACTATAGATTTCCTAATCTTCTCCACTCCTGAAAGATTGTGCTCTTTGGCTACTAGGGGACAGAGGCGATGAAGGAAAAGACATTTATGATGGCTCATGCATGCTTGCAATCTGGGAACAGTTGTTTCCCGGCACAACCTCAGCTACCTCTGGACTGGATATAATTACAATACTCTTCTGTCTTACCTAGTCCCAAACAATCAGAATTCTCTTTCTTCCTTCACAAGTGTTGGAGTGCAGAGCCTGAAAATATCTTTTCTCTCTTCCCTGGGCATGATGTTCTTTTGAATTTCATGTTACTAACAAGTGGGTCAATGCTCAGATTAGTTTGTGACTGGTGCTTGCAGCTGGTGAACAAAATATGTTCTGAGCTCTTTTGGATATGTATGTCCTTGATTCAGTTTGTCTTCCATGTGCCATCATCACTTTTTCCTGGTATTACTTACACACAAGTGCTGCTGTGAATAGAGCATTCATGGGTCTTGCATGGAACTTTGGATCTGGAATTTATAGGAGGCTGGATTTATATAATGGGCCAAACCAAAACTCCAAACTAGAGCATCCCTAAGTGTCAGGGAAGTTCAGATCTGGATGTAGATTTTGCCAATTATCTCAGCTTTTCAGGCACAGACCCCAAGAAAATCTGACTCCACACCAGCCAGAAATATCTTTGTGTCCTTTCCCTCTTATGATTTGTGTTAACTCTCTTGCTGTATAAGCTCTCAAACTGGGGGTCTTGATCCCTCACAGGGTCACGAGGTTATTACGTGGGAGTTCATGAGCTGTCAGCCTTCACTCCCAAATCGCATTTCACCTCCAGCATTTATAATAGCGCTAAATATAAAAAAACCTGCTTTTAATTTATAAGGGGGGTGGGTGTCACACTCAAAGGCTTGCTGTGTGAAAGGGGTCACCAGTACAGAAGTTTGAGAAGCACTAGTTTGTAAACACTAGAGATGGACTTACTGTACTGAAGGCAGAAGCAGAGAGAATCTTCTGAAGTGGCTTCTGAGGCTTTCATTGTGAAAGGTGAATTTACAATATGAAATAATGAGTAACTAAATAAACAGGTTTTGTAAGGGATCACATAGAGAAGGCCCTGTCCTGGTCTGACTATTGGCAAGTTCACAGAGAACTAAATGTTAAGTCAAAGGAAACACAACAATGTTATCTAAAACGCACAAAGGGCATGAACTGATATGGATAATGCCAAATAGACTATGAATATAATCTCAAGATGATGTTATTTAAAAAGCCAAATGTTTCTGCCCCAGCAAGGAAACGTGAGAG
This sequence comes from Dermatemys mawii, assembly GCA_007922305.1. NCBI lineage: Eukaryota > Metazoa > Chordata > Testudines > Dermatemydidae > Dermatemys > Dermatemys mawii. Next base: position 23,063,498 of record ML677350.1, on the reverse strand, counting down.
CTACTTTTGTTTTGCCATGTTCTTTCAAATGGATTAGAATGGAAACTACTTTTTATTTCCTGTCCCCATCCCCACAACATGAACAGCAGAAATATCACTAAGAATTATTTTAAAAAGTCAAGGTAGAGAGTGAAGAATGGCAATAAACAGCGTGAATGTTACTGTTTCGGACAGTTCAAGTATTTGCAGAGCTTAGAAAATGTCAATGCCCAGAGACTGATACAAAAGGCAGGTTGGGAGTGAATGAGTAGCCCTCCAGAGCATCCACTATGTATGTTCCTATTCTGATACGATCAAAAGGGGTGGTAGATGCTACACTATATGTAGATTTTCTTAGGCACTCCATTTTTCCTATTTACCCTGATAAGTAGGTTTCTGATAAATATGGAACACATTCCCCTCCCCCCATCTTTTTGGCAATTCACTCCTCCCCAGTTGCGGCTTGGCTTTCCTGGGTTATGGTCAAGTTTATACAAAATATAAAACGCTGGCACTAATTAGCATTTAACATGTGATCCTCACAATCAATGCATAGACCAAAACCAGGTGTGCAAACCCAAGAGAATAGAAGATGTTTCCAAGAATTAGTCACTCTCAGGTTGTCAGTCAAGCTCTATGGAATCCCAAATCTGTTTGCTTCCATTCTCTTTTCTTATTCTTTTTTTATTCTTTTTTCACTTACACTCATTTTACACCACTGTAACACCATTAACTTCAATGTATTTACTGCTGACGTACACTATGTGAGCTCACAATCAGGCCTACCTGATTATAAAGCGTTATTAGAGAAAGATATCACTACAGTATGTCAGTTACCACCTGTGTGGCAACTGTGAGTAAAGGCTGAATTTTATTGATAAATACTGTGCATTAATCTACATTTTACTTTCTTCTCTCTTGACCAACACTGGCACTGCTATAGAAGAAGATTCCTTGTCTGTCCTCTTACCTGGAAGTAAACTGCTACAACAAAAAATGATTCCAAATAAGAGAAGGGCTTCTTGAGGGAAGAAAAATGTGTTTTTGAGAACAAGCTTAAAAAAAGACAAGTACAATTGCTGTTCCATCCATGGTATTTTTATTATTAAGCTGCTGCTGGCACTTTGCTTCTGTTGTTGAGTGGAGTTGTTCCAGCCTCCAAATGTGCTGATATTTTCTCTTGGGAAGGAAAATGGTCTACAAGAGCTCCATTAGCCTAAAAGAGAAACATCTGCTTGGAGTATAGAGCATTTTATTGGCAGAGTTCAGTAGCAGGATAACTGCTGCAGATCAACTTTGCTCCGTCCTATGTATATCATGGGGCCCAAAAACAATTAGCATGCAGTTTTTTTAGGTGGTTCTTAAAAAGAGATGTGACTTCAGATTAAAAAAGACATTATTGTTCATTTTCCTGTATTATAATATTGCATTACAAGAGCACATTTTCCAGAAAGACAATACATTTGAATTATGAAGGCCAAAAAAATAGAAACAGGCAAGTTGTTTTTGCTGTTTCACAAAACATGGAATTCTAAGTAAATGCAGCCAACAGCTCGGCTAGAAAATTACCACCATGCATCTACATGAAGGTTGTTTTGGCCCTAAACCATTCCTAATGGTCACCAACTGCAGCATGAAAAACAAACACAAAACCAAAGCACTGCCAGTAAGTCGAGTGGCGTTCTCTTCTTGTAAATTGGAATCACTTCTATTTCATGAGACGCCTAATTCCACAATATAAAAAACAATATGGCACCAGCCTGGGCTTCCAGTGAAATGTTAATCAGTCTTCACTATTTTTATTCATGACTTTATTTCATGTGTGATGGTAGAGTGGTGGCCATTAAGGGCCAATTCCCTTAGCTCTACAGGCCTAATTCAGTGCCTTATTCCAGTTTTGCACTGGTGAAACTTAATAAAAAAAAAATCAGTACAGTAGAAGAAGTCTTGATTAAAAGAAGTGTCTGCATTATTCCAGTTTTACTCCATTGGTTTCTATGGCACTTCATCAGAGTAAAACTGCTGTAATACAGTGGGAAGTCAGGCTGTCTGTCTAGCTTAGGGTTTTTCTACAGAACCTACTCCAAGACCTTAACAGTGATGGTTATGTCTGTGGTGCATGGATATTGAAAACTCTTAACAAGAATGGTGGTGGAGGGTTGTCTATTCTCTAGTAAAGAAAAAAATCTCTATATGTTGGGCATTGGTTATCTACTTGGCTGCTACCCTATAACCCAAACATATATGCAGCATAACTGATACAGCTATGTTTAATAGAGTGTTTTGGGGCTCCATCAGGATGGGAGATGCTTTATAAGAAAATATTATTGCCTGTGGCCCTCTTCCAAAACTTGCAGTAACAAGAGGTTACTTTTAGATTACATCCTTGCCCTTAATTTTGTTTGTATAATGTTCCAAGGATTCTTTCCCTGCTTCCTCTCTATGTATGGAACAGTAGCATGTTACAGAAGGGCTGCCATGTTAGGCTCCTTCCCACCTAAATGTATTGTTCCTTAATACTATAGCCCAGGGTAGTAAAATTATTTGTGATCTGTAACAATGATGGACCTAATAAGAATCGCAGCAGGATTGTAATAAAATAGAAGTGTAAATACACGCACATTTTACAGAAGGAAAACTTTTATAGACAGGGAAAGTAATCAAATAACCTGTTCTAAAAGATAGTCTGAGTGTGCATTCAGCAAAGACCAGAAAGTTTTTATGATCACCCTGAAGTGCTCATATTTTTCTTGTTATTAGTAACATCAGGGAGGAAAGGCATCTGTTTAGGACTGCAGTCTTTCAGATTATTCAGTCTGTCCCAACTGTTAAATGCTCCTCCTAGCATGCAGTGAGTCACAGCACACAGTATACCTGTTCAGTCTCGAGACCTGCTCTAAACATGAAAGATATCTATATGGCTTCATGCCAGGCACCGAGATGCCTATCATTCAGTAAAGCAAATTAAAAAATATGTTCTATCACCTGCATCTGCAGTCCCTTAGGAGATGCCATGAGCTGCCTTCAAGTTCCACAGCACCTCCCAAAACCCTTCAACATCACATTACATAAAATTAGGGATGGACCAGAACTGCAAAATTTGGATCTGAACCCAAACTTCCTCAAGGGACTTCAGACCACTGTTTCATGTAGGATCCAGTTGATAAAGATCAATGGAGTTTGGATGCCAAGGAAGCTCCGAACTTCCCCAAAGGGTGAGGTGTTTCGGACCAGATGTTCCTGTCTGGGCCCATCTCTAAATGAAACATTTTGTTCTCTGATTTTCTTTAAAAACCCCCAGCAAGTATGGCTTTAATTAATTTCTTACAAGTGTGCTGTTAATAAAGAAGTAGGATAACAGATCTATCAAATCATTGTGAGTGTCACACCAATTCCCTTCCATTTTCAAAACATTAGCTATGTGGTAATTGTGCTAAATTGTGTCCTTAAACTAAACTCAATGCATTCTATGATCTTACACCATTTTTCTGGTACTAGTGGATCAGGAAACAAGGAAAACAAAGAGATATTTATAAAAAGAAGAAAGCACTGGCATGGTGGATAAGGTGATTTTTTTGATACTGTATTAGCATAGGAGAACAATTGTTATCGTACTAGAGGTGTCTAGATATATATGAAATAGAAAGCAGCAAAAGCAGCTTCTTGTAGGAAGAGATGGAACTGAACAGCAAACACTGCACCTCAAAGCAAATTTCCCTAACCTTCAGAGGTACTAGAAAGCAGAGCTTTGATTTGACCTTATGTCTTCTTGCACAACCCTATCCAGCCCCCACTGAATTCAAAGAATTACAATCAGAAATGGCTCTAGCCTCTAATGATTCTAATAAAAATAATAATGGCACACATGCTGAGGATATGTTACTCAGTGTTTACTCAGTCAAAATCCTCCTGATTACAATTAAAGTTTGCCTGAGTAAAGACAGAATGAAACACTCAGTAAAACTCATTTCAACATATTGTGACGGAGTCAGTCCAGAAGGATATAAGAGAGTGCTGGAAGGCAGGTATATTAGTCTCAGGATGTGCAGGTCCCTGTTCCCTGGATAGCCAAACAAAGGCTATTCCAGGCCAATCAAGACACCTGGGGCCAATTAAGAACCTTCTAGAAAGCAGTAGAAACAGCTAGCCTAACTGGGACACCTGAAGCCAATCAGGGACTGGCTGAAACCAGATAAAAGCCTCCCAGTTAGTCAGGTGGCTGTGGGTGTCAGGAGCTGTGAGAGGAAATTGTGCTGTTGGTGAGACTGAGTGGTGGACAAAATATCATACAGAAGGAAGGAGGCCCTGAGGTAAGGGTGAAGTGGAGTTTGTAGAAGCGGGGACTGCTGTGGGGAAGTAGCCCAGGGAATTGGATTGTGTTTTGTGGATAAAAGGTCAGCCATCTTACCTGATACTATTAGGGTCCCTGGGCTGGAGTCCGGAGTAGAGGGCGGGCCCGGGCTCCCCACTTTTTCCATCTTCCATACTGGCCTGTATTGAAGGTAACTCACTAGGCGGTGACTCTTGCCAATTATACTGAGAAAGGGAGGTCACTCTGGGGCCTACATGAGTTTCTGAGGCCCCTAAATCTGCCAGGAAGTGCAGGACCCACAAGTACAAACTTGGAGCTTTGTCACAATATTTAAAACCCTGATTACAAAAACTTCAAACCAATCAACAAAACCCTATCACACTCGATAACAACATGTGGATGTTGTTGGGATCTTCAGAAGTAGGGCTATGACTTAGCAAAAACCTCTTCATGTCATTGGAAGTTTAAGTAAGAACAGAGTAAAAATGTACTAAAGGACGCCAGGATTTGTCCCAATAGTAATAATATTTAGCACCTATAGATCACTTTTTCATCTGTAGGTCCAAAAATATCTATTGCCACAGCAGGTAAGCATTCTTATCCCTACCTTATAGACTGAGAAATTGAGATGCAGAAAGGTAGAGAGGCCTATCCAGGTACTTGCAACCAATCACTGGAAGAGCTGGGAATGTAGGTGCTCAAACGCCACATTCCCCAAATAACTTTTCTCAGTTGGTAATAAAATTCTGAATATTGGCATTGTGCATGCACCTTGGTACCATTTTCTGTTGGAAAAATGGTAAATTGTGCTATTAGCAAAAAATCCTGGAAAATTCATAAAGCACAAACCAAATAAATTCCCAAAAAACAAACAGAAAAAGCTGAGGAAGAGTAAAGAGACAATAGTTTGTGGGAAGAGTTTTCCGAGAACAGTAGGTATGTTTTGTTTTCACTTCAAATTGTGTATAATCAGAAATGGAATTGCTGGTGAAAATCAAATATTATTGGGCAAGATCCTGTACTGAAGGCCTTCCTTAATCCAAAATCATCAAATTCCATGCTGTGAGTAAGGGCTGCAGTAGTGAGCGCATGATGAGGGCAATGAATTACAGAGCTTGAGAAGCTGTAGAATATCGTGCATGTAGAGGGCTGTTATTCAGGAGGCTCTTTATGTAAATGTAAGAGGCACACATTTCACCTGGGCAATGTTGAGGGTGTGTGAAGCATACTCGCTTGAATCGATACATTTGTGATGTTGTATTAAGAGGTTTATTTATAAACAACACGATGAGCCAATAAAGATTTTAAAAATAAGTTCAGATATACGCGGGTGTTCATTTCCAAAATATCTGCAATCTTCCTGGCACACTTCAGGCTGGCTCCTGCACAAACTGGAGGAGGACAAATTAAGTTTCAATGGGAGTACAGTTTGGCCCTTAGACACCACCAGGATAAGTGAAGCATGAACAGCATGACCAGGCAGGTCGAATTTCGTCCCTTGCCAAAATGCTTTGACTTTATGGATAAACGCCAAGATGTTTGGGGAAAAAAAAAAGTCCATAAAGTGAAGACACTTAGGCACCTAAATAAGTGGCCTGATTATCAAAAGGACTGAGAATACAGCAGCTCCCATCAGGTCAGGTTTGGTTGTGGAATTTTTCTGAAACTCAGGCCACTCATTTAGATGTCTAATTATGGCCACAGGAACCTAAGCTTTAAAGTATCTATTTGAGAAAAAATCTTTATTTTAAAATTTTCAATATTATTGGTATTCTTCCCTGCATGCAATTACTTACATTTTAAATGACACACACCTTTTAATCCTCAAACCAGTATGTGCTAATTTCTCCCAGTGCATAAAAATGTATCCCACATCTTGTATGTGGGCAGGGTAATCATCACATGAAGCTACGATATTTCATCCACCATGGAATAAAATTAAAGCCCTGGAGTAAATATAATTCTGCATTAAACTCTGCCTATACTGGCATGCTACCATTTTTCCTAAAGGACCAGTTTCTGCCATTCTTACTCATGTTAATTAGTACTTTACACCATGAATAGTCCATTGAATTCTAATTCTCTGGGATTACTCATGGGGTAAAAATACCACATAATGTACGTAACAGTGTCATAATCTGACCCATAGTGCCTGGTGCAACGCCTGCAGAACTCAATGGAAAGACTCCACTGGGTTAGGTCCATAACAAGTAAGACTCATTCACTGACTTCAGTGTGTCTGCTTATATTAGTAAAAATTATCTGACTTAGTAAGGGTTGTAGAACCAGGCTCTAAAATACTTCCAATTCGGATAAAGTATGAAGGCCATATTTAAAACCACACCAATAGGAAACCTTTGTAATATAAACAAAGTGTGTGGTGGCATAGCATGGAGTCCTTAATTCCCCCTCGTTTGAGAAAACCTGTATTTGCCTCACAAGTGGTGTGATGCAGTCAGCACAAACATGCAGTAATAAAAAGTTTATAGCACACTGACTCTGTGTAATGTCTATAGCCCCTCTTTTGTTTTAAACAGGTGTCATCTGAAGAACAAGCCCTTCTTTTGATGTTTATTGACAGTCTCTCAGCCTCCAAATGAAAACTGGGCTGTTAGGATTAATGAGTTTATTCTTCCATAAATCTCTAGATTACAGGTAACGTGGTAGGACAATGAACCCTGTAAATACAGAAGAGAGAAGAGGAAACCAGCTGCTTGAAATATATAAGCCTCTCATTGTGGGACTTGCATTACCCATGTTATTAAACAATAATTATTGCATTGCCACTTTCTATTTTCCAATTAATATTTAGCAAGTAAACTGAATATCAGTTGTTCATATTTTGTGCAGAGGCTTTGGGTTAATTTAATTTCTGGAAGGAATAGTTGTTTCAGTTTCTTCATTAACCTTTTTTACATTTAGTGCTTATGCCAGAGACATGATTACATTTTACTCATACGCTTTCAGATCCAGAGCTTTCAGGGTAACAAAGAGGCATGAAATATTTCATTGAAAAAATCAGAGCATATGATATCTACTATAATTTGATGTAAGTTAATGGAAATGTGCACAGAAGTGTGTTCTGTGGTGATGGTAGCTTGTTTTGTTGTTGTTTTATTTCTTGTGGGAGCGGGGGTTTGTTGGTCCAGTTAGGTTAATTCAAAGAAAATACTGTTAGGGCCCAATGCAGTGGTCAGTGTAGTTAGTAGGAACCTTTGTGAAAAGGTAAATAAAAGTTGGCTAAGGTATCTAATATGGAAATCTATGGGTTTCCTTATCTCCCTTTCATCTCTTTAGTTTTAGGAAGGGTTAGTGGCCAAGATTTTCAGAAGTGCCTCGTGTTTTGGGCGCTGACCTTGAGACGCATAGAATGGGCCTGATTTTTAAAAGGTGGGTTCTCAGCTCTTTCTGAAAATCATGTCTCCATTTAAGTTGTCTCAAGTTGATTACTCCTGTAATTCAGGCATCCAAACACTATTCATTTCTGAAGATCTTGGCTACTATGCATAGGCGTGCGCACAGGGTGTGCCAGGTGTGCCCAGGCACACCCTAATGCAAGGGTGGGCAAATGGCCCTGCTCTCCTGACATGGCAAGCCGTGGGCCCTGTGCTCTCGGGCCGGAGCTCCCGGCTGAGAGCAGCAAGCCGCCGGCCTCTCCCCTGCCTTCCTCCTTCCCCTGGAGCCATGCCGCCGCATGCACAGTGCTCTGGGGGCTGGGGCTGCGCGCTCCCGCAGGGCAATGTTTGGCTCTGTGGGGAGGCAGACACACTCCGCACTCACCCGGAGCCATGCACAGCACTCTGGGGGGCAGGGTTGCACGCTCCCCTGGAGCCATACCACTGCACGCGCAGCGTTCTGAGAGGCGCGGCTGCCCGATCCCACGGGGCAGCATGTCTGGCTCTGTGCAGAGCAAACCATGAGGCTCTTAGCAGCATGTTAAGGGGTCTGGGGCCAGGAGGTTGGATAAGGGGTGGGGGCAGTCAGGGGACAGGGAGCAGGGTTGGTTGGATAGGGAGTGGGAGTCCCTGGATCTGTCCTAGGGGGGCAGTTAGGGTGAGGGAGGTCTTAGGAGGGGGCAGTCAGGTGACAAAGAGCAGGGAGGCTTAGATAGGAGCAGGGGTCCCAGGAGGGGGTAGTCAGGGGACAAGGAGTGGGGGGGTTGGAGGGAGTGGATGGGGGCAGGGTCGGGGCTCCCTGGGTGCACACCCTAATGAAATCTGCAGTGCACGCCTATGTGCACAGGGGTGTAGTGATAGAAGTTAAGCTACGCAGTGGAAGACCAGTTCCTGGTCTTGCTTAAATTTCTCAATTCCTCCTTGTCTCAATATATCCCTGCTTCTACCCTTCTAGAATTGTATCTAGGATTCCTCTCACATTGCTTTATGATTATCGTTCGAGTGGGTTCATCAAGCAGACGTTCTTATGTATACATACTGAACCGTTCTCCTTGTGCGTCTTTTTACACAAACAGCATACTGCAATGTTACTGACCTTTTGATCTAAGGAGAATAAATTCCATTCTAATGACGTTGGTTTTCCTTTCATGCTGCCTGCCTATGGCACATCTTCTTTCCTCCTCTCACTCCCCACTAACACTGCTTACCGATGTGTGCCAAAGGCCTTTTCTTGATCAGCCCCTGTCACCTCTGCGACTCTGCTTCCTCCCACTGGAGATTTTTTTAAAATTAAGTTCTTGGCTCTCTCCCATTCTGTTGTAACTACCTATGACGAGTCTTCCTTTGCTTTCAATAAAGTTACCAGTAACATGCGGATGTAAATTATTATTACTTTTTATTAAGCCACTTCATTCAATCTGGAAACAGGTAAGTCTTGCTCTGCCTCTGTGACAAAAATATCATTAGCAGATAAAGCTCCTACAAAGATAACAGGAAAATCTTGTTAGATTAGCTGTGAGCTTTGAATCTACAAACAAGACGCAGCTGTATGAGAAAGGTCAAAGCAGCTGTCTGAGAAGGGTCAAAGCATTGCTGTGAATTCAACAGGCAATATTCCCAGCTGACATCTGCTGTGTACTAGATTACATACAGCCAAACTTGACTGACCAGTTTCTTCCAGCTAATATATTTTACATTTGTGGGTGAGAGGAGGATTTACTCTGCAATGAAAATAAGTATGGTAATTAATACTTTATATTTTTAATCTTTAAGGATTTTTTGTATTAATTAACACACTCCCCTATTTTTACACATGGGGAAACTGAGGTAGGAGGATAGGTGATTTGTACAAGGTCACTGTAGAGCAAGTGTTTGAGCTGGGACTAGAACACAGGAGGACATTTGGTCCCCCTCCTGTCTTCAAACATGCTACTGGATAATATAAGGAACAGAAGCGCAGTTGGGTGGTGTTAGCGGAAAGCAGTGTTGCCGTGGCAAGGACCTTCCTCACAGCACCTGTGGTCTAAGTAATGCCCTTAGTAGCAACTGGTAAAATATAGCTGCCTTTTTCTTGCTTGGTTTGGAAGTGAATTGTTGTTACAGGAGAAGGAAACCAGACTCTTGGAACCTGCTCCTCCGACAAGCATTCATCCTGTGTGGTGGGAAGAAAAGAAAGGAGGTTGAAGTAAAGCAGTGGGGAAAGAAACCCCAGATACTGGCAGAGGAAAACAGAGAAAGGGAATAAGAGGAAAGAACACCCAACAACAACACAGAAGAAAGGAGCTGTGACAAATAATTTGGGGCTTTTGAGAAGAGCTTTATTGCATATTAATTTGTTCCACATTGAGAATAAACCTAGTGCTGTACAAGACAAAAGTTTGAAGGAAAGGCTGCAGATAGAAATACCTGGGGGAAGCTTGTTCTGTGTTTAGGGAGGTGCCTAGTGATGCAGTAGGGAAAAACATTTGCCTGTATACACTTTTTGTTTCACACTGAACCTAAGTAAAAATCATTGAAGAAAAGTTAAGATTCCAGTGTCTTTGTGTTCTCTACTGTTCTCCCGCCCACTGTTCTCTCCTACCTTCATTTTCTCCAGCAACAATAAAATACATAAAACAAAGAAAAGAACTTTAAGAAAAACAAATAGTCCATTTTAGAGCTAACACTTTTTTTGACTGAGTTGTTTCATGTTATTTAAAAATACCTGCAAACTTTTAGGGACAAAATTAGAAAGGCCAACGCACAAAACAAGATTAAACTAGCTAGGGATATAAAGGATAACAAGTAAACTTTTTACAAATACATTAAAATCAAGAGGAACACCAAAGATGGGGTAGGCCCATACTCATTGAGGAGTTGGAAGAAAATTGCAGAAAATGCAGCAATGGCTGAAGTGTTAAATGCCTTTTTTAAAATTTCCGTTTTCACCAAAAAGGTTTGCAGTGACTGGACAACTAACATAGTGAATACCAGTGAAAATGAGGTAGAATATGAGGATAAAATAGGGAAAGAACAAGAATTACTCAGACAAGTTAGATGTTCTCAAGTTGGCAGCGCCTGACAAAATATACTCTAGAACTTAGGGAACTGGCTGAAGAAATCTCAGAGTTACTAGCAATGATCTTTGAGAACTTGTGGGCTATAGGAGAGAGACCAAAGAACTGGAAAAGGGCAAATACAGTGCCTATCTATAAAAAGGGGAATAAGGAAAACCCAGGGAATTATAGACCAGTCAGCTTAACTTTGGTACCCAGAAAGATAATGGAGCGAATAATCAAACATCAATTTGCAAGCACTCACAAATAAGAAGGTGATAAGTAAAAGACAACATGGATTTGGCAAGAACAAATCATGTCAAACTAACCTAATAGTCTTCTTTGATTAAGCAACAAGCCCTGTAGGTAGGATTGATGTGGGATAGTAGATGTGATGTATCTCGACTTTAGTTAGGCTTTTGTTACTGTCTCAGATGACTGTTTTATAAACAAACCATGGAAATATAGCGTAGACAAACATTCTATAAAGTGGGTGATCAACTGGTTAGCAAACTGTACTCAGAGGGTAGTTATCAATGGTTCATAGTCAAGTAGGAAGGATTTATCAAATGGGGCTCTGCAAGGATCTGTCCTGGGTCTGCTTCTGTTCAGTATCTTCATAAATGGCTCCATAATGACATAAAAAGTACGCTTATAAAGTTTGCAGCTGATACCACGCTGATAAGAGTTGCAAGTGCTTTGGAGGACAGGATTAGAATTCAAAAGGATCTTGACAAACTGGAGAAATGCTCTGAAATAACTGGGATAAAATTCAATAAGAACAAATGCAGAGTACAATACTTAGTAAGGAATAATCAATTCACAAATACAAAACGGGAAATGACTGCTTAGGCAGATGTACTGCAGAAAAGGTTCTAGGAGTTATGGTGGATCACAAACTAAATGAGAGTCAACAATGTAATATTGTTGCGAACATCATTCTGGGATGTATTAGCAGGAGTGCTGTAAGCAAGACATGAGAAATAATGTCTCTTCCACTCTACTCAGCATTGATAAAGTTTAAGCTGCAGCATATGCCCAGTTCTTGGCACCACACTTTGGGAAAGATATGGACAAATTGGAAAAAGTCCAGCGGAGCGCAACAAAATTATTTAAAGATCTAGAAAACATGACCTACAAGGTAAGATTGAAAAAAAAAGGGGGGGGGATTTGTTTAGTATGGAGAAGAGAACACTGGGGTGGGGGAATGATAACAGTCCAAATATATAAAAAGTTGGTATAAAGAGGAAGGTGACAAATTGTTCCCCTTAATCACTGAGGACAGGACAAGAAGCAATGGGCTTAAATTGCAGCAAGGGAGATTTAGGATCACCATTAGGAAAATCTTCATAACGGTCTGGGTAGTTAAGCACTAGAACAATTACCTAGGGAAGCTGTCAAATCTCTGTCATTGGAGGTTTTTAAGAACAGGTTAGATAAACACCTGTCAGGGATGGTCTAGATAATACTCAGTCCTGCCTCAGTGCAGGGAATTGGTGTCAATGAACTATTGAGGTCCTTTCCTGTCCTACATTTCTATGCTTCCTTCCCAATTTTCCTCCAACACTTGCACAACATTGCTCCTCTTGGCAATGTCTTTCTGTAGCAATCATGACATCTGGAAGGTAAAAGTTCCTTGGGAAATGCTCAAAGCAACTGACCCTGAAGGCTGTAGCTCCCCTTTGTTCTTCAGCTCTACCATTATGGAGATATCATATGGTGCTGCAAACATAGACAATTATCAAATAAATCATATACACAAGGTGACTATAACCTCAATATGACATCCAAAACCACAGGTTTCCAACAATGACTTGAGCTAAAGGAGAACTCTTATTGCGGGTACTAGAAGTGGCTTCTCTCTGTGGGCCACGTCCTATCTATCTAATTATCAGCCTGAATCATCATATCTGAGCACCTCACAAACATTAATTTATCATTTCAACACCTCTGAGTCAAGGAAGTATTATCTCCAATTTACAAATGGAGAGCCAAGGCACAGAGAAAGCAAATTGCCCAAAGTCACCCAGGAAGTCTACTGCAGACCTGGGAACTCAGCCCAGATCTCATAAGTCCCAACCCAGTTCCTTAACAGCAATGCCATCCTCACTAGATGGCTCTCTCTCCTTTTTACTCAAAATTACAACTTGAGGAAGCATTCAATCTCTAACAGAAACAATTTCCCAAATCCATCAGGGAACTCTTTCTTCCCTCTTCCTAAACAACACATGTTGCTGTAGTTGTAAAAATGATCAATCCTGCTTGCACCATGTTTTAAAAATGCCATTCTCTGCAGACATGTGGTCAAATGCTTCATTTTCCCCCCCCCCCCCATTGCTAAGTGTTATGCTCATCATTTCTATGTCTGGAAGTGTTAACCACTTCTCCCATTTATGGCTCCTTCTATGTCTTTTTCCTCCTTAAAGTACTGTTTGGTCTATCTGTAGCCCTTTCTCAAGGATTAATCTTCTCAACATTTCTTGAGATTTCTACCCTCAAGTCCCTAAAAGAGTCTGTTAAAAAGAAAAAGCTATAAAGTTACATCTCAGAAAAGGAACAATGTCTTTCAGCTAACTGGAATGTGGATCTCAACTGGCTGGAACCCAGGAGCAACTGAAGAAGGTTAAAGATTCTTAAGGAAACAAGAGCATCAAAAGACAAACAAATTAATTTTGCTCTCAGGCTGTGGTTTGACAATTACATTAGCTCCAGCTTTTTGAGACTCTCTGATGTGTTTCCTCTGTTTCTGCCTTTTATCCTGTGGAACCTCTTGGTGTTTTAATCCTATTGTCTCAGAATTTGAAAACTAAAGTTGCTCTTGTTGGTCTGAATATCATTTGAACAGCAGTAACAAGATTTCCTGACACGTAAGATTACAAAATTGTCATGCCACATATCAAATGAGAGTACTTAAGGATTTTAAGAGAGAGGTGAGGAAGGGACCAGAACTATACTTTGGATAACATTTTAGAATTTTAATTATTCTGTTGTGCCCGTGGTATCTGAATTTCAGATACATCCAAAATTTAGAGAGATCTTAACTGTATACCTCTAATAGGAAGCCTAATAGATGTTATGACTGACTCTCTTTATTTTCATATTTGTAAAAGCGTATCCAAATCTGAAATTCCCAAACTTTGTCCAAATTCAAACTTGCTAACCACAACTTGCCTCAGTTCTATTACAGCACAGTGTCTCTTGAGGCCCCTTTTTCTTGATTAAATTAAACTTTCAAACCCATCTTTAAGTATGCTGACCTAATGCACAGCATGAAACTCTGAGCAACGTAGTACACCTGCTCTCTCCCTCTTTGTTAGAATTTGTAGTCAAACATTAATCCTGTCCACTGTTTGTAGTAATGATTATATATAAACATTGTTAAACACAGGTCATCTGCTGGGGATGACTGCACCAGTCAGAATGACCACAGATGGTGGCATCGCACCAGGCACTGTGTAGTGAATTTCCCAGAACTGAATAAATCCTGAAAATCCATGAATCTCTGGGGCAACCCATGGGTTGTGTCAGGTAGGGACAGAGCACACCCCTGAGCATAGTGTGCCAGCGGTGTTTTTGTTCATCCCAGAGACATGGCCAAAAGGTGCAATGCAGCTTTTGACTGTAATGGACAACTGAAGAAAACCACGACTGTGGATGCATGGACCACACAGGGAGGAAGACGAGCTAGATCTTCATAGGACTCATCCAAACCATCAGGAACCAACGACATCTGGTAGAACAGTTCCTGGGAAGGGGGAGGTCCCTGAAACTAAAACCTCTCTACATCTCCTCACTCCTCAGGGGGAAGAGTGAAACAAAGGGGTGACCAGCCATGACAAACCATGACAAGAGCACCCAGTTTAAAGTCCCTACTACTACCAACCCCAGGTGTTCTTCACACTTAGGACGGGCATGAACAAACCACCACTTAAGGAAATCATAGACCCAATGACCACAGCTTCCTGGAATCCAAACTTTTGAGGCACATTCTGTGTAGCCAGATGGAATCTGTTAATACTGGATGACACTGTGTTCAAAATATCTTTCATAAAAGAACTCATCCGTTACAAAGACTCACCTGCCACTCAGCAAACAAGTAATTGTGGAAGATGCAACCTTCCTCACTCTGATGGTCCACACCAAACTCAAGGTGTGTCACATGTTATCAGAAAACCTTTAGCACAGACTTTAAACATGTTGATCCCCATCTCTACATGCTTACTCTATGCTCAACTCCAACATCATCTTAGACACTTATTTGTTGTTTTGGCTTACACACCAACAGAAGAGGCCACATCTGTGGAAAAGGATGCATTCTAGGATGAGTTAGCATTAAAAATTCAGTCAACTCTGCCCCATGACACACTGCTAGTGCTCAGAGATTTCAGTGCCATGACTGGCTGTGACTGAACTGGATATGAAACCATGATAGGTGCCTTTGGTTTGGGTTTCTCAAATGATATCAGCACTTGCCTTTTGACGTATGCCACCAAGGACTCGTCTGTTATGGGCTCCTGATTTAAGCACCTTAACAATGATTGCTGGACCTGGATTTCAAACAGTAGACATGCCAGGAAGAAAACTGACCACATCATAGTCAGAAATCACTCCATAGTGAAATCTCACTGGTTCTTTGGTGGCACCAGCAAACTAAGAGTCATTCAGCTCTTATTGCATCTTCCCACTCCTTTAGATGTTCACCAACACGACAATTATACATAAGGCTGGACTTTTTTTTAAATCATGGAATTAATGGATGTTATAGCTCCTGGCTCTTTATTTTGTTTTGTTTTTAAATATCCCTGGATTTTTCCCTGCAGGTGGGGCATGATGTTAAATAGCTAAGCCATTTTCAATTGAACCTTGATGGCTGCCAAGTTAAACCTTGGGTTGTAAGGGAGTCTCTGAGAGAGCAGGAACTCAGGAAAAAAATACAGTGAAACATATAAAAATAAGCCACTGTGCAAAAGGGTCAGATTATATACCCACTGAAGTCAATAGCCATTTTGACTTCAATAGGAGAAGGAGCAGGCCCTCACTTGGAGTTTTAGTCCCATCAAATGTGACTAAGTTTCTACTAAGATGACATTTAAAAAAAGAACAATTGATGAACTAACCTGGGTTTGACAAGTTTGGCTCTAAGGCAATTGCCATGTTCAGAGCTACTCAAGCTCACCACACAATTTTTTAAAATTATTTTTTTTAATTTTTTTTTAAAATTTTAATTTTTAAAAAAAATTTTTAAATTTTAAATTTTTTTAAAAAATTTTAAAATTAAAATGGGGATGGGAGTAGCTCATTTGGAGTACAAAACAATGTCTCCGACATCTCATATATATAGTCACGTGTCAGACATCATTATATATTTTTTTCTATGCCTTCTGACATTCTCTCTTCAAGCACTGGGTGACTTTTCCTACAAATGCACCAGGCTAACCCTGCCACCCTAACACTATCTTTGACATCCTGCACTGCCCAAAGATCACCCTGTAATTCCAACTGGAAGCATCACTCTGCGTGACTGCAGGTAAGATCCCAGCTGAAACTGGGGAATCAAGATTGAGAAAACTGAGGCACCACTGTTTGGTTTTTTGCTGTAGCCAAGACTCCCATTGAAAATATGGGAACAGAAGCAATTAAGGAGTACTGCAGAATATGTGATTCCTTCACAGGTTAGGAAAAGCTCAAGGTATATGTACAGCAGTCATATAGGAGTCCCTATAGTTGACTCCTTTCAGAAGGTAGCCATGGATAATGGAGGAAACGTCAGTCAAGTGACCCTAACTTGCAGCCCACATAAAGGCTGGCGGGGAGAGGAATTGGTCTTGGGAAGGAACATAAGGCTATCCCAAAGAAGGAAGATGGGTTGCTCATATAGACACAGCTGCAGGGTAGATACTGACACTGGGTGACTGAAACCAGGAGTTGTAGCTTGGTTAAGACCAGCTTTGCATATGGTGAGCTACTTGGATACCCTTTTTTTTTTCCCCCCAGCAAGGGTGGATTAAAGTGAGGCTACATGCTCATTGACTTCTTTGCACATAGATGGTACTTTAGGAGTACTGCCAGCGAAAGAACCACAGGATCACAAAAGAGGATCACTGAAGGGGGTGACTGGACAAAATATTGTGCATTAGGCCCACAGACACCCAGCCAGTTCCCCTGGGAATGTACTGCTGGGACTCAGTGGTGAGGCAGTTTTGACTTGACATGGATGGAGGGGAGCAAGAGAATGGGTCATGAGACCCAGAGTTTGGATCTGTAAGTATTGGGCCCAAAGGCAAGCAACCAGTTCCGCTGGTGGTTCACAGCTAGGCCTCAATGGTGAGGTGAATGGCATGGAAAGAGTCAGCTAATGCCCCTCTCATGCTCTTTGGCAGCCAGGAACCAGCCACCTGAAATGATTATTGTACACCGGGTGAAAACTGTGGGATTTTGTAATGGGGTTGATGTAATCATGAGGGCACAGAGAGATTTAGGGCAGAACCAGGACCTTTTTCCAGCTGGTGACTGTAAACTGGTCTGAAATGCTACAGCATAAGGTATGGGAAGGGGTGCTGTCTCAGCCCCTCATTCAGGGACAAGGGGGTATACCTGTCTGAACAAGCAGTGGATTTCTGGCTGACATTACGATGGGAATTGTTAAATATCTGGGAACCTGGCTGGGTGTGAGGCAGCCAAGTTATCTGCTGGAGTCTCCTTAGGGCAGGTGTCCCGTGCAAGTACTCATTCCCTAGGGGATCCAGTTCCCAGATAAACCAGAGCTGAAAGTGGACTTAGGAGGAAGGTATCCCTTAAAGGAACTGGGGAACCTGGACTGGGGCTAAATGTCTGGCTTTGGCTCTATTTCTTTCTCCCTCACGTACCAACCTGCAAAGCTAGATGGGCATAAAGAGAGAAGTAATCTTCATCTTTTTAAGTTACTTTTCTCTGGAGCAAGAGGGGAGTGTGAGAAGAATTGTAACCCTCTGAAGTTGAGGGCTAAAAACCAAAAGTGCAATCTAGCCCCAAAAGCTGGATGAATTTATACAGAAGACTGGATTAACTAAAAAGATTCTAACTGATCAAAGATTAAATGTTGTTGTTTCTTCCAAACTAAAGGTCAGATTCTAATAATCTCATTGACAATGAGTAACACTTACTCATGTGATGGTCAGATATGTATGACATGAGTATACAACACCAGTGAGCAGTGGTAGTGACCAATATAAATGTTTTAGAGACCAAAAAAGCAACATATAGCCTAATACTTTGAGGGGTTTTATGCAGCAATGTTACTTTAAATTGTTTTACATGACGATCAGGGTACATTATATTTGGAAGGAAGTTTACTTTTGCAAGCTGTAGAATGTGATAGGGTGTTTTTCACAAAATCATAAATCTGTTGACTTGTGGAGGATTTTGGAAAACATGAAACAAGCAATTGTTTCAGTGACGGATTTGCTGAAAAATGGCTGATTGCTATCTTGAAAGTATTTGTTTGACTAAACAAGTGGGCTAGAACAGTTTGTGGATAGTTATTTCATGGGGAAAATACCTGGTTGTATCATTGTCCCCTATATACGCATCCCAACACTTGTTGGTACCCTACTGAATTGCAACACCAGCAGTCACTCAAAGTTTATTCACCCCAAAGGGCCTGATTCTCCATTGCCTTAGGCCCCATTACACCACTCTGGCAGTATAAAGAGGCCTTAAATGGGTCCCTGGAAATGGTGTCTTGTGAATATCTCCTCGGCATATGGCCTCCCATGTTGGTGAAGAGCTTTTATAAAGGCTCTATGCCCACTCTCCTAAATGATGGCACAGATCAGAGGTCTGGCTGGTGTCCATGGCATTATAGTTTTACCCTGGCTCCCACAGACCATAAGGGTCTATGGGAAGCTGAGGGTTAAGTTAGAACAGCTCTGAAGTTCCAGTTCTGAAGGGAAAGCCTTATATAAAAGGAGGAAGGAGTCATACTTGGAGGCAAAGGAGTCTGTGGCCTTGACCTGACATCAGGTTAAAAGGGCAGGCAGAAATTGTAGGAAAATAATGTGGCATTACTTTCCATTGAAGGGATCTTACTCCAGTGCCATACAGAACTAGATAGCTCACCTGGGATGAAATTATCCCGATGCAGAGAACCCAGGTACAAGACCTATGAATAGGGTCCTACCAATTTCACAGCTGTGAAAAAGGTGTAACAGACTGGGAAATAAGCCCTTCCCTGTGAAATCCAATGTCCCCTTGTTCCTAGGAAACCCCCGCCCCCAGCAAAGGGGGCTCCTAGTTCTGGCTGGGCTGGGAAAGGACAGGACTTGTCTATCGCCTGCACAGCTGCTCAGGGGGGAAGGGCGGGATCAGACCCACCTCCACTTCTGGAAACCTGCGGTTGCTGCCTTCAGAGTCCAGCTCTGAAGGCAGCACAGAAGTGAGGGTAGCAATCCCATAACCCCCCTACAATGGGTTTGTGACCCCCACAATCCCCTTTTGGGTAGGGACTCCCATGGTTAATGTTAAATTTTTAATGTTAAATTTACCAATTTTCAAATCCCATGGCCTTGAAATTGACCATAATGGACTGTGAATTTGGTAGGGCCCTACCTATGAACCACTTAAATCCCACTTACACCCCTGCATAAATAATAGTTCATCTGCCCTTATCTAGCATTTTACATCCAAGGATCTCAATGTGCTTTGCAAACATCAGTTTGGCTTTACAGCGGCTATGAAATAGAAGACTATTCATACCTGTTTTATAGACAGAGCAATGTGAAACAAGGAGAGATTATGCAATTTGATCAAAGTCATCCTGAACCCTCCACAAGAGCTCAAGTGCAGCTGGGTAGGAGGTTGTGGGAATAAGGAAAACGGGAGAGCCAATTCAGCATGTCTGGATTCTTCTTCTCCCAGACTACCTGCTGTGTAAACTCTTCAGCTCTCTAAAGGCCATCACGGTCAGGGAAACCATCCTTTCAAGAGGCCCGTGGGGATAAGGGTGTGAAAGGCAAGGGATAACAATACGAATTTTTCTTGTTTGCTGCGGATCCCTCATTCTTATATACCTCAATGGAAGAACGAGTAGGAACTTCCACGAGTTTCAACTCATAGCTCTCTCTTCCCTATACAGAGAATTCTGCTAGAGGAAAATTAGATCTTACATGTGATCCTTAGCTGTACAGTAGATTAATCTCGGTAACCCATATTATATGGTACCTGCTAAACAGATTCAAAACCATGCCTACCTTCAATGCAAATAAAGTCACACTTATCAGTTACTTACAAAGAAAATTTTTAGAATCTGACTAGAAAACTACAGAGTACTTTCAATTTTTAGGTCTAACAATTAATTCAAATAAGATGCATCATTAATAAGTTATTTTATGCACAACCACAATAATACCCATAGTTGATCAAACTCATTTAGAAGAAGTGACCCAAATCTTTACCCACAATTTATAACTGCTATAAACTGGCAAGTTAGTAGTCTGATGGAAAGTATGAAACAATTGAGTGTTTTTGTTAAAAACGTTTGAATGATATATTTTTCATTTCTTTTAAACAATCACAGCTATAAATTTCTTCCAGGAGACATCATCATTTCCCACACAGTAAAGGAATTACCTCTGGGACTTCATTTTTCTCAAGACAAAACATGAATTCTTTTGCAGTCTATGTGAATATCTGTTTGTGTGTACTGTTTAGAGTGCAATAGATTGTTAAGACTCCTGCAGCCTGAGAATAATAGGTGGAAGTTCTCACTGC
The DNA here is from genome assembly GCA_007922305.1 of Dermatemys mawii. NCBI lineage: Eukaryota > Metazoa > Chordata > Testudines > Dermatemydidae > Dermatemys > Dermatemys mawii. The sequence goes on along the minus strand of ML677350.1, from coordinate 23,043,030 downwards.
TTCACTACAGTGGTAGCTTTCTAAAATAGAGTAAACCTATTGCAACTAAAGGCATTGCAACTGATTGCCCATATTTCACCAATTATTTTTTCAAATCAGTACCCCACATATCTATGCAAAAGAAAATATGAGGTGATGTGGCTACCTAAATTCTGAAATGAAGGATTCTGAATGGTAAATGGATGGTTTATGACTAGGAAAGTAGATTTTAGTTTATATAGTACATTTCAGTTTACATGTATTTCAGTATAGGGATGCCACAGACTTCTTCCTTTAAAATTTAAACCAGCATGAAGATCAGGTTTGCTAATAAACGAACAGCAAACCGTTTGACCAACTTTTTTCTGCCCAAGATGCTAATTATAGAAAGAAGGCATAATCTTGGGGTAAAAACACTGATCTAGGCCATAGGGTTCAGTTCCTGGCTCTGTCAGACTATTCCTATGTGATCCTTAAGATATGTCTACACAGCAAGCAGCAGTGAGTCTCAAAAACCTGAGCTGACAGATTCCAGCTTGTGGGGGTCATGCCACTACGGTAAATATAGCTCTGTAGATGTAGTAGCTTGAGCTCTGAATCCATCTACACAACTGTTTTTAACAGACGGGGGTAGCATGAGAGAAGTCTGTGGATCCAGGCTCTGAGACCTGTTCACCCTGGGTCTCTGTGCCTCAGTCCTCCATGTGAAAAACAGAGATCCCAATACTTCCTTCCATCCATCCTTTGTCTGCCTTTGGTCTTGTCTGTAGATCAGAGGTGGACAAACTATGGCCCGTGCACCACATCTGGCCTGCAGAATCATACTGCCCAGCCCCTGGACTCCTGGCCGGGGAGGCTAGTCCCTGGCCCCTCCCCTGTTGTCCCCCTTCCCCGCAGCCTCATCTTGCCGTGCTGCCAGTGCTCTGGCCCACCGCTCCTTCCGGGCAGCACAGTGGCATGGTTACGAGCTCCTGCTACTCTGAGCAGCACGGTAAGAAGGTGGGGTGGTAGAGTCGGGGCAGTCAGAGGACAAGGAGCAGGGGGGTTGCATAGGGGGTAGGGTCCTGGTGTGGGGGGGTTAGGGGCAAGGGTCCCAGGAGTGGGTGGTCAGGGGAAAAAGAGCGGGCGGGTTGGATGGATCTGGAGTTCTGAGGGGGGCAGTCAGGGGGCAGAAAGTAGGAGGGGGCAGATGGGGGCAGGGCCAGGCTATTTGGAAGTCAAGAGAACAATGGCACAGACAGAAAAAAAGAATCACCAAAGAATCACCAAATAGGCCAAAACTAAAACTGGTCAAAATTTTTTTGATAGAACAGTTTTCCATTTAAATATTCAAAATCTAAATGTTTCATCAGAATATGTTGATTTTGACAAAGTTTCAACAGGAAAAAGTCAACATGAATTGTTTTGACATTCTCTTTCTGTTACCATAATGTCAAAACATTTCATTTTGATAAGATAAAAAGTTTTGCTTTGACTTTATCATTTCAAATTTACTTTATTTTGACTTTTATATTACTATATGAATTTTAATATAAAATTGATATATTACATTATAATGCTAATAATAGATAATGCTGGTTAGGAGTGTGATTGTTTGCAACATTTCTATACTGGCAAAAGCCCTATCGTAGATATACTTATACATCATAGAAGTAGTTTTGCTGCTATAGCTCATTTCATTCTGTGAACTGGTATAAGTTGTATTGACAAAAGCACTTTTTTGCTGGTGTAAGTTGCACCTATACTACGTTATCCTTCCTAGCAGTACAGACCTGGTCTTATCTAATTTGGCTTTAATCCAGTATGTTGATTTTGTTCCAAATAATTTTGTCTCACTATTTTTAATTAGTTTTAATCACTTTAATAATCTCATTTTATGGGTCAACCTGTTATATTTGTGTAAATTTCACCCAGTACTATCTCTGAGAGAAAGAGCACCCAAGAAATGTCTGAGAGAGGCCTAAAAGGTTAAGAGTTCTGGAACTTCTGGGGGGAAGAGGTGGTGTGAGGGCAGGGCCTCAGGAGGGAGAGGTGGGGCAAAGGCAGGGTGTTGGGTAAAGGGACCTCAGCGTGGGGCACAGTGGGTGGGGCTATGGTTTGGTCATCGGTGCCCCCCTCACACTTTTAGGGAGCTTCCATCATCCCTGTGTCAGAGTCCAGGCTCCATCCCAAGTCGGCACATCTACACTGCTATTTTAGTCCCACAGCCCGTGCTGCAGGAGTCTAAGTCAGCTGACCTGGGCTCCAAGATTCAGTGCTGTGGGTTTTTTAAATCAGAGTGTAGACATACCTTCTGAGTTGCTTACTGGTTGTTTATCAAAGGAAAAGGTGACTTTGTCTAAGGATTATCAACCTGATCCCTGGCTTCAAACTCATCACCAGGGTGGGGCTAAATTCAACTCCCTTAAAGTTGCCAGCCAACCTTATGATAAAATCCATTTCAAATAGAGCTGGTTATGAATTTTTTGATGGAACATTTTTTCAACTGGAAAATGCTAATGTATTGAAACTGAAAGATTTTGCAAAAAACTTAGCAATTCAATTTTTGTCAGTAAGGGTTCTAGGTTCAGAAAGCAATTTCAGGCTAAAACCAGAGAACAAACCCACTCCATCATAGCCACATGGGTAGAGCACTCACCTGAGACATGAGAGACCCAAGTTCAAGTCTTTATTCTGGAATAGAGCGTTGAACCTGGGTCTCTCACTACTCCAGCCTACACAATTAGTCCACTACACATTTAATTGTTTATATAAATGGAACAGCAGCAAGAGAAGACCTAGAGTGAGAAAAGAAAGACTGACTCAAATATGACCCTGGTTCCAGTTCCTGCTCTCAATCAGTCTGAATATGCATCTTACACATGGCAGGTGAATGCCATAACCACTGGGCTGTTGGCTATTCTGTGCTGTGTTTCTCTCTCCCAAGGTTTTTTGCAAAAAATTTCAAAAGATCTTGGCTTCATTTCACATTGGAACAAAATCAAATGTTGAAATCTCAACATGTTTTGCAAAATGGAAATATAGTTTTTTGGCCAGTCCTAAGTTTAAACCCTCTGAGATAGAGTCAACTTTGAAATTTTTCATAAAATCACCTTCCTGCATGTTGACCAGCTGCAGGAAGAAGTAAGGAACAGAGAGTTAAAGATTAGACCGGGGTTCTCAAACTTCACTGCACTGTGACTCTCTTCTGACAACAAAAATTATTACACGACCACAGGAGCAGGGACTGAACCCTTAGCCCACCTGAACCCCACTACCCTGAGCTGGGGGGCCAAAATTGAAGCCCAAAGGCTTCAGCCCCAGGCAGGGAGCCTGTAATGTGAGCTCTGAAGCTCTCAGGCTTCAGCCCCAGGTCGTGGGGCTTGGGCTTCGCCTCTGGGCCTAAGGACAGGGCCAGTGCAAGTACTAGGCGACCTAGGCGGTTGCCTAGGGCAGCACAATTTGTGGGGTGGTATTTTGCCACCATTGGCAGCATTTTGGCAGCAGCTCCTCCCAGGGCCAGCAAACCACGGGGGGAGGGGAGGCGGTGCGCCGTCCGCAATTGGAGAGGCGCTCCTCCCCTCCTTGGCAGCATTTTGGCGTCATTTTGGCTTCACCGCCTAGGGCAGCAAAAAGCTGACGCCATCACTGCCTAACGAAGTCTAAGCCAGCTCTGGCGATCCCATTAAAATGGGGTCACAACCCACTTTGGGGGCCCAACCCTCAGTTTGAGAACTGCTGGATTAGATTATCTATAGATTTAGGGTTTTTCTGGACTCAACTACTACTGGATACCCTGACGATTCCTATAAAGACCTTTTGCCATCTATATCTAGTCAGAAGACTATGTTCTGTCCTATAGACTCAGACTTGGCCATGGTGATCCATATATGACAGGACATTTATAATCTCTAGTTTTGACTACTGCAATTTTACATTCACAGGAATGAAGCCACCATCCCTCAGAAGTTGGTTCAGGATGCAGTGATCTACCAGCTCAGAAGTGATGTTTCCTACAGTATCTCATTCTAGTGCTTTGCTTGTTACAGTGGCTCATGTACTGGGTACAAAATCAGGTTCCAAGTCTTGGTTATGATTTTCCCCAGAACTGGTCCAAGCTAGATGAGGAAACCAGATAGTTAATATTTTAAGTTTCTCAGACTCCATGGTGATACGTAGCACATATATCTAGATAGATATCTGATTAAAAAACGATAATCTGACTGGCTCTATGTTTCTAATGAGGGCTATGATACTAGAGTTTCCTCACCACAACATACCCCCTGGAAAGGCCCTTTATTGGCATAAATTGTACACCAAGCACACAGTCTGGCCACTAGGTGTTAGTGTCAAATCTTGAGAGGTGATGGGCACCTACTGAACAAGGAATACGGACAAAGGGTAATCCAATAGCTACAGCTAACGAAGAGACACTTTATCATCACAACCACTTTCCACATGGTGGCATATTTTGGTTTTAAATCCAACTATGAGGCCATCTAAACTATTGGCAGAAGTCAGGTTTTGCAGCAGACAGAGCTTCTCAATGACCTTGGTCAAGAGTGGACAATTATACATACAGCTGTAATTGGTAAGATCATTCACATCAAGTGTCCGCTTCGGACTGCATGTTGTAGGGTGGCATGGTACACTCTCTGTTGTTGATCTTGGTCAGCAGAAGGCCAAGTGTCTCCAAACTGTATTTCACTTCGTTGTAATTTTCTATTATTTTCTTTCTTGTGTGTTCATTTGTTCTCTCTTTTATATTAAAGGTAAAGCATGGAAATTTTAAAAGTATTTGAGAATGTCCTTCACTTTGAAGTTTCTTGATAAATAGAGCCCAAACAGTTGGGGAAAACACAACCAGCCTCACTAACTGTACTTTAACATTCTGATTGGTCATGCTGATGTGAAAAACTTTGTTATCACCTACCATACTCAGATAAAAACTTTCCCAGGACATTGCAGCAATAAAGAATTACAGAAATGATGAAGGCATGGCCATAAATCCTGACAGAGAACAACAATGTGCCCCGTTACTACAGACTATCACAAATGAACTGTCGAAACAACTATATTATAAACCCCAGCTTACTTTGTCACACATACTTTAAAGATGTGCTGTCCTGGTCAAAGAAGGATACAGTCTTGTTTACTCTAAAACCAGACCCCAGAACATTGACCTCTAAGATCAGATCAAGTGTAAAGTGGCCTAAAATAACAAACAATAAATGCTAAATCTGCAGAATTCATTCCTCCAATTTACTGGTGAAGTCCAAGCACACATTTTAAGGATTTAAATTCTGCAAAATGGTGCTGAGCACTCAGACTCCCAGAAACTTCTGAAGAAGTTGAGGGTGCTCAGCAACTTGCAGGATTTTGCTTTTAAATCAGAAGCAGAGGTGGTTGAAAGCAAAAGGGCTTGATTCTGATATAACAGTGATTTTATACTGGTGTGTCTCAACTGACTTCAATAGAATTTACTCCTGATCAGCACTACTGTAAATGAATGAAGCCCCCAAACCTCTCCTCTTAAAAACAGATGATGAGAGAGCAGTAAAACAAACACAGAATAGTCTTTACTTCTAAATTCTGTCCTAGGCCCAAGTGTATAGAGTAAAACCATTTCCTCAGAATGTTTGTTTGAATTTTAATATGAATTTTTTCCAGCCATCTTCATGACCCTTTTGTATTTGGTTTCCAGGAATATTCATGCAGCTGAATTTCATTAGCACAGATTTTAAGCTCACACTCAAATACTAATGGAAAGCAAATTTTAAATTTGGCTTCAGCTAGCAACTGCACCAGAAATCCGTTACGAGGATTACACTCATATAGTCAAGAGTACAGAAGCCATACCACATAACTTGTGACCAATCATGATTTAGGAACACAGCCTGAATTTCAAATATCAAGTACCAAAGAAGCAGCCACGGAAACCATGAAATTCAAATTCTACCTTTTTGTTTTGTTTTTCGGATTGATTTTATGAGCCACCATATAAAATCTATTGTACTCTTTGTAAGGCCCTGATCTTGTAAACTTCACTGATATTTAGCACTTATATATAGTTACAGATTTTCAAAGTGTTGCACAAATATTAACAACTATTACCTGCAACACCATTTTGGCACAAAAAAAGTAATACTATCCCAGGTTTACAGATAGAATAATGGAGTCGCAGAAGTTAAGTAACTTGCCCAAGGTCTCATAGCAAGACAACGGCAAAGCAGGGATAAGGACTCAGGAGTTCCTGTGTTCAGGCTGAATAGTCCACACAAGCACATCTATTGAAATGCACAAACAAGTTGGTCACTGATTAATAAGGGCCAGATTGTGATATCCTTATTTATATTGTGCACTTTACTACTTTACTCCATCTGTAGTGCCATTAAAATCAACAAGGCATCTCCCAGCATAAGGTGCTAGGTAGGCAGGAAAAAGGGCAGCAGAATCGAACCATAAAGAAGCTCAGATGTAGCCTTTAAATTACTTTTAACATCTGAACATTTTTTTTTTTAGTTCTTTGTAATCATATGTTGCATTTAGATGCTCTTACTATACTTTTCCTGTAATGATTATCAAGGTTCATAGGCCTTTTGCAAAGAACATACTTTGCTTTAATAGGTACATTAATTCGGGTGAAATTTATCTCTGTAAAGACAAGACCTATATTTTGAAGACTTATGTGGGACACAAATGGTGAAAAGATAAGTGCTAGTGCTCTGAACAGGAGTGGATTTCACCCTTTATGAATTCATCTCTCTCGTTCTTCAGTAGTCTCATTGTAGTGATAGATTGAATAAAAACCCTTATCGTTTGCTATCGAAGGTACTATAAGGCTCTCTCATATACATTGTTACATCATATCGCTCTTAGGAAAAACAACAGCTGATCAACATATTTCAGAAATTAGAAGATTAAGTGTTTTTTGTCACTGTGAGGTTTTTTATACGAACTTCTTGCATAATGCAATGAAGGGGTGGACACTTCACCATATGGAAAGATACACCTCACAGCAAATATCAGGATAGCCAAGTATTTAAACAGAGGAAAGTTGATGTCTCTGCATAATTTGCTTCAGGACCTCTGTTTTGAGTATTATCAAGACTATCTATATACGGCGTAATCTCTGTTTCACAGTCTGCCTACTGCAAAAATTCACAAGGGAAACAACAAACACAGTAAAGACATGGGACTAATGTTCAGGGATTTTGTTAGTTTTATGGTGATTTGTTTTACACAAGACCACACAAAACCAAACATACTGTTCACCAGCTCACAAAGGAAGCAGGGTCTAAACCTGACCACTGCTTTGTCAGAGATGGAAAAAATGATATGAAGTCATAGTGGTTTTCCTTAGATGAAACATTTGGCATGGAGAAGGTAGTTTCCCATGGCATATTATTTTCCTGCACTAGGTAATACAATATTAAAATAGTGAAGCACCTAAAACATTGGGCCGTCAGATACATTTTAAATTGGCACTGCAATTCCAAGTAATTGCAGTTCAGAAATAATTAACACACACTGGAATTTTCTCAACTGAAGAATGAGAGGAAAGCAGCAAACTGTACTAATTTCTAGAGAGATGTTTGGATATAAAATGCCACTTCAGTGGATAGCATATAGCAGTGACTGGCAGCAGAAAAATCTATCAACATTTGAATATTTTGTGAATACAATCTACAAAGTGTTACTTGAATGCTATTTATCAATCTGCCAAACTCTGGTATTTCCTTGGTATTGAAATACCATGCATTCTGTATAATGTAATAGGGTTCTAAAAAACCAAAATCTAGACCTCAATTTTAATTGGCCTTTGATTCACCATCAATATGACTGAGTTAAAAAAAAAGTTTCCTTGGAATATGCAATTTGTTAGGTGGTGGCAATAAAAAGGAATAGGAAAATTAACATGAATGCATTCTCTATTAGTGTACTGTAACTGAGTATTCAGCCTAATACATTAAACAGCAATGAGAATTAGGCATTAGCAATAGTGATTAATCTTTGCATGGAAAGAACTGGTTAATCAGTATAATTTATCTTGTTGAAAGGAACAGTTAATTGTACACAATTCTATGCTAACTAAAAAAAAAAAGCAACAAGCCCTCCCCCCGACCATTGTCTTGAACTATAACAAAGTGTACAGAAACACACTGATGAGGTCAGGCAAATCTGTTAATAGAAACCTCAAAGGTTCCTGAGAGCAGCAGAACAGAATTTCAGGCAGGTGAAGGGTGGAGAACAGAACTCTTGGACCTCACACAGGAAGCTTGAAACCCTTGTACGTGGCTGAGCTATATTTCATGGGAAGTCATTCTAATCCCAGCTCCCAGCAGAGATGGAAGTACAACTGGTCAAATAAGATTAATTACTTTAAAATATTTCAAAAGCTATTATTTGATTAGTCTGCTTTCCATTATTCAACTAATTCTACTTGCAAGATAATATTCTGAACACGTGTGGCTATAATGTGTGTACTGCACAGCTACCAATTGCATCACAAAAGGATTAAGTGGCAAAAAGGAGTAAGAACTCTGCCCTACTCCAGAACTTCCATTTTTATACTATCACCATTGATTAAAAAACATACCTTATATTTACATTGCAACTTTCATTTCAAAGAGGGACAAATGGTAGAGTCTCTCAGAAATTACTGCATCCACTGCTGAAATGCGGCCCCTTCTGGGGTGTAATACCACTGTTACTCAGTTTATAATACTTTGCCTTACACAGAGTCTTTCACTCTGAAAGATGCCCTAAGGCAGATGCCCTAAGGCAGCTATTTAAAGGCCTGGAGACTCCAGCCACCACCACTGCCCTAGGCCCTTTAAATCGCCACCGGAGCCCTAGGGTAGCAGCAGCGGGGCTCCAGTGGCAATTTAAAGAGCCCGTGGCGGAAAAGGTGGCCAGAGCCATGGGCCCTTTAAATCGTCACCAAGTCCCGCCACCACCACCCCAGGGCTCCAGCAGTGGGGCTCTGACAACAATTTAAAAGGCCCAGGGCTCCAGCCGCCGCTGGAGGCTGGTCCCCAGTATGGTGCACCAGCTTACTTTCACCTCTGGCTTTTAACCCAAGTTAAAAGATGAGTTTCATACCTTCGCCGCCATTTTAATTGGAGTTATCTAACACGGGTTATCTATCGCAAATTAAGAACGCACCTTTTTTGCAGTGAAGATATACCCTGAGTGAGATTCAGGCTCCAAAAGTTTTAATTTTGAAATTTAATAAATATGTAGGTTGATTAGAGAAGAAATATGCACTGTATAATGGAGCAGACAAAATCCACAGTAACGTACAATGAGAATACAATGGGATATTTCACACTTTATATGCAGATGTTCCCACTATGTTTAGGAGAGTGTTAAAAAACAAACCAACCTAGAGTATGGAGATTATAGGTCAGAAGAAATTGCACTACCAGCCTCCACCCCAAGATCCCACTGAAATTTATAAATTCAATTGTGAAATGGATGCTATTGGTGAACAAAGTGATTAATTATTCCTCAGTTTCCCAATGGAATAAATTCTGGATTTCTACATATGAGATGATGGAAATGTGAAGTATAAATATAAATGCTATTGAAATTCACTCCATGAAAAACAGTTGGATCTGGTTGACATTGAAAGTTATCCAGCAAATTATACAGAAGAGACACTGTACATCCTGATTTACTGGCATATGTACAGTGTTATTCCAGGAGCCAAGAAACTACAGTAAACTGACCTAAGTTCACATTTTGTGCAGAAGAAAGGAAGACAAGAAAACAGGAAAACAATTTTAGCATTAAAAAAACTGATAAACAGTTTTCTATCAATTTGCATCATCCAAATGCTTCCATGGTACAGATTATATGTATTCGATAACTTGTAAAGGCTTTTCCTTCTGGATTAGGGTTGAATAGTGGATACTGTTTTCAGCTCAGGAAGTTTTTGAGTATGTGGTTAAAAAGATATCAAAGACCTTTTCAACATTTTTAGTTCCTTTGTCCTAAATTCCTTAGTGTCAAATTTGTCAATGCACATCTCTCTGCGCACATGCCATACGATTTCACACTGTCTTTAGGATTTTGGGAATTGGCCAGACAAGGTAGCCGGAGATTCCTCCAAAATCTGTACATTCCTCTCCATGACCAATACATCTCATATCACTAGGTTATGGGATTGCACAACCATGTTTCGTCATCACTTTGCTGTGAAGCAAAATATAAAAGATATAAGATATAAAATAATGCTGAAGACTACACAACATCACCACAACACTGTTTTGAGGCTCAAAATTAATTCAAGGCCCTTTAATTGATCCTGAAAGTTTTAGGTTCCTAGGATGAGACACGGAGGTTTGAAAACCAGGACTGTTCCATGCATTTCAAAGCAGGTAGCTACTCAGCCTTGATTAACAGGCCTGTAGCAGAGTGCTGGTGCAAAAGGCATCTAATTAGCCCCTGCTCAGCCAGCCCCAGTCAGGGGAAATGGATTGGGACTGGGAAAGCCTGATGCCTGGCCTAAGGATTGGCTTCACCTGCTGGCCTGAGGACTATAAAGGCTGGGAGGAGGCCAGAAGACAGGGGAATGGTCAGGGAAAGGTTTGTCTGCTGACTGGAGCCTGACTCTGTGGCTAGAAGGAACCAATTTGGCTGGTTTGCTGGTGTATAGCTGGACACGGATGGTGGGACAATGCTGTAAATACAGACACGGGTGCTGCACCTTTAAAGCCTCTTGGAACTTTATTGGGGGCCCCAGAGGCCCCAGAAAGAGGGGCAGCAGGCAGATCCTGTTACAAGGAGCTATGTAGATATGACTGTGGGTATTTCAGGTGCTAATGTCAACCTTTTTAAGTCAGATGATCAAAACACATCGATCACTCTGAAGGCTACCAGTGTATTTACCATTAAAATGAAAAGCAGCAGCATCTCCTAAATTTTCTTGCTAGCCTTGCCTTCAGGCTGATCTAGTTGAGGCTGAAGGGTACTTGCCCAATAAACTAATCCTGATTGAAGGTCACAGGACCATAGCTCCCACACCTGCTGATGAATATCAGTATTGCCAACCCCAAATGTTCAAAAATTATGAGTTAGGCTTCAAAACATGATGATTTAAAAAGAAGATTTTACGTTAATCATAAGCAAATATTGAGAAACTTGAGACAAAAAAAGTCACAAAAAAACCCCATGAGAATGCAAACATTGTTGCACTGTTCTGCGTCCAGTCTCCGCATAGGCAGAGCAATGGGGCCCGAATCGTACGCACATAATCCCGAATCTGCTTCTGACTGCTCTTGAGATGAATTTATTCCTTGTCCAAATAAAGCTCCTATTTATAAGTACATTTATTTATAAAAATTAAATAAATTAAATAAATACAAATAAAAATTAAGAGAGTAAAACCATAGCATGTCACAAGTACTAATGGCACAAAACTTTTAAGTATTGAAGAAAAAAGAGTTCCAGTAGTACATTAATAAACTAGTACTGATTATGTTTGTATAATCGGTTGAGTAATTATCATACTATATTTTGCCCTGACAATATCAAATTTATCATACATACTCAATAGAATGTCATCCAGTGCTCTTGGTAATAAAAGGTTGGTGAGCATAAAACAAGTATTGCTTCTTAAAAGTTAGCATATTGTAGGTTTGAGATAAGGAAACCTTTATACAATAGCAACAATTCAGAGAAATTGAAAAGGCAATATTTGTGTGTACTCAATATGTTTAACATCTAATAAGCTGTATAAGAGTTTGATCGATCCCAGATGCCACAGAAGGACAAGGCAAGAGCATAACTGCAAAACTTATTAGAAACAGTTTTCTTTTAATTCTTGCCTGCAGTATCAATGTAATGAACACATTAGGAGTTTCAGGGCAGGATTTACTATGTACACCAAAGTCATGATCCTGTCAGTAGGCCTCTCGACTGGTCAAGAATGAAAGGTACTGTGCTATATACTTTAAGACTGCAGAACTTCCCCAGCTGGCAGAAAAGAGAAAAAACTGCCTTTACTATTCTACAGCATGTGAATTATTAAGAGTCCTGGTGCAAAGAGTAGCAGAATGGTATAAGAAAAGTCAGTCAGGTGCTCTCTTATTATGCTAGCTCTTCCTTGTTGTATACATCTCTCAGGCCTGGATTGGGTTATGCATTTTATTTAATATGTTTCCCTATCCCAGCATGGAGACTACATTTTGAAAGGCTCTTACCATATTCTGAACCAGGAGAAAGGGCAAATCCCTACACCAGCTGCTATGGGGTGGCATACTTGGTACATTAGGGGGATAAGCAAGCAGAGATGAGGTTAGGTACAGCGAACAAGAGAACACTGAGGCCAGCAATAGGGAAGAGTGATAGCAAAAACTGAGAGGGAAGGGAAAGACTCCAAAATTTCTCACAGTGCCAAACCTCAAAGAGAAATTCCTCATATTTCAACTCCACTCTTCTCTGGCTATGGTGTGGAACAAGGCTGCAGGAGCGGCTGGGTTGCTTTAACGTTTGACATTTACATGAAAAAAAACCCATCTGAATTGGAACCTATTTCATAAGTAAAACTTTTAAATTTAAAGTGACCCAGCTGCCTGCAAAATCCAGCAGTTGGAGAGGAATGGGAAAGGACAGTGGAAGGGAGTAAGAGGAACAACGGACTTTTGCTCCATTTGCAGTCAAAAGCTTGTGGCTTTTGTTTTTTAAACGCTTCAAATTGAAGGATGCAAGAAGGAGAAGGGAGAAATGTGCATTATGTTTTCCCCACTCTGATTCCTTATAATTATAAAAATGAGGGATTTTTTCCCCTAACATGTGCATGCTAATACTGTAAATGGGATCATCTGGGGATAAAGCTGGTAACATGTCTGTACTGGAGCTTCTTCTAACAATGCTAATACCAATGGAGCAAAAATGCTGTTAGAAGGAGAGAAAACTTATAGGACTTAACATAGGGGACTGCAAAGAGTGGCCTTGGATAGACAGAGATGGTTGAGCCTTGCTTGTTTCCTAAGTGACATCTGATATGGCATGAAGGATTCAGAAAGCAGTGGACAACTTTTAGACTAGATCTAGAAGGTCAAGCCACTCAAAAACATTTCATTCCACCTTTGACTCTGCTTCAAGGAGGAAGGAAAGAGGAGTATTCATTGCCTCACCCACCCATTGCCCAAAGCTTTCACTGCCTTCTGCGAAAAACAAACCACCCTAAACCTCCTCCTCCGAGCCCATGGTGTCAAAATCCTACACTGTCCTCTACCCACCTTCCTCCTGACAATTTGTTTTGTTGTAGTTATGTATTGTTAATGCTAACATTTGCAGCACATTTAAAACTGAAAAGGTGGGGATTTCTTAAAAGTCAGTTTACTTTAATATAACAATAAATAGCACACAGAATACTCCACTGATTGTATTATTCAATTTCATATTTAATTCATTACAACTCTCCTTTTTATGTTTACTGGAAGCTGCCACAGAATTTCTAGTTTGCTACAAAGTTAGACACTGTTGTGAGCAACAGAAAGCAGGGAGCCTTGCCTGAGAATTTAGGTCCTGCTTGCTGCAGAAATACACAAGGCCTTGCTGATGGCTTTAAGTACATCATGAACAAACCTTGGCCCCTTGGTTGAAGAGGAGTTCCCCTGTAACTTGGGACACCACAGCTCATCCTTTGCCTTACAATTACAGTTTAATTATGAAATTACATATTAATTTATTATTTCAGACATTCTTTTACTAATATACTATATAGCAGGGGTGGGCAAAGCATGGCCCGTGGGCCAGATCCAGCCTGTGGGCCCTTCCTGACCAGCCCTTGAGCTCCCAGCCGGGGAGGCTGCTCCAGCCCCTCCTCCGCAGCCTCAGCACGCTGCGCCACCAGCGCTCTGGCCTGCCACTCGGGGCGATGCTGTAGCGGCAGGGTTTGCTCTGGTGGGTTCTGAGTGCCTGCTGCTCTGAGCAGCTTGGTAAGGGGGTAGGGCTGCGAGCTCCAGCGGGGCAGCCTGTCTCACTCCGGCGGGCCTGAGCGGTGTGGTAAGGGGGTCAAGGCCAGGCCGGGGTTTGGATAAGGGGAAGGGAGTTCTAGGGGTCTGCTGGGAGGCGATGGATAGAGGTCGAGGCAGTCAGGGGATGGGGAGCAGGGGGGCTTGGGTAGGGGGTAGAGTTCTGGGGGAGCAGTTAGGGTGGGGGTCTCAGGAGAGGGCAGTCAGGGGACAAGGAACAGGGGAACTTAGATGGGGGGTGCAGTCTCAGGGGGTGGATAGAGGTGGAGGGTGTCTCAGGAGGGAGTGGTCATGGGACAGGGAGCAGGGGAGGTTGGATGGATTGAGGGTTATGAGGGTGGTGGGAAGTGGGAGGGGATTAGATAGAGGGTAGGGACAGGCTTCCCTACCCTACCCGGCCCTCCATACAATTTTTAACCTCAATGTGGCCCTCGGGCCAAAAAGTTTGCCCATGCCTGCTATATATACCAATACATGTTTTGTAGCATAGTTTGTAAAAATAACGATCCCTAACTGACCATCATCCTGCAACATTGAAGTCAATGGGAGTCAAACTGGACCTATTATGAGTGACCCCAGTAGACGACTCCAGCCCTGATTTAGCAAAAAATTGACTTCAGTGAGGCTATTCACATTCTTAAAATTATGCCCTTATTGAATCTGGACTTCCAATGTGAAACACTTTCTGAGAATTAGGGAGGAAAGGAAAGAATTTGGGAGAATTCATATGTGAATTATCAAGTGTATGGATTAGCAGACATGACTAGTGAGGTTCTACTGTACACCATCATTGCCTAATTTACTCTTATTTGTGTTACTTTTCTTAGAAAACATCTCTCTAGAAATAAACACTAATTATTATATTTAATAATTCATTACTCTGTTTTTACCAGAATCCTAATCATGAAAATGTAAGAACTGCTTTAATTCAACCACTGCACAAGCACTAGCCTAACAGAGACTGATTAGCTGTTAGTCCAAGAATACAGTGTGGGGCCTTGATGGATTTCTCTATATTGTACTACTTAATTTAATAGTTCAACATATAGGTCATTTGATGGAGTTTTATTGTCTTAGAGTTGGACCTAGAACATAAGGCATTGGCTGGTTTTACAAGCCTATCAGGACTATCAAAATCCTTGTAATGAGCAATGAGAGGAAAGTAAATTGAGCAGCTGTTCTTACGTATTTTAAAGAACGGGCAAGTTCACAAATGTAACACTTCCCTGTGTTTGAATGGAATCAGAACTGTTCAAAAATGTGCCATAAACTAACAGCTAAAGGTAAGTGGCAGGGATGTGTGGTTTTCAAGCAGTAGTATGCAAGTTCTATTTTTGCTGCCCTAAGAAGTCCCCAGTAGCACATGGTGTAGTTTGCAGCACATTCAATCAGTGTGGCCAGAAATCTGATCCTGTCAAAATTCATTCTGTGTTTCACAATTATTTCAAGACACTGAAAATATTTTTGTCAGAGGGTGAGATATAATCCAGACATTTGGGGCAGATTTTGGAGACTTGGCATAACGGAAAATGCTCGAGTGCAGCTGATAAAGGATCTTTTTCGTGTTATGCTGTACTGCTTAATGGCAAAGAGCACAAAACCAGAGAATATGTCTATGCTGCAGTCCAATGAACTCATTTGAAAAGTAACTTTCCTACAGCAGATACTTCAGAATATTGAAGTTTAGACATTGCTTGTTCTGAAATTTGTTGTTCTTTAACAAACTATATGCAAGTTATCTTTTGTTTTTTGGAATTTTTCCAAAGTAACATGGAAAAGCATGTGGAAATCTTTGTATTGCCTGGTTTCATTTTTTACCATACAGTCTGGAATATTTCTAGCTTCTTATAAAGCAGTGTTCGTTTGATAATAGCCATTAATATATATTAGTGCTGCCCCCTGAAATTTGCCATTTTGCTCCATGAAAAATGGCATGTCCCTGCCTCCTCCCTTCCTCTGCAAAACAAAAACAAAATGCCACCGGATCTATTAGATCTGATTAAGGAATATTAAATCTGGAGAGAGAGAGAGAAAGAAAGAGCAAGAGAGACAGACTTTCATTGCCCATTAAGAGAGTGACTATTGAATAATTCAGTATTGAGAATATTACAGAGCCTCTCACAATTGCACTGCTGCTCAGACTTCTATAGCTCTTTAGAATTTGGTCACTGACTGAATTCACAAAGCAGGCTGTAATTTCATGAGACAAATTCATCAGAAGCCATTCTCTCTTTGTCTGAAGTTGAGGCTTTCTTTTTTGTTACAAGCAAATGCTGCATGTAAGGAAAACTTCAGTAGAAAATAGGGCAAGTGGCAGTTGTTCTTGAAAGCAAAAAGAGAGCACTCTGCTAGGATTTCCATAAGAAATTAGACCAGGAAACAGTCTGATTTCTGCTCTTGTTTTAAATTTCTTTGGTTCTGGTGCTAAAGCAAAATATGCAAACTCTGCTATAGTGTCACAGATCTGTGCCAAAGCTATTTCAAGAATAAATTTAAACCAGAGATAGGCTCATGCTATAGAATTTGGATCCAGAATTCAAGGCGTTTCAGACTCTGTGTTCTGTTTCCAGTTTCTCTCCTCTGTTCATGCTCCTTGTGGCATTGTCAGCAATCTATTCCACGATTGCTTAATACAAGTGTACAGTACAGGGAAATGCTGCAAGGTTGTAACTTTGGTCAGGATTGGTTAAGTCAGTGAGTTGAAGTGCCTGACAACCTTATAGCATCCTTAATAAAGAATCCTCTTTGCATTCACCACCAGGCAAGAGCCCAAGAGGCTTTACATCCCAGTCAATCCTGTTCCTGGTTTTCAGTTTTTCATCACTGGCTGTCTTGGGTCACAACTTCTCTTTCTTCTCTCACTTTTGTCTGCAAGCAAGCTTCCTTTTGATACATATTTGATAAACAGTGTTGTGCTCACATACACTGAGCGGCAAGCTTTTTTGGCATGGGTCTGAGTCAGCCAGGCAGAATACATTAGGCATCAAGGGAGAAATCTAGCACTGTGAACTATCCAGCAGATGCTCTATAAATTAGTCTACATTCATCATATAAATCTCTTTGAGCATTCATCTATTGTGTTCTTTATTTGGGGAGGGAGAGATTGTGTATCAAAGACGTTTTATGTCATTGTCAGCCAAATGTGCTATTAGCTACTTTATCAAAAGGAAATAGAATTGGGAGGCAAATGTGAAAAGATCTGCACACACAGAGAGAGCTCCGTGGTTTAAAATGCACAAGGTTATTGGGGAACTGAACTGAAAACAGGGAGAAATTAACCTCACTAGGCTCATCTTCACTAGAATATTAATTATGAAGCACAACCTCGAGAAGTCATGTTAACTAGCACAATGTTAAAAGCCTTTGCAGGCAATGTAGAAAGAGACATTACCTGTGTCCACTTGACAAAATGTTAAACCTGACTTGGTAGCCCCTGTTTAAAGAGATGGATTGTGTTTAACATTGTCAGATCCATGTGGGCGAGTCCATATGACATGATTTGTCTCCTGTTTATACTGCATTATGTTTAACATTGTACTAGTGAATATGACTGTTCAAGGCTATATTCTAACATGACTTTATGAGCTAATTTTCTAGTTAAGACAACCCACCTCTGCTACCCTCACCCCCTGAAAGATTTTAGTATTATGTGTGTCAGTGCAGGTCTAAATGGAAGTTACAGTTATGCAGAATTTTGCAGGATCTCATTCCAAATAAAAGAGCACCGCTACTACCAAATGATTTCATAGTACTCCTAGGAAAGTATATTATATTATGAAATACTTGTGTGCTTTGTGATGGGTGCCATCTTGGCTGATACAGCTGGAATTGAATCGAGGACCCTACAGCTAATATCATGAGTTGCCCAAGAGACAAAGCTCTGCAGCAGGGGCTGTACTAGGCTCATCTCCTGTGAGGATTGGCACAAAGGGGACCTGTAACCAGGGCCGTCCTTACCCAAGTACGCAGCTGCACAGGGCACCAGGAAATTTGGGAACATTTCCTGGTGCCCTACACAGCTGTTTGCTGCTCCAGCCCCTGCTCTGCCTTTCCCCATGGACCCTGCCCCCGCTCCACCCCAGACCTGCCCCCGCTCCACCCTAGACCTACCCCCGCTCCCCCCTTTCCCCTCAGGAGTGCAGCAGGGGATGGGCGCCCTGCACTCACTGGGTGGTGGTAAGTGGAGCAACCCGGCCCCAACCTGCTCTGCAGAGAGGGCATTTTCCTCCCCTGCCCTCCAAGCCCCAAGGCTGGGAGTCAGGGGAGTAGAGCTTCCCAGTGAGTGCAGGTCAAGCCCACCCTGCACTCACTGGGCAGCAGGAAGTGGAGCAACCCCGCCCCAAAACACTCTGCTCTGCTGGTGAATGCTGGGGGGCGGTTTCCCCCTGTCCCCCCAAGCCTGCCCCCCAACCCATGGAGGCCTGCGTAGGGCACCAAAATGGCTAAGAATGGCTCTGCGTGTAACGCTCATTCACACCAAAAGATTACACTCTTTTGGGAAGAGATGGTGGATTAGATTCTATAAGGTTTTCCCCCATCAGATAATGTCATATTTTACCGGCAATCATTGCTAATTGCTGGCACTTGGAGAACTGTAACTTCCAGGATAACCTGCAAAAACCTCTGCCCCTTCTTCTCAGGTTGGGAAGTGTTGGGTGTTACAGCCACAGCAGGTTCATGGAAGCAGAACTGAATAAAGTTGCATTGTAACAAGCCTTTTGGAACACAAAAGACTGGAGTTCTGGCACCACATTACACTTCAATTATGGTTTCCTGAAAAACGGGTGAAAAATTAGACATATTTTGTCTTCCTCTTCCACGACCACCTGAGAAGTCTTCGAGTAGCCTCTGGCCCTGATTGATGCGACTGCCTAGCAATTCAGCTGTAACTGGTAGAAGTGCATGTAGTACATCGACCTGCATATGGCACCAACCTGCTCCCACAGAGGTCAAGGGGTGTTGAACATTACCAGCAGCAGGATTATGCCCAGCATCAGGTAACTAAGCTCAGCATAGTCTGTGATGTTTGCAAGACAGGAGATACCTTTGTGCAAGCGATTTTCTGGAGTTCACTATGTCTCTGATTATGTTCCTTGAAACTGCATCACTAGAAACCGTGGGCTCTAGATCTATAAAAGATTAGTGCTTCTGACAGAGGAAGCAATCTATATTGTGGAGAAATTGCTGCTTTCCTGTCTTTTAGAAAAAGCATCTCTATTTGTTCAGCATTTTTTATGGTTTGAGCTCATAGACTGAATACAGAACCAAGTGGCTCTAATCAATCAGGTAAAGTAGCTAATTGTACCCTCCAAACTGTAGAGACTTCCTTCTCTTTTCTGAACCATATTTGAAAGGGACTTTTACACTACTGTAGCAAAAGTAGTAAAAGGCATATTATGACTATCACTGAGTAACCGGGTATGAAACTCTCCATAGAGAACATTAAATAGATGACTAGACTTATGGACAGGGGCGGAAATTAAAGATGGCATTAAGATTCCCTGATCTGGGGCTTGACCTGCAGTAGCGCACACTCACAATACACGAGCAGCCTTAGGGCTGTTCTAATTTACATCAACTACCCACGGACTTCAAAGGGCCATATCTGAGGCCAGTGATCGCCAGAGCATAGGGATATTATGGCCACTTCTCCCAGCTTGGGAGCTACTACTGTGTGGTGGAGGAGCTGCTACTGCAGCCCTGTGCCACCCCAGGATTCCCAACACAGTGGAACTCCTTAGTTAAACTGGGTTTGCAAAGTGGCACCACTATTTTACTCACCAATAACTTGGGGAAAGTTGAGGGACAGAGTCCCTCTCCATTTGACTTTTCAAACCTGGGGACCTAAAGTTAGGCACCTAACTTCAATATGAAAATTATGGGCCGAACAATTGGTACAGCAAACCAGCATAGCTCACAGATTTGCAACATACCTTGACTCACTCCAGCTGAGAATCTGGTCCTTTGACTTGAGGGGTTTTGTTAATCTAGTTTAAGTAACAAACAGGTTAGGGCATAACCCAATTCTTGACTCTTTGTCACATGAACTGTCCTTAGTCCTGGGACTAGTCCCTGTTATTACTCATATGAGAAAAGTGGGAAATCAGCCCCAAGGGACTCAACTCTCAGACCCAAGTGGTATAGTAACACCCTCCCTTTAGCACAGTGAAATAATCATAGAACTGGAAGGGACCTCGAGAGGTCATCTAGTCCAGTTCCCTGCACTCATGGCAGGGCTAAGTTTTATCTAGACCATTCTTGACAGGTGTTTGTCTAACCTCCTCTGGAAAAATCTCCAGTGATGGAGTTTCCATAACCTCCCCAGGTAATTTATTCCAGTGCTTAAACACAGGACATTTTTCCTTCGGTACCAACCTAAACCTCCCTTGCAGCAATTTAAGCCCACTGCTTCTTGTCCTATTCTCAGAGGTTAAGGAGAACAATTTTTCTCCCTCCTCCTTGTAACAACCTTTTATGTACTTAAAAACTATTATCATGTCCCCTCTTAGTCTTCTCTTCTTCAGACTAAACAAACCCAATTTTTTCAGTCTTCCCTCATAGGTCATGTTTTCTAGATCTTTAGTCATTTTTGTTGCTCTTCTCTGGACTTTCTCCAATTTGTTCACATCTTTCCTGAAATGTGGCGTCCAGAACTGGACACAATACTCCAGCTGAGGCCTAAATCAGGGCAGAGTAGAGTGGAAGAACTGCTTCTTGTGTCTTGCTTACAACACCCCTACTAATATGTCCCAGAATTATGTTTTTTCTACAGTGTTACAAAAAATACTTTACACCTGTGACAGTTCCAAGGGAAATCCCAGACTTCCATTTTCTACATTGTCCTTCTCTCTTGTAATGAACACTGCCTTGGGTTTTTACCTCTTGCCAGACACTGACTTGTTCCCATAGGGCTGCATTTGACAGATCCTGGTCAAACCCTGGACTATGTGAAGGGAGTAAGGAGTTTCCCTGCTCCTTAAGTGACTTAGATTTCAGCCTCTGCTCACAGGAGAAAACAAGGCTGTGATTGAAATGTTCCTTTTAGGGAGCACAGAGTCCCAAGAGGGCAAGAAGTGACAGGAAGTAGCTGTACTGTTTGCTCAGCTCCCCCATCTTCACACACATGCAAGGTCAATGGGGACAGCCAGCAACATGATCTGGAAAATTCTCAAAATGTTGGCAAAAATTTGTTGCAAAAAATGTGAAATGGTTGCGGTGAAAATTTTGACATTTTTCCATCAGCTGACAGAGTGCTTAAAATTCTTCAAAGGTTCATAATTTCAACAAAAATGTTTGTGAAAAATTTTCCACAATTTTCATCCAGCCTTTGGGTGGAATATGCTGCGCCTTTAAAGGGGTGTACCATTCTACATTCTCCCCCTCCACAAAAGAGCTTCAGGTGGCATCAGACTGTGAAGTCTTTGGGGCAGGGAATTTTTGGTCTGCATTTGTACAGCATCTAGCACAATGGGGTCCTAGTCAGTGACCAGGGGCTCCTAGGTGCTACAGCACCACAAATAATAATAAATAATTCTGGACAATTTGACTGCTGTGGAAATTGCTACATTTAGGCACTTAATGTTTGCACATTGTGGTCATTGACTAAATAGCATTATCTAAGCCTCACAGGGACACATAAAGAGAATGCATTGAAAAGATGCTTAAAAACAAACAGGTTGTACGTGTGTTTTAGTGAATTTAGAGCTTGTGAAAAGTCCTGACCTGATTTGTTACTGATCAGGAAGCATTCAGGCAGTGGTGTTAGAAGTACCCAATGTTCCTTAATCCTGCTTTGGAAGAATCATCTCTAGGGATGGAAAAGAGGGTGGTTATCCTCCAGGCTTATTCGGTCTCTGAAGGAAAACTGCCGGCAAGGTTGAGATGGTAGTTTTGACAGCGTGGATACTCAGAAATACAGAGAAAGACCACCATTTTTTCCCACATACACCACCAAAATGATTATTGATTTCATTATTTCCGTAAACCACCAACCACACTGTATTTTAATTGACAGCCTTGGGTTGCAGAGTCTCAGACTAATCCCGAAATTAGTCTCAGACTAATCTAGTCTGCCCCTGCCCAACCATTGTACAAAACAAAAAATTCATACCCAAGAGACCTATACTGGTGGCTGCTGATCAGATAGACAAAGAATTCCCTGATTCCCGAGTAATATATGCTTAGTTATTCAGCAGGCAATATGTGGTGACCTACGATAACTGACCTTTCCCAGAATGTAGATCTTGGTATGCAATCTATTAGAGTACAACACTCAAACTTAGTCAAACATTTTTCCACTTTGCTGGAAGCTCCCAATATATTTAATTTAAATTGTCCAATAAATCAAGACAATTAGAAAATATTTAAGTCAGCAGTTTACATGAGAGCAAGAATTTTCAGACAGTTATTCTAAAACTTGGAAATAGAACCAAGTGATCTGTCTAATTACCTTTAAACTGATGTCCCCCATTTTGGTGCCAGGTTGGAAGGGATTTGGGGGATTTAAGATTCACTATGTGTTGCTCAAATACTTAAGCTTTAACACCCATATGAAAGTTCAACATGTCACAGAAACCACTGTAATAATAATCATGGAGATAATAAAACTCTGATAGCAGCCATCTGCCCGTTCCAGACAGCTGAATCACTTCCAGGGCTCCCTGACAGCCAACACTGACATGGATTTTTATACACTATATCATAGACCATATATGCCAGGCCTGTAGTCGGGACTTTTCTCTAATGACGTCAAAGAGGTTGTACAGCCAGCTTTTAAATTTGCTGCAGGCTTGTCCTAATGACATTAGGATATAATGAATGAGGAATGGAAGATATGTACATCAATGTTACAATAACAAGCAAGGACAGAAAGCTTAGCTCCAAAGGCAGCACTTAGGTTATCTGCAGCACAGCTGCTTTTGAAAGTTTGTGTCAGTGGAGAAATGGACGGGGGTGTGTGAATTCCATGACGATGCAGCATAATTAATTGGAGGTAAATTATAGTATGATGTTAAAAAGTTCAAAAAAGTATAAAATTGTTAAGATTAAATTTAACCTAAGAGCACAAACTTTAAATAAAACACACTCCTGAGCCTTTTATTTTGATTGTGCAGTTATCTATGCAATTAAAAAATGCTGGACATGTTATTGTTTAGATCAGCTAATGGAGACCAATTAAGAATACTTTCCAAAAACAAACTAAAACCAAAGTTATTTCAGAATATTGACAGAATACTGGGAAAGCGTGCAGGGATTTGGTCTGCTTAATGTTGGCATGGTACATTTACTTATATACAACCATATCTGTTGGTCAAAGGCATACAAGTTGGAGTTTCTTTGATGCAAAAGAGAGAGAGAGAGAGAGAGAGAGAGAGAGAGGTACCTGCTGGCATTCTGCTTGAGTCTTCCCAGGACTTCACAACATGCTTTTTCCCGTTTTTCCACCAGACACTGGAATTGCTAGTGTTTTAGTCACGGTGCAAAGTTCATTTTGTTTTTTGTTTTTTTTTAAATTAGGCATTTGGAAAAGGGATGCAATGAGACTTATTTCTTGATATAGGATAGATACACTCTGAGGCTGGATAGGATTACAAGTGCGGAAGGAGTGGCAATTCATTTAAGTAATTTGAGTCTTTATTGTGAACTGTAAGTTCTAGAAGAGCGTAACATAAAAAAAGTGGTTGAAGTGTCTAAGTAATCTAAATAAATAAAAATATGAGTTGCCATATTAGAGCAGAACAATAATTTAGTATCCTGGCACCACTAATAGACAAAGCTGGATGCTGCAGAAGGTGTAAAACCCCACAGTATACCTACCAATATTCATGTAACAAGGCAAACTTACTCTTTCTATTGTATCTATATTTCTTCTTCTTGTTTATATGTCTATTTTATATAAAAAGTGACAGATTAAATTTCCAGCTTTATTTTACCACCTCCTCCCAATTCTTCTGTTATTTTTAATAGCTCTGTTTTCGCTATCCCATTGAGGTCCTTATATCTGTATTGTACAATGTTGCTTAGCAGACATGCTGCAGTGCTCTATTCTAGTTGAAGTTTCATAGGGACTGATGGCTTCAAGCCCAAGTTTGTTGTATTTCTGTATTCCAGCTAGACAATGATATGCATATCAGAGGCCAGGTCATTGATCTTCAGGATAGGAAGGAGTCTTCTAGCTTACCAGAGATAATCTAGGGTTAGTTGTGGATGCTGCTACAGAAGAGCATAGCATCAGTCAGGAATCCAGGAGCACTTCTAAACTCTGGCCTGAATTAACTTAGTGTGTGTGTGTGTGCACGCATGCATTCAACCAAGGAGACTGCACCTATGCACACCAGTATGATCTCTGTTTTGCTCAGGTTCAGTTGTAACTAGATGCTTTTCAGCAATGAACTGATCTCAACCAACCACTGGGCCATCTTAGAGCAGGTCTAAGCTATGGTGACATGTTCCGCTTTCATAGGGACAGTCCAGATGCTTGGGCCTTTTTTTTTTTTTTTTTTTTACATAAGTGACTATTACTCCCCCAACCCCACTTGTGTCCCCATTTTTCACACTTGCCATCTGGCCACCTTAATCTATGCTAAGAGCATTTTGCTAGTGTAGCCATATTGATACACTTTGCCAGCATCACACAAGAACAGGAGGACTATGGCAGATAAAAGGGAGATTTCTCCTGCAGCTTCCCCAAATGGCAAAATCATAGAATTCATGAGACTTTGCAGCCTGAACCCAGAAATCTACACTGAAATTAAACAGCTCTGCAGTCCAAGCCCTGAAAGTCCAAGTCAGCTAGCATGGGCCAGCCCAGGTGTCTAATTGCAATGTAGACATACACAAAGGGTGCATCAACACAGAAACTAGGAATGTTCTTCTGTCTACCCATGCTCACATGTGCTAGCGCTGCTCAAAGTAGCTCTCTAAAAAGTGGCAGCATAGCCTGGGGTAGTACAGGCGCTGGCTTGGGGTAGCCCCGAGTACATAATCAAAGGGTTAGTCTGAGCCATCGTCCACACTATCTCTGGCTACATTGTATTTTTGGTGCGCTAGCTCAAGCAGAGATAGCATGAGTCTGTCTATCCAAGCCGGGGTTCAGTTTAGATGTACTCTTCAGCATTCTGACATATAAGTCCCATTACATTTCAGTGAAATTTAGGAGCCCAAATCATTTTCAAAATGGGACTTGGGCTCTGAAAGTGTTACCCTTAGATCTTATTTTGAATTTTCTGGCTATTTTAACCAAGTATCAACAATGATTTTGAAGACAACTGAAGTTTAGTTTGTTTTCAACATTTGTTTTATACCTTGTTGGCAGGTTAGGAGCATGCTGGAAAAAACCCCAGGATTTCATACAAATCTGTGATGAGGGTGAAATCCTGGCTCCACTGAAGTTAGTGGCAAAAGTTCCACTGACCGACTTCAGTAAAGTCCAGGATTTGACTCTGGTGTAGATATTTAGCATTTCAGATGCTCTGACTACTTTCCAAAATGATTCTATAGACACTTATGCACAGGAGCAACTTTACTCACATGAGCAGTTCCACTAATGTCAATGGGTACTGCTATGCTATGAACAGCTGTGTAGAAATTGCAAAATGGTTGTGTCGGTGTTGCAGCTCTCGGTGGAGCTTGAACTTTGAAGCCAAGGTTATGGGTGCATCAGAGTTCAAGCCACAACGTCTACACAACTATTTTTAATGCAGTAGCCCAGGTCTGTCAACTCAGGCACTGAGATTCTTGGCCTCTCGCTGTGCAGAGGTACCCAAAGAGGTACTCATGTTGTTAAATGTTTGTGGATGGAGGTTTTCATTTTTCTAGCATTGAACACAGAACTGCTGTTCTGTTAAAGTGTGCTTTCTGAATCCATCATGACCGTCTGCTGAACTTTGCAAAGCGACCGAAACACTTGACAAATGGCTCAATAGTGACACTTCACTCACTTTGCCTAGAAAAAGCCTCACTTTATGTTGATCTCTGAGAACAGAGATCACCCAGCAATTCCAGTGTCAAGGACTTGGATCGTTGAACACAATATTTAAAGTCAGTTTTCCCAGACGTTCACACAGCAGATTTGTTGTTTGTGTTATCCCAGTGTTATCCCAACTGTCAGACTTTTTTTCCTCCCTCAAAAAGGAAGAAAGAAACTAAGGGGATTAGGATTTCTCAGCACTAGGAATAACACAGCAGGAATATAAATATAAGAAGTAACTGATGATTTTACTGACCTGAAGAGAAATACAAGAAGGTCATAGATTCTGTATTTGCTTTACTGCAGTCTATTATATCAACTACACACACAAAAACCTCTGTTAAGAGACCATTATTACTGCAGCAAAATCAAGTCTTCTTGCCTAGCCATCTCCAGACTCCACAGCCCCCCATTCATGTTTTTTTGCCCAGGTCTCCCTCTACATCAGAGGATGGCAACCTTTCAGAAGTGGTGTACCAAGTCTTCAATTCTTCACTCTAATTTAAGGTTTTGTGTGCTGGTAACACATTTTAATGTTTTTAGAAGATCTCTTTCTACAAGTCTATAATATAGAACTAAACTATTGTTGTATGTAAAGTAAATAAAGTTTTTAAAATGTTTAAGAAGCTTCATTTAAAAATTAAATTAAAATGCAGAAACTCCTGGACCAGTGGCCAGGACCCAGGCAGTGTGAGTGCCACTGAAAATCAGCTCGCGTGCCAACTTTGGCACCCATGTCATAGGTTGCCTACCCCTGCTCTACATCCTGGCTCCTTATCAGATCTCTCTTCGCTCCCTACCAGCCAAGACCAACCATTATAGGGAAAATCCAACTTCATCCCTGTAGCTCTGTGCTGGAGCATGCTTAGTTGCTTTGTGGGGATGTTGCAGGCACAGTTCATGTTGTCAGAAGCTGGAGCATGCTCAGTGAGGACAGAATCTTCAGAGATTTTTAGCTGCTAGAAATACAAGGCGTATCTACTCAGCATTTGCAAACTGGGTTTTTAAAAGACTGATAATTTTGGCCAAATGTGGGTGTATTTTCCTGGAGACACAAAGGCCTCCTCTTCACACATTCTTGCTCCAAAGCATTACAAAGAAAAGCTTGCCAGAATTTTTTTTAACACAGAAAACAATGTATGTCCCTAGACGACTTCTCAGGGATGACTGAACCTTTTTTCCTGATATTTTCCAGAATAATTCAGTCTGAGGCAGACACCTGGCGTGGTAAATTTCAGACCAAATGGTTGAAGTTTGGCAAAGGTACAATCAACTGAAAACTGGGTCTTATAATGGGATGTGTTGAGCAATCTTAACAACAGGCAGAGCGACCAGCCCTGCCTATTATATTATGTTCCTGCTACAATGGTCTCCCCTACAGGTTCTCATATTTAAAATCTAGTCCAGATGCCTGTAAGTCTATTGCTATGGTACTGGCAAGACTGGAAATGGATGAACTGAAATAATGGAGAAAAGACTTATTTCGAGATTTTCAGACCAATTTTGCAGACGCAGTTGGTTCTGATAAATATATGAACTACTGGATGCTTAGCCAACCTGAACTTTTAATGACTTATCCATCATCAGTTATTAAGAGGTAAAGTTTCTAAGAACTCCTCAACAGCCTCAGCCCTACTTCAGCACCAGATTTTGATTGAACATGTAAATTTGTCAACTTGACATTAACATCGGTCCAACAGAGACGGCAGAAGTACAGTCTGCAATCAAGAAGCTGAAAAATAACAAAGGGGAGGGAGATGATAAAAATCACAGCAGAAATGATAAAAGCACGGAACACCATCATCCTAATGAAACTGACAGAGCTGTGCAGCAAAATTTGGAGGGGTGGGGAAGAAACTTCTCATGACCAGTGGAAACATGGAATCATTTTCAAAATACTCAAAAGAGAGAGTGATCGTACTGACTGTGACAATTGGAGAGGAGCTACTTTGTTGTAGGGAAAAAGTTTTCTGCAGATTGATACTCCATAGGATGACAGTGTCAGTGGATGCAAAGCTTAGAGAAGAACAGGCTAGATTCAGAAAACATGCATAGATCAGGCCATCAGAGAAGAATGTATAATGGCAAGCTCCTGTCATAATGATTTCTTTATTTTCAAAAGGCAGTTGACAGCTGGCACATACATACATTGCAGAATATACTTCAGTTCTAAGGAATCCCAGTAAAAGTGGCCATCATCATAAATGCCACATATAGAAATGTGAAGTGCTTTGTAAGGGTAAACAACTAAACAACAGTGGTTCAATGTAGACACTGGAATAAAGAGGAATGCATTTTATGTGCATTGTTGTTTGGCATAGCCTGGATTATGAAGAAGTGTATTAGCAACACAAACTTTAGTATGGCTAGCATAGGTCAATGGCAAATATTTTAATGATGCAGAATTTGCTAATGATATTGCACTACTGAGCAACACCCCCAAAAAGTTAGAAACAAAGACAGACAATCTGGCAAAAACAGCAGGCCAAACAGGGCTCAAAATTATTCATGCTAAAACTAACATCTTTGATACCCAGACATCAAGTAATTGCCTCACATTAGAAGGCAAAAAATATCAAGAAAGTAGAACACTTCAGCGATGTGGGCAGCACCACACTGGCCAGAGACTTCAAGAAGGAAGTGACATCAAGGGCGAGAAGGGCATCAGTACATCCTGTTTTAGTTTTAAACCTGCTGCCTATTGGTGACTCCTAGATCTTGTGTTATGAGAAGGAGTAAACTCAGTAATATATAATTACGTTAAAACCGCTGATATGTGCGCCACAAAATTCTGAGAAAGTTTGACTCCAAATGCAATCTTTGCAGCTCAGGCCCCTCTCTAGTCTGAATTATCATAGGTATTCATGGGATCAGTTTATTGTTATTGCTCTGTCCGTTTAAATTATGACTTCTGTACTGGGCTTCTTCTGGAGCGAATGCCATAAAATAAAGATTATAATTAAATAGATATGGATTTTATAGGGACTGGGCTGTACATATAAGGCATTATTCAATATCTGTGGGTCAACAGAAGGTAAAAAGATACTTTATGTCCACCCATTTTCACCAAGAAAAGAGTTAATATTTCCATAAATAAACCCCTTGTGGAAGGGAACAAGAAGAAGAAACTGAGGCACAGAAGATTAGTGTCTTTCCCAAGGTCGTAGAGTGAGTCAATAGCAGAACTAGGCACAGAACCTTGAAAGCCTGACTGTGCAAAACTCACTTCTTGTGGTGCACATAGGTTTTACTGAACTGTTTTGGGTCTTTTTCAGTTTGCATACTTTCAAAACTCTTGAATTTCACTTTAAGTTTTGTTTCTGTTTGATACCAACAGTTTACTGGAAATTAAACATAGCAGAGAAAGTATTGTATTTTATCCACTTTTCACAATATTCTAAATGCAGCAAATCTGATTTACCAAACAGAAAGAAGTTGAAACAGAACTATGCTTTATAACACGAAACATTACACTGTATGTATCATAATATCCAGAGAGAAAGAGAACATGTTACAAATGTAATTTAATTTGTTTTAGTATGGAAAAATGATGTCTTCTTGGTTTGTTTTTTAAATTGCACTACCTATTATTTTTAATTACTAATTACATTATTATGCTTTTAAAAATATTTTTATGGACCAAATCCTGCACTCCTTATTTAAGCAAAGCCTACACTGAATTATAATTGGAAGCAAGGACAGCATAACTTGGCCCAATGTTTGCAAATGCAAGAAAGTCAGTTTAAATGCTTTTTGATTTATATTCTTATTATGAGAGGGCTGCATAAAACAGATTTCAAGTATGGCATTGCTCAGATGGACAGATTGTGTATCAATTCTCAAAACATGCCAGCGAAGCAGGTTTGCTGAAAGACAAATATGATTAAAAGAGCCTGTTATCTGAATATTGTTTCCTGAAAAACTGGATCAGTCTAAGATACATTTTTGTCCTCCCAGCATAAGAAATCAAAGATAGGAAATACGTTTTGTATACAACATTAAAAATCATTTTAAGTAGCTATATTATTTGTTGTTAACATGCACTGATGCAACAAAGATACTGATTTCTGGAAATGAAGCTGACAGGACTTTCATTTTAGAAGCTAACATTAATAGTTTGCAGTTAGTGGCAGGATTATAGGTTACATTTCTTTTAATATAAAACTATTGAATGAATATAACTCTATACACTGTATTATAATGGAGAACATCAATAAACTATTACTTCAAATTCATTTATATGCCAAAGGTTGCTGTGAGATTTAAGGTTATTCAGTTTAACTGTGCATTGTTTGGTAGTTTTGCCAGGATTTGCTAATCTTATGTCAGTGAGAGAAAACCATCTTTCATTAATACTTTATAGAATATCTTTAAATATTCTGTGTCAAAACTAACTTGGTGAACTAAGTGCACAGGGAGCAGACGAAGGGTAGTTCACATAAGGAGAAACGGTTAACAGGTTTTCTGAGCTGCCAAAGGAACTGAAGCAATTTCAGCATTACAATGATGGGGGAAAAGATGGGACCCAGCCAGAACCACCTTCCTCCACCCACCACAACTGTGCAAGGGAGTCACACACACACACACACACCCTTCTAGAAACACCAGTAACTTGTACTACTTGGGCAAGGAGAAGCCAGCCTTATGGGCCAATCAATCTGAAGCCAGTAGGACCAGGAACAGGAGCATTACCCGCAGATTTTTACAGATGGGGGTGATAGATAAGGATGAACAATGTAATTAGTAAAAAGAACAGGAGTACTTGTGGCACCTTAGAGACTAACAAATTTATTTAAGCATAAGCTTTGGTAGGCTACAGCCCACTTCATCGGATGCATAGAATGGAACAGACAGTAGGAAGATTTTATGTATATTATACACACACACACACCACAGAGAGAGAGAGAGAACATGAAAAGGTGGAAGTTGCCATACCAATTCTAAAAGGCTATTTAATTTAGATGTGCTGTTATCAGTAGGAGAAAAAAAATCACCTTTGTAGTGATAATCATGATGGCCCATATCAGACAGGAATCAGAGAGGTAACTGTGTTAGTCTGGAATTGCAGAAGTGACAAAGAGTCCTGTGGCACCTTAAAGACGAACTAAAGCAGCGGTTCTCAAACTATTCAGAACCGCGACCCTTTTTCACTTTCTTCTTCGGCACAGTGGACCCTTGTATGTCCGCTGAAAAGCCGCCGAATTGATTAGTTCCACATTCGGTGGCTAGTTTCGGCAGACATGCTGAGCACTCCCAAAATAGCTCGGCATGTCTGCTGAAAAGCCGCCGAATCCGGAAGTAATCTATTTGGCGGCTTTTCAGCTGCGCCAGGGGCTCGCGACCCCTTGGGAGGCAGTTGGCGACCTGCCAAGGGGGTCACGACCCCCAATTCGAGAACTGCTGAACTAAAGTATAGACGCATGAGCTTCCGTGAGCTAATGCCCACTTCGTCGGATGCAAGCAGTGGACACTGCTTGCATCCGACGAAGTGGGCATTAGCCCACGAAAGTTTATGTGTCTATACTTTAGTTAGTCTTTAAGGTGCCACAGGACTCTTTGTCACTTCTGCATATCAGACAGTTGACAAGAAGGTGTGAGGATGCTTAATATGAGGAAATAGATTTAATTTGTGTAATGACCCAGTCATTCTCAGTCTCTATTTAAGCCTAAACTGATGATATGCCTATTCTTTCTGTGGATACAGACTAACACGGCTGCTACTCTGAACCCTGTCACGATGTAATTTAGTGTATCTTCTACAGGTTTGACAGGACATTCCCTGCCTTATGCTGATTGGCTTTTGCTCCATATAGTGTATAGGAATTGGGCAGTACACTTGAAATAGTTCAAGAGCCCACTAGCAGCTGTCACTGTCTTCTATATTTCAAAAGCTGCCAGAGCTGTACTAGAGCTGCAGTGTATATATTGTAACAAAGCTCCAAGCTTGTGCTTGTGGGTCCTGCGCTTCCTGGCAGATTTAGGGGCCTCAGAAACTCATCTAGGCCCCAGAGTGACCTCCCTTTCTCAGTATAATTGGCAAAACTCACCACCTAGTGAGTTACCTTCATCACAGGCCAGTATGGAAGGTGGAAAAAGCGGGGAGCCCGGGCCCGCCCTCTGCTCCAGGCTCCAGCCCAGGGACCCTAACAGTATCAGCTAAGATGGCTGACCTTTTATCCACAAAGCACAATTCAATTCCCTGGGCTACTTCCCCACAGCAGTCCCTGCTTCTTCAAACTCCACTTCACCCTTACCTCAGGGCCTCCTTCCTTCTGGATGATATGTTCTCCACCACTCAGTCTCACCAACAGCACAACCTCCTTCCACAGCTCCTGACACCCACAGCCCAGCTGATTAACTGGGAGGTTTTTATCTGGTTTCAGCCAATCCCTGATTGGCTTCAGGTGTCCCAATCAGGCTAGCTGTTTCTACTCCTTTCTTGAAGGTTCTTAATTGGCCCCAGGTGTGTTGATTGGCCTGGAATGGCCTTTGTTTGGCTATCCAGGGAACAGGGACCTACACATCCTGAGGCTGATATACCTGCCTTCCAGCACTCTCCTATACCCTTCTGGTCTGACTCCGTCACATATCCCTCCCCCCTGCTCAACACCAAGGGGTTGGACAACTTGAGTCAACATACAATGCACTCTTGATAAGCCATCTGCGTTGCTGTGGCGACTTCCAGCTCTGTGCTGTATGTGGAACTGGAAGGGTTGGAGGGATAAGAACCATCTAGTCACTCTCGCATTTTTCTCCTTGTTCCGCTGCATCCACTGAAGAGGGGCATGGTCAGTCACGAGGGTAAACTGCCTACCTAGCAGGTAGTATCGCAGTGTTTCCATGGCCCATTTAACGGCAAGGCATTCCCTCTCAACCACAGCATACTTCTGTTCCCTTGGGAGAAGTTTTCTACTGCAATAGAGGATTGGATGTTCTTCTTCCCCGACCATCCGGGATAGGACAGCCCCTAGTCCAACGTCAGATGCATCTGTCTGCAAGATGAACTCTTTAGTGAAGTCTGGAGCTATAAGTACAGGGTCACTGCAAAGGGCTGTCCTTAGATCTGTAAATGCCCTCTCTGCTGTGTCTGTCCATCACACCACCTCAGGTCCCCGAGCTTTTATGAGGTCAGGGCACTTGCCCTGGTGGCAAAATGGGGAATAAAGCGTCGATAGTACCCCACTACCCCCAAAAATGCCCGGACTTGTTTCTTGCGAACCGGTCGGGGCCAGTTTTGGATGGCCTCTAGTTTATTGAGTTGAGGTTTCACTACACCTCGTCCCACAATGTAGGCCAGATACTTAGCCTCCGTTAATCCTATGGCACACTTTGCAGGGTTTGCGGTAAGGCCAGCACGCCTTAGGATATCTAGGACAGCTTCAACCTGTTCCAGGTGGGTTTCCCAGTCTGCGGTATGGATAACCACATCATCCAGGTAGGCAGCTGCATAACTGGCATGGAGGCGCAATAGCTTATCCATAAGGCACTGAAAGGTAGCTGGGGCCCCACGTAGACCGAATGGAAGGACTGTATATTGAAACAGTCCCTCTGGGGTGGAGAAAGCGGTCTTCTCCTTTGCGTCTTCAGCAAGGGGGATCTGCCAGTACCCTTTAGTTAAGTCTAGAGTGGTCAGGAACCGGGCATTTCCCAGTCGGTCCACTAACTCGTCTATCCAGGGTATAGGATATGCATTCAACTGGGACACCTCATTCAGCTGACGGAAGTCATTGCAAAACCTTGTGGAGCCATCTGGTTTGGGTACTAGCATGATTGGGCTAGACCACTGACTGTGAGACTCTTCAATTACCCCCAAGTCCAACATTTTCTTTACTTCTGCTCTTATTTCTTCTCTTTTGGCCGCTGGCACCCGGTAAGGCCTCATCGTCACCTTGGCCCTAGGGTTTGTAATGATGTGGTGATACGTCTCAGTTGTTCGTCCTGGTCGAGATGAGAATACGTCTTGGTTCCTGTTGATCATCTCGACCACCTCCTCTCTTTGGGCTGGTGTTAAATTGGGAGACACCTTCACCTGCTCAGGGTTCTTGTTCTCCTGCAATGGGTCCTTGTGAGCAACTACACATGCTTCTTGAGTACGCCAGGGTTTTAGAAGGTTGATGTGATATATCTGCTCTAGTTTTCGACGTCCCGGTTGTCTCACCTTATAATTTACCTCTCCTATAGATTCTACTATTTCATAGGGCCTCTGCCACTGGGCCAAGAGTTTACTCTCTGCTGTGGGTACTAACACCATTACTCGGTCTCCAGGTTGGAACTGCCGAACCTTTGCTTGGCGGTTGTAGTGAGTTTGTTGGGCTTTCTGGGCCTTCTCCAAGTGCTCCCGCACTATAGGGGTGACTCGGGTTATACGGTCTCTCATTTGTAATACATGCTCAACTATCTTTTTCCCTGTATTAGGCTCCTCTTCCCAAATTTCCCTAGTAATATCTAGTATGCCCCAGGGGTGGCGGCCATATAGCAGCTCGAAGGGAGAGAATCCAGTGGAGGCTTGAGGAACTTCCCGGATGGCAAACATAAGGTAGGGCAACAGGGTATCCCAGTCTTTTCCATCCCTACTTACCACCTTTTTGATCATGGCCTTGAGGGTCCGCTTGAATCTCTCTACCAGGCCGTCGGTCTGCGGGTGGTAAACTGAGGTTCGCAGTTTGGACGTGGAGCAGAGAGCAGAGGTCCTTCATCAGCTTAGACATGAAAGGTGTTCCTTGGTCCATTAGAATCTCTTTCGGTAGCCCGACTCGGGCAAAAATTTCCACCAACGCCTTCGCTATGGACTTGGAGCCCGTATTTCGTAGGGGAACGGCCTCTGGATACCTGGTTGCATAGTCCAAGACGACAAGCACATATTGGTGACCTCGAGTTGTCTTCTCTAGAGGCCCCACCAGGTCCATGGCCACCCGCTCAAAGGGGATCTCAATGATTGGTAGAGGTATCAACGGGGCCCTTAGATGTGGGCGAGGGCTGTGCAACTGACACTCGGGGCAGGAGGCGCAGTACCGCCGGACATCCTCATGTACTCCTGGCCAGAAGAATCTGCGCAAGATTCGCGCTTGGGTCTTTTCTACCCCCAAGTGACCCCAAAAAGGTGACTGTGGGCGAGACTTAGTATTGCCCTCTGATGTTTTTGGGGTACCAGGAGCTGGTTTACCACCTCTTCCTGTATTTGAACCACCCTATACAGGAGGTTCTTCTTGATCATGAAATAGGGCGCTGGCCCTCAGGCCTTTCCCTCCACAGGCTCCCCATCTATCTCAGCCACCTCTCTTCTGACATTATCATATCTGGGATCTTTTGCTCGGTCTCGCCCGAAAGTCTCTCTTCCAGGACCTATCGACCTGAACTCTGAGGAACTGGTCTCTGACTCCTCAGTCAATTCGGTGACATTGGGGTTGGGACTGGATTCTGCTTCCTTCTCCTCCTCTCTGGGGGTCTCTTCCTCAGTTCTCTGTGCCCTTCGGCCTACCAAGGCCATGTTCTGGCCCTGAAGCAGAATCCGAGTGCCCAAAGCCTTTGCTGCCCTTCTTTCTTTCTTGGTTTTTCTGCCCTTCCCAGGGGTGAGGAACAATTCGGGAGATATTTCAACAAAGAAGGGGGGGTGACTTTCTGTTAGGGATGACTCCTTAACTTCGGAGTCTTCTCCTCTGTCTTGCCCCTCTGGTGGGAGCAAATTTCCAAATCCTGGGAAATCCCTTCCAATGAGCGCTGGGTATGGGAGTTTTGGGACCACCCCTGCTTTTACTCCAGTGATGGTTCCCTGGATTTCAATCCTTACGGGGATGACAGGATAATAGCTAACGGTCCCATGTACGCAGGTTACGCCCATACGCTTAGCCTATATCAATTGGCTGTGTTTCACTAGTTTCCCTGAAATCAGAGTGACAGCACTGCCTGAGTCAATGAGTGCCATAGTCTCTACCCCATTCAGTTTCACTGGTTTTGTATATTGGTGTGGGGTGACTGCAACCCCGACTAGATTGATTAGGGTGCATGGGTCTGCCCAATTCCCCAGGTTACACTACATGGGCTCCTCAATGTTGAGACACTGCGCTGCTAGGTGTCCCCATTCTCCACATGCATAACATCTATAAGGGGCTCTAGATGCTCCTTTGTCTCTTGGGTTAGGGGTCTTTACCCCATGGCTTCCTCCCTTCTGGGTTTCCGGCTGTTCTGTGGCTACTACCTTCTTCCACCTGGGGCTTCCTGGATGCTTCGTTATCTGGCCTTCCGGAGTCGGACCCAGATACTTCTTTTGGGAGAAGGCTTCTCTGGGTAGTTGGGACAGCTCTTGGGCTGCAATCCATCTTTCTACCAACGTGATCATTCCTTCGTAGGTGGCAGGGTCATTCTGACCCACCCATGCACGAAGATCTAGAGGCAATCCCCTCATATAGTGGTCTATGACCAACGTTTCCAACATTTCTTCTGTGTTGCAAACCTCGGGTTGTAACCACTTCCGTGTGAGGTGGATAAGGTCGAATAATTGGGACCTCGGAGGCTTACCTTCCTCATACCTCCACTCATGGTATCTCTGTGCCTGTACTGCTGTTGTTACCCCTGATAGTGCCAGAATCTCTGCTTTCAGCTGAGGGTAGTCCATGGCAGCTTCAGCGGACATGTCATGATAAGCTTTTTGTGCTTCTCCACATAAGAAGGGAGTGAGGATGCTAGCCCACTGATCCTGGGGCCAAGCCTCTCGCAAGGCAGCCCTCTCAAAGGAGAGGAGATACGCCTCTATGTCGTTATTGGCTGTCATCTTTGGCAGACAACCAGCAGCCCTCCATACTCACGACCCCTCAGATCCTTGGTTTTTGGTGGTGAGGACTTTCAGTTGTTCTACCACATCCCGCAAGAGGGCTCGATCCTGAGAGGCCTGTTCCATCCATAACTGGTTAGTCTCTTGTTGTATCCGCAGGGACTCCTGTTGTGCCCTAGCCTGGGCTCGGGTGGCCTCCTGCTGGGCTACAGTGGCTTGCAACAGTGCTTTTATTACATCCTCCATTGTGGTGAGAACACCCCAAACCCGGTGCACTTTTTTTTTTTTTTAAACCTCTCCCTTTCTTCTGCCGCGCAGTGAATAGTAAGTCAGAAAATCCCACCCCTAACACCAGTTGTGACAAAGCTCCAAGTTTGTACTTGTGGGTCCTGCGCTTCCTGGCAGATTTAGGGGCCTCAGAAACTCATCTAGGCCCCAGAGTGACCTCCCTTTCTCAGTATAATTGGCAAAACTCACCACCTAGTGAGTTACCTTCATCACAGGCCAGTATGGAAGGTGGAAAAAGGGGGGAGCCTAGGCCCGCCCTCTGCTCCAGGCTCCAGCCCAGGGACCCTAACAGTATCAGCTAAGATGGCTGACCTTTTATCCACAAAGCACAATTCAATTCCCTGGGCTACTTCCCCACAGCAGTCCCTGCTTCTTCAAACTCCACTTCACCCTTACCTCAGGGCCTCCTTCCTTCTGGATGATATGTTCTCCACCACTCAGTCTCACCAACAGCACAACCTCCTTCCACAGCTCCTGACACCCACAGCCCAGCTGATTAACTGGGAGGTTTTTATCTGGTTTCAGCCAGTCCCTGACTGGCTTCAGGTGTCCCAATCAGGCTAGCTGTTTCTACTCCTTTCTAGAAGGTTCTTAATTGGCCCCAGGTGTGTTGATTGGCCTGGAATGGCCTTTGTTTGGCTATCCAGGGAACAGGGACCTATATATCCTGAGGCTGATATACCTGCCTTCCAGCACTTTCCTATACCCTTCTGGTCTGACTCCGTCACAATATGTAGGTAGGCCTTGCATGTTATATATACTTGTGAACACAGTCAATTGGACTCCACCATACCACTGTGGTTCCTTCCTGTTATGTTTGTTGTGTGAAGAGCAAAAGACAACAACCAGTTCCCTCCTGCTCTCTCCCTCAGTCTTTTCATCAACCTCACAACACCTCCTCTTCATATCTTCTGCCCCTCCCTCTTCTCCTCTGCCCTGTCCCCCGTCTCCTTTCCCTTTTTCTTCCTGAATAGCTAATCCCCCACCTCACTCAAAGAATTAAAAATACTTCTGTTCACTCTAGCTGTTCACTTTCCCCTACCCTTTGTATGTCTTGTTTATTTAGGTTGTAAGTAGAGTGGAGGACAGCAGCGCCATTTAAGAGGCTTTAGAGATTTCAAACTTTATTTTCATTCTGATTTGGAATGAAACCAAAACATTTGAAAATTCTCTGCAAAATAGAAAGACAAAACAATTTTTTTTCAAAAATTGGGATCTTTAGTTCTAATATTTTCTAAACAAAATTCTACTTGATGGGCTGAAGGGGAGACAGGATCCTGGATGCATGTAAGCTAGAGCCATGGTTTATGAAACTTTTAGTTTAAAAGGGACCTACAAAAATTTTCTCTTGTTCGCCTTATGTATTACGAAGGCCTGAAAGGTGCCTTTTTGTTTTTTACCTTAGAAATATCAAGAAAGTCGTCTTTCTGACTCCTAATTTTTTAAAAAAGACACTGGGAAGGTATAAAGGATATTTATTATGAGCTCCTAGTCCCTTAATTAAAGGGTGAAGGTATTGATCTTTAATAAAGGCTTCCTGCATGATTAACATTAATTTATCATTGACATTAATTTGGTGTTAACAAAAAGTAAACAAAAACACAGTTTTTTTACCGTCTAGCTGAATGCTCTCTTCTTCCTCCCTCCCACCGCCTCCCAGTAGCTCCCGGTTGTACCCTCTTAGATCTTTTAATGTCATCATTTTGGTAGGGTTTTTTCAGTCTATAAAGGATCTGAATTTCCATTGTGAAAAACCTGCAAAAAGAAAATCTTTAGAAACAACAATATTTCAGGCTTTTTCTTATACATCAATAGCAGGAGCAGAAAAAAAGGGAGGGGGACACAAACAATTATTTTCCTTTAAAAAAAAAACTCAATAAAAACAAGGCTCTGATTTGGCAAAGCAAATCCACCACGCAAAGTGTCTGACTTCAACAGGCCTCTGCTTCTAGAGAGATGACTTTGCAGGATTTACGACCATAAATAAATAAATATATAAATAAAAATAAAAACCCAAAGTCAAGTCCTCACAAGGGAGCACAGTAAAGGTCTTCTTTGTTACATGCTGCATCAACACTGCCTCACAAAAATGGCAGCTGCCGGCTAAAGACACACAGAAGTGTAAAGCATAGCACACAGACACTAAAATCTCAATAGTTACAGATCATTTATTATTTGTATTATCGTTGCACCTTGGAGCCCTAGTCATGGACCAAGAACCCATCACAAACACTTCCAATTTTATTTCACCCCAATTTGCCTTCAAGGAACCCTGAGAACCCATGACAATCCCTTATCCGGTTCATGTCATCAACAATAATCTCTTTTCCCATTGCCCCTGCCACTCCCGCTTCACAAAAAAAGAGGACCAAGAAACTAGCAACAAACAAAAGAAATCAGGAAAGGAAGCAGAACAGTATCTTCCCCTGACCGTGGCCACGTGTGTTTTATTTCCAAACAGATCACAAGGTTTAAATATGTCATCAGACCATAAAAAAGGAAAACAAGTAAAGATGGACCACGACCACCATGTCAAATACAAATTCCACCTGACTGTGAAGGCATGGAAAATTCAGAGTCTAGCCCCTGGACTGCAGGCCACATCCATCATTTTGTCTTCGGGTCACAATACAAAGATCATGACATTTTCCAGAAGCAGTTTGGCTGTTGCCAAAATCCTGAGGAAATGGGTCATTGTCTTGAGATTTTGTACTACAATGATGAAATTCTCAAAGAAACAGCTGACCTACCTTCTTCGGGATGGTGGATATTTCATGAGATCAGCAGATCTTGCAAGAATACTACCTTTTTGAATGGATCTCTCACAACAAATTTTCAAAATTTCAACAATTTAGTTGAATCTGAGCTCCATCCCCGATGTGGCCTCAATCTTGGCCTAAAACTAATCCAGATCTGAATCTCTCTTACACAAACCAGATCTGTGAGCAAGGTTATTACTTTCACTTAAACAAAGAGTTACAAACAAGGTGTGGGGCAGGGGGAGAAAGAAGAGGAGTTAGAAATCTCTTCCAACTATAAACAGAATTTCTTAATTGCTAAATCTGCTTCAGTTAATCCATTATCCAATTACAGGTGTCAATTCACTACTGAAGAAATCCCATTTAACTACCACCTCAGAACTACAATTTAAACCACACACCATTAAAAATTCTATGTGCAACAGAACAACCAATTATAATCAGCACTGGAAAACTCTAATTTAGCATTATATATAATTAGCTACATGACCAATAGCCAGTGTAATAACACTCAGTATAAAGTGATGGCATTTTCAACCCCACTCAGGCTCATTATCTGGAAAGCAAGACTGTGCGTCCATGTAGACCCTTAATACTATGAACGTGACATATATTCCCTAGATAGGAATTGTTCAAAGTTTCAGAGCACTTTAGTGCTGCTCAGACTGTTGATTAGAGATGGTCAGCAATTTTCTGATTAAATTCTGTCCCCCCACCCCCAATCGGAAGATGCTGATTCATCAAAGATGAAACTTTTTGCAGGAAAGGGTCAGTTTTGAATTTTCATTTTGAAACAAGTTTTGAAATTGTCAGCATGTCTCATTTTTTCCTTTAGAAATGAGATTTAAAAATGTAGAGTCATTTCCTTTTATTTTTAAACAAGGAAAAGCCTAAGAGACCTAATTAAGTTAACAGTTTAAGAGACTGGATTTTAAAAAAAGAAATTAAAAAGGTACAAACAACACTGGGTCAATTCAGGAAAAGTATAAAAATAGGAACCTGGATGTTAGTCATCAGTGATTTAAAGGGTCAAAAGTGACAAAGAGAATCAGTGTCACATGGGAACTCTGATGGGAACACAGATGCGAGCTCAGCATCTTTCTGTCTGTATATACAAATTGCAATAAGATGTATTGCAATTGTTGGTGTCACATGTCCGTGGATCATGGATAACTGCATTCCTTTTCATATGTAATATCTTGAAAAACCTTCCAGGAAACAGTGAGAGTGGAATCCTGTCCTCACTGAAATCAATGGGAATTTTGCAATTGACGCCAATTGTGCAGGTGAAATCCTGAATCTGTTATCTTTCTATTACTTGTCTACTCTTTTTCAAACTTTCCTCCTCCACATTAAACAAACTACTGGGGTAATAAAGCATACCAGCAAGATGTGAATTCAATTAACAATGAGTTTCATTAGCCTCTTTTTAAAAAGTGATCCAGAACAGTAATTGTTTTATTAATTGACGTTTCCCAGAGAGTACTGCTTAGTCTTACAGTTGTTTCGGGCACTTCAGTGACTGACAGCAGAACAAATAGAAAATCAATATGCATCTGTTCAAAAGTATATCACTTAATAGTTCACAGGTTCCATTTCCTCACTTTTATCCAGACCATGTTGACATGAGAGAGAGAGAGAAACTGGACAGAAAAATCAATAAAGAAAGCAGAGACTTCTTTTAAACAAAAAGCAAGGGCAATTGAATACAAGATAGAACTTTAAAGTGTTGTCAAAATGTACTCACTTCTTTGTCGTGCAATAGTTCTTTAAGACTCTCCAGTACTCATTTAAATCTTAATATGGTTTGCATATACATGCATTCCTATTGAAAACAGTGGCATTTCCACTGCAGATCAAGGATATTATACAGCCCAAAAACCACAATATACTGAAGAAGATTAGAATACCATACATCCTGATGTGTGAAACACTTAACAAGACATTGTAGTGACATAATACAGAATTTCATGACAGTTGATCGAAATAACGTGTACTATCATATAATTTGTGTAGGATTAAAGCCTGCATAGATTTTTTTCTAATATTTACTGAATGGATCTGGAAAACCTTTGCATCATAAACCCCACCATCTTCCACGCCA
The DNA here is from genome assembly GCA_007922305.1 of Dermatemys mawii. Classification (NCBI taxonomy): domain Eukaryota; kingdom Metazoa; phylum Chordata; order Testudines; family Dermatemydidae; genus Dermatemys; species Dermatemys mawii. Next base: position 23,001,197 of record ML677350.1, on the reverse strand, counting down.
AGCGAAGGGTACATTTCTCTGACTTTTGCCTTCTCTAACATAAATCCATATTAACAGGTATTTAAACAGCCCTGATCAAAACAAGTCACTCCACTGCATATGCTTCTCCCTTTTCGGATGTGGATAAGAGAACAAACTAAAATCTGTGAAATATTTGTTTATTTGTTAGTCACATTGCATAATGCTCTGCTGGAAGGTGCTCAGATGCTACTGTACTAAACATGGCTCAAAAATTTATATAAAATAGTATTGCTATGCTCTATGACATTAATTACTCAGGTAATTAACCACTGAAATATATGGTTACCATTTGGGAAATTCATAGATACCATATGGATAAATTAACCATTGGAACAATTTATCAAGGGCTGTGACAGATTCTCCATTCCAGACAATTTTAAAAATAAGATTGGATATTTTTCTAAAGACATACACTCTAGTTCTAACAAATTATTTCAGGGAAGGCCTCTGGTATACAAGATGTCAGATTAGATTATCACAGTGTTCCCTTCTGGCCTTAAAATCTATGAGACAATGATAAAGGCCTGCAGCAGAACCAAAAGAAGGATAACCAATCTGTTTTATTTTTTTCACTTTGGAAAGTGAGCTTTGGACATGATCATTTTGCAATAAGTAGCATTTCCCAGTTAACCAAGAAACAAAGGTACAAGGAGAAATTAATGTGGAATTTTTAATTTTTGTAATTGTTGTTTCTCATTCAGATGTCTTTATAGTAAACATGAAATCAAAATAATTCAATATGAGCTCTCTAACATTAAAAAAAAGCTTTAAAAAAGAGAGCGAGAGTGAGATCCAGGTATATTTTGAGTATAATTAAAATGTAATCCTAGATATGACAACTATGGCATCTAAGCTTTTCATCATTTATACTAGAAGCATAGAATTAGAGAACTAAAATGAAGCTACTGGAATTGACGATTCAAATTAATCAAGTTTCTTTAATAGGAGAGAAAAGGTGGCCTTCTTGTTAAATCTGTGATTCAAGACCTCAGGTGCATTTCTTGCCTCTTCTGCAGGCTTCCTGCATAACCTTGGATCTATCACTTAGGCTACATCTTTATTTAATTAAAAAAAAAAAAGCAAAAAGCAAAAAAGCATGTTTTTTACATCCTGTTTTAAATCCTGGTTGAGAAAAGGCCCAGGTAGTTTTACTTTAATGTAGCTAGTCAAGGTCAACCCCTGCCCCACCAACCTGGGGTTGTCCTTGACTAGCTACCTTGAGTTAAAAACTAAAGTTCCTTACATCTCCATGGGGATTCTACAGTGAAATGGCTCACTCGTTAGCTATCTGAATCTAAAAACACATCTTTTTTTTTTAATTTGCAATGATGACATAGCCTGTAAGAAGTAGATGATAAAAATTCCTTTATCATACTCTTTGTCTTAACCATTTAGAATGTAAGGTCTCTGTGTGTTTCTAGAACAATGGGGCCACAAATTTGGTGGAATCTCTAGGTGTAACCGTTATACAAATAACAACTAACAATAAAGAATTTATCTTCTGGAACATCTATTCTCACTGTACCCACACTAAAAGGACAACAGTCATGCTGTTTAGGAACCACATTTCACTATATTACATTAAGAAAAACAAAACAAAGAAACAAACAAAAAGGATTCACAACATCTCATGGTGATAAATGTTTTGACTTTTAAAAAATTAAAATTGATTTTAGTTTGGTTCCAGCGCTGGTGGTGGGATCTTGCAGCAGCCCAGCCACAGAGGGCAGCGAGAGGACCCCACAGCTGTTCAGCTGCTGTGGGCGGCAGGGGTGGCCCCTGCTGCCCAGCCATGGTGGGTGGCAAGGTTCTCTGCCACACCAAGGGACACCCTCCTTCCCAGCTCCCAGACACTGGGGGTAGGTGAGGGGACCCCAGAACCCCCAGATGTTGTGCATGCTGGACCCTCCTCCTTCCCCATTTTGTCAGGGATATTTTTAAGAGGAATAACAGACAGGTCATGGGTAATAAATTTATGAAGCCCGCACCCCGAACCGGAGCCCTAACCTCCTCCTACACCCCAATATCCTAAGCCTGTCTTTGATTTTTACTACAAATATCCTTGACAAAATTAGAGCCTTAGCTATCAGTTAAGGAAATTTACTTTTAAATGAACATTTTTACATATACAATGTCCCTTTAAATTGTGGATGTACAGTTTTGCTCAAACATAACCTGAAGAGAACAGAAAGGGCTGAGTTCATCCCACAGAGATTTATGGTCCAGGGAACAAACTGTTGATTTTACATAGGGTTGTCAGGTGTGTGGTTTTCAAAATGGGACCCTGGCAGCTCTGGTCAGGTGGGGGATCAGGTCTAGGGTAGGGAGCTGGCACACAGGAGGGGATCATGGGTGCAGGTTTCAGGTGGCACTTACCTCAGGCAG
>ML677350.1:22928979-22998781 GCA_007922305.1 Dermatemys mawii | reverse complement strand
TGGGGGCCAGGGCCCCGGAGAAAGGGAAGGGCAGGGGTGCGGCCTGGGAGGAGGAGGAGGGGGGGGGGTAGGGGACAGGGCAAGGGTGTTTGGTTTTCTGAAAGTAGAAATCTGGCAACCCTAAGACACATTGTGTGTGTGTCTATATATAAAATCACACACACACACAGAGAAGAGGGCAAAGAGGTATGTAATACCACCTCTGAGGCATTATACTTCATTTCCACAGCCCCATGGTGGGCCCTATTCTGTTAAAAAGCATGCAGCCAGAGAGATGGCTGACTTCCACACCACGGTCCTCCTCACAACACAACACACTTACCAGAATTCAGCACCTAAGATGAATTCTGACAGGTTCAGTATTATTTACCCATTCCTCCCTTGCCTCAGCATGGAGCTCCCCCCAGAGCAGTGTAGGCTGAGGACACCAGATGGTGGCAAAACCCCAGCAGAATCTGACTCTGTGATGTCAAGGCACTGAAAGAAAGGAGAGAGAGCTGGGAGCCAGTGTGGCAGAGATGGGCCTCAGGAGAAGTCTGCTGGTTTGGGAGGGAGAAACTGTCTCTGATTCAGCAAGCACCTACATGTGTGCTTAACTTCACACAGGACAAACCCCAGTTAGCTTAAATGGAAGTACCCACAGCAAGTGCAAAGAAAAGCATATGCATTAAGTGCTTGCAAGAGTGAGGCCTCCACACAAACAAGCAGTTTCCTGTCTCCTATGTGGTAGTAGTTCTCATGAAGGGTACTATAGCTCATGAATTTTATCCCTTAGCTATTTATGAATTATTTTTAAAGAAAATGCAGCAGAGCCCATGCTGGAGAACATGAACACTATATAACAATGTGGTACTGTAATACAGTTACTGTTTTAAAATCAGAACTATCAACCAATTCCTTTGCATTCTAGTAATGTTTATATTTAAAGTTGCACAAGCTTCATGAAAAAAATAAATTAAAAAAGTCCCTTTTTCCTCAGCAATATAAGAAGTGGAAACTGGAGGAAATACAACAACAGGTACTTACCAAGAAAAAGAGAGGGAGTTATAAAGAGCAGCACTCAGCCACAAATGGCCATTTTAGGGCTGTGGCTGTCTACTCTGACAAATATAAAGGGCCAGAGGCAGGCAGACATGCTGCACTATGAGAGTGCAGCACCACTGAGGCTAGTTATTTTAGATAAATTTTCACTAGAAAGGCAGTTGCAGAGACTCCTAAGCAAGAGACAGTGAAAATAAAAATGTAGGCCTGGATATACAAAGGCACTTGGACATTGCAACACTGAGTGTCAGGGCACCTAGGATTCCTGTGGTCTGCAAAGCCTGAGTTAGGCTCCTTAGGATCCCTATACAATTAATGGACAGAGACAGACACCTAAGAATGTTATTCAGAAAAGTCAGCATGCTAGGTAGGGAACCACCTAAGCTAACCCGTGTGGGATACTTAAAAAAGGGGGGGGGCGGTCAGAGGTGCTAAGCTCCTCTCTCAGAGATAGGCTAAGTCCAGATTTAAGTATCTATTTCTATGTTACACTCTGATGTGCCCCAGAACAGCAATCCCAAAACACAACGAAATCAAAGCAAGACACACAAACCACTTAAAAACAATGAACCAGTTATGTCAGCAACAGTCTGGACAAAACATAACAATGGTTCAAATGGCAGATATATAGCAGCAGGCACACACCCAATGCTATGCACACCTACAAACCCAGGCACTTGAGCACTAAGTTCTGGGAGAAGGAAAGCAACACACACACTAGCCCTCACACTCTACTAGGGCAATTAAATGGGAATCAGATGCCTAAATCCAGACTGCAAGGAGGTGCCTATCTCTGCCTAGCAATCCATGAACAATAACCAGCTGCTTTGAGTCAGCTGACTTTAGGCATCTAGGGCATTTCTTACAGGAATGACATAGAGCCTGCCTCAATCCACCAAATGCCCTCTGGAGAAGGAATTGATGTTGGCAGTACTATAACTTTTAGCCCAGCTGGGACATGGGGGACTTAGGTTCCATTCCCCCCATCCTGTGCCAGAGAGCAAGAAAGGATTTCAAAAGAAGCCCCCCACCTCTCAGCAGAGCTCTTTAACCACTAGGCTGTGACATATTCTGATGTGGGACTCCCTCAATCTCTTCTTTGAAGATGTTGCACTCTGGCTAAATAATTAAAGAACAATTAATTATGAGAGTTGAACTTACAAGTGTAGAATTATGTACAAAAAAAACTGCATTCAAAAATAAAACAATGTAAAACTTTAGAACCTGCAAGTCCACTCAGTCCTATTTCTTGTTTAGCCAATTGCTCAAACAAACAAGTTTGTTTATTTTTGCAGGAGGTAATGCTGCCTCCTTCTTTTTCACAATGTCACCTGAAAGTGAGAACAGGCATTTACATGGCACTGTGGTAGCCGGCGTTGCAAAATATTTACATGCCAGATGCGCTAAAGATCCACATGTCCTTTCATGCTTCAATCACCATTCCAGAGGATGTGTCCATTCTGATGATGAGTTCTGCTCAATAACAATCCAAAGGAGTGTAGACCAATGCATGTCCATTTTCATCATCTGAGTCAGATGCCACCAGCAGAAGGTTGATTTTTTTTTTTGTGGTGGGGGGAGATTCGGAGTCTGTAGTTTCCGCATCAGAACACTTCCCTTTTAAGACTTCTGAAAGCATTCTCCACATCTCGTCCCTCTCAGATTTTGGAAGGCCCTTCAGATTCTTAAAGCTTTGGTCGAGTGCTGTAGCTATTTTTAGAAATCTCACATTGGTACCTTCTTTGCATTTTGTCACATCTGCAGTGAAACTGTTCTTAAGATGAACATGTGCTGGTTCATCGTCTGAGACTGCTATAACATGAAATATATGACAGAATATGGGTCAAACAGAGCTGGAGACACAGAATTCTCCCCTCGAGGTGCTCAGTCACAAATTTCATTAACACATCCTTTTTAATGAGCATCATCAGCATGGAAGCATGTCCTCTGGAATGGTGACCAAAGCATGAAGGAGCATACAAATGTTTAGCATATCTGGCACATAAATACCTTGCAATGCTGGCTACAAAAGTCCCATACGAATGCCTGTTCTCACTTTCTGGTGACATTGTAAATAAGAAGTGAGCAGCATTATCTTCCATAAATGTAAATAAATGTATTTGTTTTAGCGACTGGCTGAATGAGAAGTAGGACTGAGTGGACTAAAGTTTTGCATTTTCTTTTTGAGTGCAGTTAAAAAAATCTACATTTTGTAAGTTGCACTTTTACGATAAATAGATTGCACTACAGTACTTATATGAGGTGAATTGAAAAATACTATTTATTTACAATGCAAATATATGTAACAAAAAATAATAATATAAAGTGAGTAATGTACACTCTGTATTGTGTTATAATTGAAATCAATATATTTTAAAATGCAGAAAAATATCCAAATATATTTAATAAATTTCAATTGGTATTTTACTGTTTAACAGGGAGATTAAAACTGCAATTAATCGCAATTAATTTTTTTGAGTTAATTATGTAAGTTAACTGCAATTAATTGACAACCCTACTTAAAAGCTTTCTGTAGTTAATAAACTTATTTTATTGTTTTATCTTAACCAGTATGTTTGGATTAAACATCCATTTGTGACAACAAGGCTGGTATGTTTTCATTTTCCTTTGATGAAATGATGGACTTTTTGTGAGCTTGTACCAGGCCTGCCAACAGCAATTCTGGGCCCCAGGGCCATCTCTAGGTGGGTGCAGGGCCCGGAGCGTTAGTGACAAATCTGTCACTTCTGGGACCAACCCATCACTTCCAGGAGTGACCATGTTGGCCAGTTGTGCTGGGGCATGGGGCATGGAGTGGTCACCACCCTGCATGCACCTATTAGCCCTGTGGCCCATTTATTGGCCCGGCTGATTTAAATAGCTCGGACCCCTGGGCAATTGCTTCCATTGCTCCCCCCTTCCCCATTGGCTGGCCTGGCTTGTACCATTCAGAAGAGTACTGAGCAGCACAAGATGCACATTTCTGGGGGGCAAGACTGGGACTAGGAATATGTGGGTGTCACCCTGTATTTAACTGATGAGTGATTGACTGGAGTTCTCATGTATTTAGCTGGGAGTGTACTTGAATCCTCAAAGCCGTCTGTGGCCAGGAGTGGATGTTCTGACAGCAAAGCAGTATAAAGGGCACCCCAGGCTAGAGAATTAAAGAGATGCAGCTATTCAATGGGCCAGATTGTACCCTGGGTACTGCCACAACGGGTCTTGCACTAAACTCCACAAATTCCCTCACCCCAAGCATTTGAGGAAAGATATGACATCTGAAATGAGCCCTAAATCAAAGCACAGCATTGAAGTCTGTAGAGTAAGTCAAAGGGAAGCACTGTAAATGCTCTACATGTAACAGCCTCATCTCCCTCTGTCACAGTGAGTTCAGATGTAAATTGCCTTGCTTACTGGTGCTGAGATATTGAATTATCTTGCTGTATTTTATGTATTATTTGTCTTTTTTCAGTTACATCAAGGATACTTAGTACATTTGGATAGGTGCGCTTTTATAGTATCTGTATATATCTCAAAAAATACTTGAAGAAATGGGGTGGGGATCTGATCCAAATTCCACTATAATCAGTGAAAAGATTGACTGCAGTTCTTTGGATTAGGTTCTAAGTGAGGCTGAACCAAGTAGCTCTTGCAATAGAACAGATTTCTGTGACTTAATCAATGTGATGCCATGAGCTGTAATTACACCCTTTTCAAAAACATCTGAAAGAAAAACCCAGTGGGAGACTAATTACAATGATAAACACACCAGCTGAGCAATTTGGGGGAAGAGACATAACAATAAAAAGACAAACATTTCAAGGGAAGATGATAATTTAGGTGTGAATCAGGAATACTGAATGTGAAAAGGAATCACTCTCAAAAAGGAACAGATAAATTCAATCTCCACTGTAGGTGACACAAAGGAAGCAATACGAGGATGAAACCAGCTGTGCCAGAAGAAATACACATAATTTTTATTTAATGATATTTCATATAACTATTCCATGCTGAGAAAATAACATTCATTCTTTTACCCGGGCATTTTTATAATGGACGATAATTAAACTTTGCATTAATAGGCAACCATAAATATTCTTTCGACAACCACAGGATCTTCAAGAAACAACACTCAAGAAGAAATAATACTGAAGGCAGGGGCATAACTATGCATGACTTTCAAGTGAAAATAAACTAAAAAACAAAACCAACACTGAGGCCAGCAAGTGATTTATTCATGGATCCTGCCTGCCTGTTTGGGACAAATATTCCTGGTAGGAGACAAGTGATAAAAATGCTGCAAATTGAACAGAGAATCCTGAATTTGATCTGATAAACGTAGTGAGCTTATTTTAGCCTATTAAAACCTTTTTATGTCCTCATAACATCCACATTTGTGTAATGCATAGGTAACTGTTTTAACAACTGCACCAATTCATAAGCATCCAAAGCATAGATTACACAAACCTCCCTCCCATTTTGTAAGTCCCATTTTGAGAAACCTACTGATAATTCTACTACAAAAGCTTTACACAGCACCTTTCACTTTTAAAACATATTGCAAATTTCTTAGCCGACTAATAAATCAATCAACACCTCTTGAGCTGCTTTTGGTGTTTTGCATAATTCCCCCATCATTCAGTTTCATGTGTATCTTTATTATTGCTTACACAGTGCTCAGATTTGTTCTTATGAAGATACCAAATTGTGATGTAATGACATTTGAAAAAGTCAGAACAGAGTCAGGAATTGGCCCATAATTTTTTTTCTTGCCAAATGCTGACTGTCACAAGTTTCCATCATGATCTGATCCAACAACTCAGTATTTGTTTCATAGGCCTAGAACTGCTGCTGCATCATGTGTAGCTGGTCAATAAATACCTGCAGTAGATGGACAATTTAATTCACTGTCTACCTCATCCATTCCTCCTAGTATTCTCAGTTTCCTTGCTTCATAGCCAGACACTTTGGTGGTAGTTGTGATTCCACAAATACAAAAGACTTAGGTAACCCATCTCTAAAACAGACAAGAGAGCTCTGCTGATCTGTTCAGTGTCCATACCTTGGACTGCCAGATGAGGGAGAGACTGAAAACCAGCACAAAAAGAGTAAATTACAGGATGGATCAGAGGGAGTTGTGGGAACTTGACCCCAAACTCCCACTAGTCCCTGAAAAGAATGTTAGTATCTCACAATACACTGCAAACATTTCCCACAAGGTATTGCCCTAGACAGTGGTGTGAGAGACATTGGGATGCCTACCCACAGCATCACACATTTTTTTTCAGTACAACTGGGCACTGTAAGGACACACTGCACCAGCAAAGGTGTCCAGTGTGAACTGTCAAAATAGCTGTATCAGCAGCTATATGATGGCAGAACTTTAGCCCATAAATCTTTCTAGTATTGACATGCCCATATACTGATAAATACTTGTTCAACTGATAAAAATATATAGTGATATAACATGCATATAAACAAATACAAGGAGTCCTGCAGTGGCACCTTAAAGACTAACAGATTTATTCTGGGCATAAGCTTTCATGGGTAAAAAATCCTACTTCTTCAGATGCATAGAGTGAAAATTATAGATGCAGGTATAAGTATACTGACACATGAAGAGAAAGGAGTTACCTTACAAGTGGAGAACTAGTGTTGACAAGGCCAATTCAGTCAGTGTGGATGTGGTCCACTCCCAATAATTAATGAGGAGGTGTCAATATCAAGAGAGGGAAAATTGCTTTTTTAGTGAGCTAGCCATTCCCAGTTCCTATTCAAGCCCAAATTAATGGTATTAAGTTTGCAAATGAATTGTAGCTCTGTAGTTTCTCTTTGAAGTCCGTTTTTGAAGTTTTTGGTGACTGAGCTTTGTGACTTTGTCCTCTCCCACAACCATTTCAGATTTGGGGACAACTTATACCTTCAAGTCAGCGGCACTGCTATGGGTACCTCCATGGCCCCACAGTACGCCAACATTTTTGTGGCTGACTTAGAACGGTTCTTCCTCAGCTCTTGTCCCCTCATGCCCCATCTCTACTTGCGCTACATGGATGACATCTTCATTTTATGGACCCACAGGAAGGAGGCCCTTGAAGAATTCCACCTGGATTTCAACAATTTCCACCCCACCATCAATCTCAGCCTGGACCAGTCCACACAAGAGATCCACTTCCTGGAGACTACAGTGCAAATAAGCTATGCTTACATTAACACCTCCCTATACTGGAAACCTGCTGACCGCTACACTTACCTTCATGCCTCCAGCTTTCATATGGGACACATCACATGATCCATTGTCTACAGCCAAGCCCTAAGATACAACTGCATTTGCTCCAATCCCTCAGACAGAGACAAAGATTTTTTTCAAGTATTTTTAAAGCTACAATACCCACCTGGGGAAGTGATTAAACATATTGACAGATCAAGATGAATACCTAGAAGTCACTTACTACAGGACAGGCCCAACAAGGAAAATAACAGAACACCACTGGCCACCATGTATAGCCCCCAGCTAAAAGCTCTCCTGCACATCATCAGTGATCTACAACCTATCCTGGAAAATGATCCCTCACTTTCACAGACCTTGGGAGACAGACCAGTCCTTGCTTACATACAGCACTGAAATCTGAAGTAAATACTCACCAGCATCACAGCACTGAAACACTAATCCAGGAACTAATTCCTGTAACAAACCCTATTGCCTACTCTGTCCCCATATCTAGCCTAGTAACATCATCAGAGGACCCACCCACATTAGCCACACCATCAGGGACTCATTCACCTGCACATCTACTAATGTGATATATGCCATCATGTGCCAGCAATGACCCTCTGCCATACACATTGGCTAAACCGGGCTGTCTCTACATAAAAGAATAAACGGATACAAATCAGACATCAGGAATGGTAAAATACAAACGCCTGTAGGAAAATACTTCAATCTCCCTAGATATTCAACAACACATTTAAAAGTAGTCGTCCTTCAACAAAAAAACTTCAGAAAGAGAGTTCAAAGAGAAACTGCAGAGCTATGATTCCTTTGCAAACTTAACACCATTAATTTGGGTGTGAATAGGGATTGGGAGTGGTTGGCTCACTAGAAAATCAATTTTCCCTCTCTTGACACTAAATACCTCCTCATCAGTTAATGTGAGTGGACCATATCTCCTCTGACTCAGTTGGCCTTGTCAACACTGGTGCTCCACTTGTAAGGTAACTCCCTTCTCTTCATGTGTCAGTATATTTATGCCTGTATCTGTAATTTTCACTCCATGCATCTGAAGAAGTAGGGGGGGTTTACCCACGAAAGTTTATGCCCAAATAAATCTGTTAGTCTTTAAGGTGCCACCAGACTCCTCGCTGTTTTTTGTGGATAAAGACTAACACAGCTACCCCTCTGATACATGTAAACAACTATTAGCTATCCCAGGGAGTTTACAAAGGATAGAATCATTTAACAAAAAAGAAATCCATTACAAATAGGCCCTCATATTTAACTGATAAAGAGTCAACCAACTGTGTATAAGGAGCAACATTTTTTTATTTAGAAAAAACTTATTGCTAAATGTCTGACATTTGTGATTGTATTTTAGCTGCAGACAAAGGTCCAGATTTACAAAGACATTTAGATGCCTAAATATGCAGATAGACACCTAAAGTGGGAATCACAAAAGGTATTTAGGAGCCTAACTCCCATTGAAATCAGTAGGAATTAGGCACCTATATTCCTGTGTGAATCCCACCTCTAGTTGGGTTTACAAAGCACCTAAACTATGACTTTCAATAGAAATTAGGTGCGTAATCTGCTTAGGCACTTAGGTAAATTGTACTAGGCACCTTTCTGCATCTCTAGGCTCCTAAGTAGCTCTGTAGATCTGGTCTAAAAGTAAAGGCTCTCTCTCACAGGAAAACAAGGCTTTTAAAATTATTTCTGCAGTATTTTGGAAGTAGAGGTGTGACAGACACCTCCACTTTTCAACCTTTTTGCAAAACCTGGAAGGTACCACAGCCGTGTATATTTTATTCTAATTTTCTAGAATAATTTTCTAGTTTTACTGCCACCAGATTAAGCCTCCAGAAAGGTCCCCGACAAAGTAATATACCATGAAATAGGAGGAGACATTCAGCAACAAATGTGGTTGGATTCCATTTAATTTGCAAGTGACACAAAACCATGAGACTCTGTATATGGGCGGTCCCTGGTTTTCCATACATTGTTCTTGCATGTGGGCATCTTTATTCTTTACCCTCCAGTTATGCACAAGGTTCAAAACATTGTCTCTGACATCCCAGGCACTGCATACTACACTTGCATGTTTCTGTAATCTGACTCTTGGGCCAAATTCTGATCACCTCACCTCCACGGAAAGTCCCATTGACTGCCGTGGGTTTGATTGCATAAGGCAAGCAGGGTCTAGTGGCATATCCATGCTTCCAACTCTTACCTAGGCTTGCTTTCTGAATAGTCTTTTCCAATGCCTGTGCTTGTGACTTTGTAAGGCCTTTGCTTATTTTATTTGTGCATGTGTTTGAGTGACCTAATTCCACCCACAGCACTTGGGCTGCATCATTGAGGCTGCTACTGCAGAGATGTGCAAGGAAAGGGGGAGAATCCTTGCCCCAAGCTGTGGAACCACTTCCATACATGGAAAGTGGGGGATGAGAAGCAGCATACTGGGGGCTCCGTACCCGGCAAGGCGCCTACTCCTTCTTCACAGAAGCATTTCCATTCTGTTGCACGGTGCCTGTGGAGGAAGGTGCTGGATCTGCCCCTTAATGCTGGTGAAAGGTGCTGCCTGGACAGCTTAGAGGATTTCTGCCTTCAGTCACCAGAATGGTACAGCTTCGACAAGAGCAATGCAAGCTTGTCTTTGCTGCTCTGCCAAATGGCTTCAGTCCTGCCCCAGAGATGCTCTCTAGGATAGTTCAGTCTCCCTAGCCACTTCTGAGTATAGCTCGGTTTAAAACTACAATAATCTCTTTGATTTCTACATGACATGGGACCAAATCCTGCTTCTCTTTACTCGGGCAAAACTCCTCTTGAAATAAATGGGAATTTGACCAGAGTAAATAATGCATGAGTTGGCATTATATTTTTAATGTCTACATAAATAAAATAATGGAGTGAGACCGTTTAAATTGCCAAGTCTACAACAAGCATTTTATCACTGCTTCTGTTGGGAGACTTTACTGACTTGTAGAGTTCAGTGGAGTATGATAAGAGCCTCATAACTGAAAAGCAAATGTCTAGACTTTAGCCCTAATTGGTCTTATTTTCAATATGGTTATTGCCTAATTTCTTGCAAGGATCATTTGTTCATTCAAAGCTCTAAGACTAATATCGCCTGAGTTTATTGGCATTGCACAATGTACATGCTGTCCTATAAAAACTGACCAAAACATTCCTGGAAAAATAAAATTTAGAGGCCAGTTTGTGGACACTAGATGACATTGTAAGATTAACGTATTTGTGCTAATGCTATCCCAGCAATAGTACTAGAGAGCAAACATAGTTACATTTTATAGCCAGTCAATTATTGCCTTTCTTTTGGCTTGTTATTTTTTACAGTCATATTATACTCAGTAGGGGCCAATCCCATTTCCATTGAATTCAGTACCGGAACTCCCAAGGACACATATTTGGCCAAGTTTAGTCTTCTTTGTGCCACTTGGGCAACCAGTGGACTAGTTCCGAGCTGGCACAGACCACTATGTAGTGTATGGCTATAGACAAATGTGTATGGCCAGAGAACCCCCTGGAATATGGTGACCCCCCTCTGTTGGAATGGACCCTGGAGGGCTATTGCAACCAATGCAATTTATGGCCGTAATAAATATGGCTGCTATAGTTGTTTTTTAGGAAACTTTTGTTCATCTCATGCTAGTGCCCTACAGCCCCCAGTCAAGGACTCATACCACTGTGTGAGGTGCTATACAAATACACAAGTGCCCAGTGAACCCAGAACCCATGAGCCACTTCTGTAGTTTCCTTCCACACCAGCCTCCCAAAAGCTGGATTGAGTACCAAACAGCAGCTGCTCAGGATCTGGACCCTGGTTTGAGACTAATGCTTTAGTACTTGTGTCTATTGGGTACTAATTGGTATCTGCTACAGACCACCAAATCACACTAGGGAATAAGATGACTGGCTCCTTACACACCTTTCTAGAATGTATAGGAAGAAAGCTGTGTGGTCATAGGGGGAATTCAATCCGAGCAATATATACTGAAGACACAGGTGCCAGCTTCCAACTTCCCCAGGGGTGCTCAACCTCTGCTCAGCCCTGGGCACCACCTCTTCCTGCCCCAACTCTGTCTCAGGCCCCACCGCAGTGCACCCCTGCTCCCAAGAGCCCCACCTTTCCTCTTCCCACCCAGTTCCACCCTCTCCCCTGAGCACACACCATCCCTGCTCCTCTTCCACCCTCCAAGCACCTCTTGTGTGCTGCTGTGTGTGGCATGTGGGAGGTGCTAGAAGCAAGGGGGAGGAGTTGATGAGCAGGGCTCCAACCCTGGAGCATCCACAGAGTCAGCGCCGATAACTGAAGATCTCATGCTGCTAGTATTAAAACACCTTCAGAATCTCTATTTTTATAGATAATATTTCCTAACTCAAAGTGTTGCATCCAACATGAGGGAATTCTATATTAGTCCATATCTTTATAGATTAAGAGAAATGATCACAGAACTAAAAATTAGTTGTCGCTTAGAGCAAGTGATCATGACTTGATCATATTTGTTATATGCAAACTGAATAAAATCCAAAAAAGTGAGATATATATATATATATATATATATATATATATATATATATACACACCTGGTCTTTAAAAGGGTCAGTTTCAGAAAGCTGAAAACAATTATGAACCAGATCACTTGTGAGAAGTAATTTAAACAGAAAAATATGAATGATAATTGGGAATTATTTAAGAGCATTTTACTAGGTACCCAAAAAGCCACAGTTGAGGAAGAATGCCAAATTGCTTAAAAAGAAACCTAACTCAGAGAGGAAGTAAAGGCAGCTACCAAAAACATTTTTAAAAAACAACTAATATTACAAATAGAATAATAATATTACAAACAGAATAAAGAGGATGTTCAATAGAAATTAAATCAGAAGCGAGGATTTGTAGAACATTGATAAGGAATGCAAAAGGACTCAAGGAGAAATTTATATCCAGCAGAGGAAAGAACAATAAGAATGAACTTTTTAAGTATATCAGAAAAAAATAATCCTAACAATGCTATTGGTCCATTATTAGACGGAAATAGTAGAATTGTTAATAATAATGAAGAAAAGACAAAAATGTTCAATAAACATTTCTGTTCCATATTTGGGGAAAAAACATGATATAGTCATATCGTATGATGATGAACACTTTTCATTCCAATGGAAACTCAGTAGAATGTTAAACAGAGCTGCTAAAATTAGACATTTTTAAAACAACAGATCCGGATAACATGCAGCCCAAAGTTTACAGACAGCTGGCTGAGGTGCTCATTTGATTGTTAATGTTGTTTTTCAATAACTCTTGGAACAATGAGGTAGTTCTAGAAGACTGGAAGAAAGCTAACATAAATGGGACAATCAGTCTGACATTGATCCTGGGCAAAATAATGCAAAGGCTGATATCAAACTAAATTAATAAAGAATTTAGAGAGGGTAATATAATTTATGCTATCAACTTCAGTTTATGGAAAACAGATCCTGTCAAACTAACTTGGTTTTTTTTTCATGAGAGTACAACATTGGTTGATAAAAGTAATACTGTTGATGTTATGTACATAGACTTCTGTAAAGCATTTGACTTGGCACAGCATATTTTGATTAAAAAACAGAATAGAAAATTAATATGGTGCACTGTAAATGGATTTTAAAAAACCATCTGACAGGTCTTAAAATGTAATTGCAAATGAGGAATCATCATTGAGCAGGTGTGTTTCTTGTGGGGTTCCCAGGGATCATCTCTTGGCCCTATTCTATTTGATATTTTTATCAGTGATCAAACAGAAAACCTAAAATCATCATTGACAAAATTTATAGATGACACAGACTGAGGATGTGATAAATAATGAAGAGGACAGGATCACTTGGTAAGCTGGGCATTAACAAACAATATACGTATTAGCACAGCCAAATGTAAAGTTATACATCCAGGAACAAAGAATGTAGGCCATGCTTACAGGCTGGGTGACTAACTTGGGAAGCAGTGACTCTGAAAAAGGCACTTTTTTTGGAGGGTGTGTGTGTGTGGGGTCCTGATGGGTTAATCAGCTGAACATGAGCCCAGAGTGCAACACAGTGACCTTGTTTATACATATAAGGATCATACCGAATAGGGGTAGCAATTTTACACTACCTCTGTGTTTGGCACGGTGCAACTGGAATACTGTGGCTATGTCCAGTTCTGATGTCCACCGTTCAAGAAGGATGTTGATAAATTGGAGATGGTTCAAAGTCATGAAAATGATTAAAGGATTAGTAGATATGCTGTAGAGTGACGACTCAAGGAGCTCAGTCTTTTTATCTTAACAATGAGAAGGTTAATGGCTGATTTGATTATAGGCTACAAGTATCTACATGGGGAACAGAAATTTGATAGAAGAGGGTTCTTCAATCTAGCTGACAAAGGAATAACAAGATCCAGTGGCTGGTAATTGAAGCTAGACAAATTCAGCCTTGACGTAAGGCACATTGTGAGATTAATTAACCATTGGAACAGCTTACCAAGGATGGTTGTGGATTCTCTATCACTGCCAATATTTAAGTCAACACTGGATGTTTTTCAGACAGGGAAATGGCCTATGTTGCACAGTACATCAGACTAGATGATCACAGTGGTCCCTTCTGGCTTTATAATCTCTGATATATGTTTAGCATGGGCCATTAAAGTCAATGGGAGTTTTCCAATGACTTCAGTGGGTATTGGATCAAGCCCTCAAACCGCTACATACAAAATAAAAACAAATTATTTCATTGCAGCCTGTTATTAGCAGATGTTAGTCCTCCTCTGTGTCCATTTATGCCATAATTTACTGATTTGGCAGCCTACAGTGAAAGCTGGTATAATCAATTTTACAAAAGAATAAAATAGTGTCAGAATTACATATTTCTTTAGATGAGCTCAGATGGTCCACTGAGGAAAACTGTAGCTATTCTTTTACATACAAGCACTAAAGAAGAAGTCAAAGCTCCCACATGTACAATAACTTGCACATATGACTTGGTTATGGGCGCACAACTCTCACTGAAGTTAATTGTTACATTTTCTATTGCCGTATGCGATAGGCCAGAATCTCAGCTAATATAAATCAGCCTAGCTCCACTGAAGCCCATGATGAGCTTCACTAATTTATAGCTGTTAAGGCTCTGGCCTAATATTTTCTCTGTGAAATGACTGGTGCCTCCTCATACTGGGGTAGGCAGAAGCTAAATGGGAGGACACGTGACTGCCACACATGTCTCCTCCATGCCCTGCCCCCAACCGGGGCCCCCGCGCTCTCCCCACTTCCTCCCCACCGCACATTATCTGCAGGGAGGGAGGGGCTTTATCCTCCCACTGCACCAACTCCCCTCCTCCCTCCAGCATGTTCCACATCTCTCCCTGGCAGCTGGGCCTGGGTGGGGAGCAGGATGGAGCCACTCCCGGGTGCTGCTTTGTGCAGCAAGCTAGCTGCCTGGGAGAGAGCCTGGCTGAGGAGGGATAACAGCAGATGCCTGCTCCCTGCCCGGGCTCAGCTTCCGGGGACAAGGCCAAACACGCCATGGGGGCAGGGAGGAGGGGCTCCAGCTCGCTCAGCTGCTGTCCCCGGAAGCCAAGCCTGGGCCCGGGGCATCCCATCACTGCTGCAGCCAGGCACTCTCCCAGCTGCATCTGCTGTGATTCTGGTCCTGCCCCTTCCACTCCGCACCCAGGCCAGCTGCTTGCGGGGTGCGGGGGGGAGGGCACTTGACCCTACATGCCCCCCGATGCGTTGTCTCCTAACTTGTGTGTACATGTATAAATTTCTTCTGGACTCAGTTAAGGTGACCCAGGTCCTTGGCATGCAACAACACAGGGTTTCACATGGACCTCCCTGCACTTGAGGTAACAGTGGCAGGGTGCCCTCTTCTTTCGTCCCCCACTCCTCCTTCCAAGGAGCAGCAAGACCCCCTCCTTCTTGCGGGAGCAGCAGGGACAGTAGTAAAGGTCTCATCTCTACCCAATAGAGAGAGGTAGGTGCCAACCCCACTCTCCCCCAATATTTATCCCAGCAGCCAGGGTGTATCTGCCTGGATGAGGAGGGTAGGGCCCTTTTCTCTTCCTGTCACACACACATCAGAGTCTTCTGCACTGGTGCTTAATGCCTCCCTCCCAAAGACCAGCGGTCATTGCAGTTAACATCCCACTGAAGAGCTCATACCTCTCCAAAGCTATTATTTCAGGCAAGATTCAGATTCTGTCTGCAGATTCAGGCAAGAATTGCTACATCTGTTATACTCAAGTTACATTTTCAAGTTTTTATTCACAACCATGATGGTTAGAAGTTTACTTTTTATTTTAATAATGAAAGCTGATATTCTGACCATCATGATTCTAGGAGCTGGAGCCCTAGCCATTTGGCCTATGAGGTCTATAGTTTAACCATATGCCATGTGTCTTTTCAACTATAATTTGCATTCATGATTTATTATCGCTTTCTTTTCATTACTCTAATGAAACTATTTTCAGTGAACTTTTTCATTTCCATCTTGAAATGAAGTAGGTACATATTTCCTGTTCTTAATTACCTTTTTAGATTAACCAATATTGCTCTTAGATCTCTTTACACACACACACACACACACACACACACACACACACTATAAATTTAAGTAGTCAATCTAGTCAGTACATCACACCCGATGCAATTGCTTTTGGATAGGTGAAACACTGATTAGAACCACCTTGCCACATGGAGCTTACTCATTCAGATGCTCTGCATGATGTCTGTCTTTCATGTAACTCTTTGCCCAGTCATGCATTTTGTGGTCCAGAGCTGCAATTTCTATACTTGTTTCTTGATGTTACATGAAAGTTTTCATTTAGTGTGCTAAGTTTACACCAGCATCTCTAAAAGTCATAGATGGAGCAGCACAATAGCTGAATACCTTCCTCTTTAAGCTAATAGAAAGTTTATTTCTCATAACATTTCTTAGAGTTTCAGTGCTGCTTTTCAGTCTTGTCAATCTCTCCAGTCAGTTTGGGCTTGAACCAATGCTCATTTAAATCAGCTGAAAGATTCCAATTGACTTCTATGAGCTTTGGATCAGGCCATTTGTTGCCTCTATTTATGTATAACTGTTTGGGATTTTTGAAGGCATTAATTATTCCAGAGAGATTAGATCAGCCATACATTTTTGACTTGTCATTTCATTTTATTCTATCCTTGGCGTTACCTAAATTCTTTAAAAATTCTTCCTTAGCTTTCCTACTGTGGTTAATTCATTCTTCAACAAAACATAACTTTATGGCAAACTTTTCTCTGAATCCTCCTTCCTTTGTAAGATTAGTTCCTCTCCTTCTTGTCTAAAATGTCTGATGCGTTCTGATCAAAAGCCCTCGTTGTTATCAAGACAAATTTCAACCTACTAATAGTAATTTGATATATCAAAGCAAAGCATTCCTCCTTTTTATCAACCAACTGTAAAGCTGGCTGATAGTGGTTGCAGAAGAACATCCAGAGTTCTTTAAAAGTGCTAGGTGTTACTTCTCTCTTACTGAGATTCAAACAGATGCTGAAGACTCAAATGGCAGAATTTTTAGATGATTGCGTCTGAGAAGTTCTTATCTTTTTTATTAATTTTCATTGTCTCAACAAATGGCAAGATATTAGGTGACAGGTTTTCTTTTCAGACTTGCAATGAGCAGCATTAAGGAGGAATGCAATTTGAATGCCTCCCTGTTGCATTTTAAGTCTGAGTTAATCCTTATCGATCTTCCTTTGACTCTAAGTTCTTCTCTTGCAGCATTCTACCCTTCAACACCTATCAGTGGACCAGCACTCTAAATCTTTCTGAAGTTATGTCCAGGGTGAAAAGCTTCAGGCATTTTTAATTCACTCACTTTGTGCTACACTGAAGGTTGCAATTTTCTCATCAGATTTTCAAATCTTTTGCTTTCCATTTTTTTCAATAGTATAAACACTCACTGATCTTTGCTGTTTATTTGCCGTTTCTCTGGATTTTGCAAGTCTAGCTTTGCTACAGTCTGAGCTTAACCATCAGTATTTCTATGAAGAATTTAGGTACTCAGTATTAGAAGTGGCGAGGAAACAGTTTTCCCATCCTTAGCAAATTTTGAAATATTTTCTGATTCCAACACAGGACAAAAAGTAAAAGTTTCAAACATTTTCATGAATTGATAATCTGAAAAAAATGGGTTGGGACAATCAAAACATTTTGTTTCAATAATTTCAAAATGTTTCATTTCAATGTCAAATTTTTATTTTTTAAAAAGTATATTTAAAGACGTGAAGTTGTTTTAAACTAAAACATTCCATTTCAACAATTTTGAAACTTTTTTCCAAACACAGAAAGTTAGTCAGAAAGGTGGTTTCAATTTTCTTGTAATCATGTTTTGTTTTAGTACATGAAAAGAAAGGTGTTGAAAGGAAAGTTGTATTGTGGCTTATATTTATTAATTGTAGTGCAAAAGCCCCTAGGAGGCCCAGTCATCGTCCAGAACCTCAGTATAGAACAAAAACACAATCCCTGTACCAAAATGCTTACTTTAAGACACTACATGGATCTGGGTTCCATCCCCAGCTCTGCTGAAGATTCCCTGTGTCTCAGTTCCCCATTTGTACAATGATTCTCTAATACTTCTTTTCTTCTGCTCTTTCTCTGCCATGTCTATTTAGACTGTAAACTGTTCAGGGCAGGGATTGTCACTCTCTACAGAAGAGTAAGTCCTGGCCCAAAGCAGTTTGAAATTTAAATAGACAAGATCTGTACTGGGACTCCATGATACTACTCTAATCAGACAATTAATAAAATGTAAATCTTGTGCTTTCTAGTTCAAAGAGTTTGGGATAACTTGTCCTAACTGAGCTGTCACCCACCACTAATCAGAAAGAGCTAAATACCAGAAAACTGTTGCTGTTTTTCAGTGATACGACAAAGAACTTATATGGGAGAGCTGCTTGGGAATACCTTGACTAAACGTTTTTCCACTGAAAAATGCCAGTTCATCAATATCAAAACTTTTCACGGAAGGGGTTGGTTCTCCTACTTCATAAACACAACATGGAAGCATTGGTAATGCACAAGCTGTTTTGGGTAATGATTAATTAATTGGCAAAGTAAGCACAGCATTATTATAAGAATGCGGGAAATGTTTTTGTTCATGTTAAAAATCCTTTGGGAACGTCTTGTACTTGTTCTAAGATTGCATCTCATGCATTTTTTTTAAAGGGAAAAAATAGTCATTTATTTTGAAAACTGCAATGTTGAGCTTCTGTCCTGTGGATGGGAGAAAGAAAAGTTTGCTATTTTCTTTTGTCTTTGTTTCTTTTATTAAGAACAAATTGTACTGTGCATGTCAAAAACAAGTCAGTCTCAATCACATATGCCTGATACACATCAGTTTTGTCTGCAACTTTTAATAAGAGCTAATGTTCATTAACATCATAATTAGAAGAAAGTTGAGATTGAACTGAAGTCCTGATCTGGAGAAAAAATAGCTAGTATGTATGAACTCACAATGATGATCTGCTGAAAATATAGAACTGTTTATATCTTTTCAGACCATCATTTTCAAATCATTTAGGAAATCATTTTAACATGTAAGACCCAGATTCTGACACCCTTATTCACACCTAATAATATCTTATACTTTGAGTAGTCCCATTAAATTAAATGACACTACTTGACCAAATAGATTCTAATCAATGTGAAAAAGGCTTATGCAATCCAGAGTATAAGGGCACTATAAAAAATGATGTTTTTATTAACCAGATATTTTGTTCTGTTCTCCTGTCCAGAATTCCTCATCATAGTTTCCCTTACTACCAATGACACCTGCCCAAATATAAATATTTATACGCATAGGGCAGTCTCCATAATTTTCTGGCCATTTTGGCTGTTAACATAACCCACATTCCCTTCCAAATAAAGCTCCCAAGCGGTGGGATAAAAGGGTCTATTCGACGGTGAAGGAGAACAAAGGGGAAATTAAGGTCAATGGTTTTCTTCAGAACTTGTTATATTTCTTTAAGGAACATTTGTATCAGTTCCAGCAAAGTTTTTATAGCTACATAAGTGTAATCATGTTTTGCCTTTCCACCTGCGCTGCAACGCTCTTCCCAGACAGATATCAGCACTTAGTTAAGAGTCTGAATTAGATAAATAACAAACGCAATGAAACTTCAGCTTACAGATTCATGGAAAGCCAGATCCTATCCTGCCTCCCCTCTGCGTGGGCAGATGGACCTAAATATAGTGGAACTACTATAGTTCTATTTTATAGGGGAGGTAGGACATGCAGAGGCCACCCAGGACTCTGCACTATCTGCACATTGCAAAATGATGAGGGAGGGTCTGTGTGTTCTGATTTGGAATGAAAGGAAATGTTGAAATGTCAAACTTTCCTATGGAATTAAAATTCTGTTTTCTGAGTAGCTCCATTGAGCATTATGTGAGGCTTTTTTAAAAAGTTTTTTTTAATTTTATTCATTTATTTTTTATTAAAAAATAAAAAAAACTAAGAATGAGTAAGTGAGGTAGCTATGGTAGATGGTGTTTTGTAGCTATGGATTATCACTTTTTCTTTTACTAAGACCTAACATTTTTTGGTGTCTCCTGTCTGCAGTAGGTAGGTATCATCCAGTGTTTATTGGAAGGGCACTTCTACTACAAAATGAATCAAACACACTGTACTCTCTCTTGCTGACGCTATATTTTTTTTTTCTTGTTTCTTATACCCCCAAATCCTGAAAAGGTTTATGCACATACTGAACTCTGCACACAAGAGTAGTCATATTGAAATCAATTGGACTACTAATGTATGTACAGTTATGCACATATTTAAACCATTGCACTATTGAAGCCTTTTTTCCCTTAAATTTAAAATAAAATTAATTCAGATTGAAAATACATGTTTGCCTTTGTGAATAGAAAATGTAACAAACAACAAGCTTAAAAAAAAGTAAATATTAAAAGGGACATTGGTGGTATTAGTATGCATTTATTTTAAAAAGTCTGATGTTAACACCACTCCAGAGTGATCAGACTAAAAAGATATATATTTCACCTTTTCTTCTGTTCCAAATTCCCAAATTCACTCATTTTAGACAATGAAATTAAACTGTTTTGGTTTTAGTCATTTTCACGTCTGGGTCTTTTCCACCAACACAGTTGCAAAACTTTCAGGAGAGAGTTTAAATAAAAAACTGTATTCATTTTAATAATTTTTAAATTAATCACTCTCTTTTTATTTATTTACTTTTTGTAGAACAGTTTAACAAAACACAGATGGGAATTTAAATTACTTGACAATATCTCTTTAATTGACTTGTGACAGGATTTTAGAAACCTCGTGCAGATGCATATTAGAAGACAGAACTGAAACAAATCTGGTTAGAAAGTAAGCTAGCCAATCAACAAGAAGGCCAGATGGCTTGGTTTTCATTTTGCAAAAAGCCATCTGTTAAGTTTTGCTCTTTAAAATCAAAACCAGCCACAGATATTTCTGGCTTTGGTCCATCTTCATTTCAAACAGAAATGGGCAAAACCAGGGATGGTGTTGGTATTGCATAATCTTGTTATTGGGTTTATATTCTGGAAACCCACATCAATCCAAAATCATGCCCAACTTGGGTTTGGGTTAAATTTTATGTGTAATCCCTTCAAATGCAGATAAATTACTGAGGTTTGGGAGCATCTCTAATATAATTGCAGAGAACAGTTACTAGTGCCACAAATAATTATACCCAATTTGCCAAATAATTTCCCAGCTTTCTTGTGCTATATCCTGTCAGCCAAAACAAATATATTTCATCTCCTTCTGTCTTAACAAACACAATATTTCCTCTAAACAAGAAACATCCTTGTTTACAATAGTCCACCCCCTAAGAGACCTTCTAGCCAAAGTCACCCCTCAGTCTTTCAATTTCAAAATATCTCATTGACCTCTTTCTTATTACTCAGGGTTGCATGTTATTGAGACACAGCTTGTTTATTAGTGGTACTATTATGGTCATATCTTACCACCCCTGGGCCAAAATCTGTAGTCCTTTGATCTGAAAAAAAAGATTGATTTGACTCCATATAAATATGAATATTATAATTAAGGTAAGCAAAATGTTAGACTATCTCTGGGATTTAAAAGTAGATGGGTAAAGGAATTTTAGTTAGAAAACAAGTAACCTTAATACAATGTAAGCATCCTCTGTTGCCACTTTTGCATAATGATGCTCCCTATGTTATTGTGACCCAATGGCAAAGTGTACATTTTGTCCTTCTCTAGTGCCTGATCCGCCAGAGGAACAGCATACTATAGTTACCTGATAGTCCAGTAACCTCTTTATCTTCTTTTTCTTTTCGTGTTCTTGTTACAAACTAGATGTTTTTCCAGAACTGTGCATAAGCGATGGTTCTTTCCATCACTGCAGCGATGTACTCCTTCATACTGCTCTCCCCAAGGAATTGGCAAACAAGCTGGTGCTCTGTGGTCCTCACTTCACCACATTTGCATATATTCATGTCATTAGAGTAGCCCTGTTTGATCCTGTCAGTCTTTGATCTGCCAGTTTGCATGCGCAGCCCGTTCAGGCGTCGCCATGTTGACCATTCTGTATTGGCCTCCCAGGGAAGGTCCTCCTGGGGTTCCAGATCTATTTCAGTGCATCTGACTGCGCATAATCTTTCATTCCAAAATCTCAGTCATGCCTTGCCAGCTGCCATATCCAAAGGCACAACACTGATCATAAAACTCTTTAGCAATTTAAAGCATTTGGTTACTCCTGCATAAACATATAGTGGATGTCATTGACGGTGATCTTTGCCTTTGGCTTGCTACCTTCCTCCTGATATCAGGTGGTACCATGCCAGCCAGTAAGTACAGGCTATCCTTAGGTGTTGGCTTTAGACATCGTATTATTCCACCTGTCATTTGGAAGAGGGTCTAGTTTCTTGCCATGGATGGATTATTCCCACACTGGATTTGCATATTTTGCTATGGAGTAGCACAAGGCAATAGCAGTGGTTAGAAAAGTAGCTGGAGTTGGCTCCCCACTGGGAGATGACCAATTTCTGGAGGATGTTGTTGCAGATGATGACTTTCTCTTTCATCCTCTCTACATGTTTTGATGGAATGTGTTTGGTCCATGTAACAGGGTGCTGGCTCAGAGGATCAAGCCAGGCGCCTGTTAGCCCGTACCCAGGGAGAAGAAGGCTGGGAGGCCATGCCCTAATTGCCTGAGAGGAGATACCTGCAGGCCTCAGGAGCCAGCTATAAAAGCTGGCAGGCAGGAAGCAGGGGAAAGGAGAAGGAGAGAGAAACCAGAGGGGGAAGAGACCAGGAAAACAGGAAAGGGAAGAGTGTGCGGCTCTAGATCCCTGTAGGCCAGGAGGCTAGCAGTCTCCCTGAGCCCTGGTCTGTAGATACCTGTATATATATGTAAATAGTATATTTAGTGGTGGGGACAAACACGGCAATAAAGGACATGGGTGTTGCACATAAAGTGGTCTCCATGCTTTTTTGTGAAGAGGACCAGCGGGGGCCCGGTTACAGTCCAAATGTCATCCCCAGATAAACAGGGTTCAGATAGTTGGCCAATGGATTCCATCCCAGGTGAGGTTTAGTTTCTGATTGGCTTCTCAGCGGTGCAGATGAAAAGCCATCAACTATGCCTTGTTTGGGTTGGCAAAAAGCTGGTTCTTATTGTAATATGCTGAGAGGTTGCTCAGTGCATGTCAGTCTGTTCTCAACAGGGGCAAAGTCCTTGTCCTGTGATGTGATGCATAGTTCAGCATATATAAAGCTCCTTGTATTGCTCTGAATAGGCTGGTCATTGGTATGCATGTTGAAAAAGACTGGTGCTAGCACATTGCCCCATGGCAGGCCATTTCATTGTCAAGTCCAGAGGTTCTGTTTCTTGCCTAGTTCCACGTAAAAACATCTGTTCTCTAGAAGACAGAGCATGAACTGCACTAGGTGGTAGTTGTGCATCTTATTGTAGATTCTGGCAAACAGATTTTGGTGGTGGACTGTATCATATGCCACTGATACGTCTATGAACATCACACTTGTTATCATCCCTCTCTTGACTCTTATCTTTTATATGCTGAGTGATAGTTAGTATTTTGCCAGGGCAGGACTTCCTGGATCTAAATTTGTCTTGTTCCAGTATTAGATGCTGTTCAATATGAGGAGAGAGACAACTGAGAATGAGGGGTTTGTAGAGTTTGTAAAGTTTATATAGGTGACACAGGAGTGATATTGGCCTGAAATTCTTTGGGTCAGAGGCATCCTTCTCTGGCTTCAATAGAGCTATTACACAGGCTTATTGCCATAATTTAGGTATTCTACGGGTTGATGAGCCATTGTTAAAAAGGCATACTACCCATAACTTGGTTGAGACACCAAAGTGCTTAGTCTGCTCCATGTGTGTGTCATCAAGGTCAGCTGTTTTGCCATAAGTGACTTATCCTGGCATTGAGTTCATCTATTGTGTACAGTGTGCTGAAATGATTTTCTACCAGATCAGTTTGCCATCAGATTAGTATTTTAGGCTGCTTGTTCGGAGCTTTTCCCTTGAGCAGAAGCTGCTGTGCCATCTGGTTGGCTGTGATGTTGTGGTATTACTTTTCTTTCATTGGATCATTATTCAGCTTGCAAATGGTCAGCCATGTTTTCCTACTAATGTGGGTCATATCTATTCCTTCAATCAATTCTTTTCATTTCTGTTGCCTTTCTTTTTGTAGCCTGTTAGTTAAATCTATCCCTGCCATGACCATGTCTTCTGAAAAAGGATCTCTTTGGAACATTTGTTGGTATTTTTTATATTGAGCTGCTAGCATGGAAGTGAACCCAGCATATGCTCAGTTCTGCATCCTCAAGATCTATACTTCTCGGAGGCATTGCGCAATGCAGTCATGAAGATCATAATTCTCTGGGTTTAAATCAATGTAAGTCAATTTCTTATCAAGGTCCTCAGAGAAGCCCCTTCAATCTGCTTTCTTAAAACTGAAGTGTCTACACATTGGTACCAAATTTGAAGTTATGCCTGCTATGGCATTGATTGTGTTTGATCTACATTGTGTGTACAGATGGGGTCTGTGGCAGGGCAGGGGTAAAAACCCCTAGAATGCCCTGTCTCTGCAAGTTAAACCCTGCTTGCTGGCAGGAGGCCCAGGGGCAGGGGCTGGCCGTAGCCGGCAGGGGGCCCAGCTGGAAACCCTAATGAGGGCTAGCTCACAGAGCTAGGCTGGGCTAAAGGGCTACAGCTGAGGCTGGGAGCTGTGAGGACTATAAAAACCCTGACTTATGGTCAGTTGGAGAAGGCCATGCAGGGAACAGGAGGCTGCAGCTGTGTCTCCTCGCTGCTAGTAAGGCGCCTCGGGGGGCCTGGAAACCTAAGACAGTGGGGTAACTGTCAGGGGATTGGGCTGAGCACTGTTACACTGAAGCCACGAAACAAGCACTGTAAATAAAGGACACTTGGGTGAAGCACTAAGAAACAGTGTCCAGACCTTTTACTGTGGCCAGCGAGAACACAGGACCGGCGCAGACCCTGTGACAGGGCCCAAAACAACTTTTTTTGCATATCTCTCATTCATTCATTCTTTATCTCTCTCTTTTATATTTTTATATAGATATAAAAACAAACCTCTTTAGCTCAAGTGGTACAAGTCTGTGCTGCGGCACTGATTCAATGAAGGTTGAAACACTTATGATAATCCACAGCTGAGAGAGAGAGAGAGCCCCTGTGCATGTCTTCATTACACTGCTTACCTAGCCTAAACTGTAAGCTCGTTGGGGCAAGGATCACAGCGCTCTGGCTAACATTATAACAGTGTCCTCAGGAATGCAAAGAACAACCTACTTCTGTTTTGTTTTTTTCATAAAGAGAACCTCTTCTGTTGTATACATGAGAAAACTCAAATAGATAATCATTTAATTGATTCTGACAGGCAAATGATGTGGAAATAATGCTACTAAATGTGTCTCAACCAATCTGTCAAGGAATTGTAGGCTGTCTCTCTCCCACTCTATACTATACCCTCCTGCTCAAATATCATAGATTCCTTTTATTTATGAATCTATGATATTTGATTCATAGAAGGGTACCTAGCCTCCATGATACAGGTCAATGCTGAAAGTGGAGACACACCAAAGCCCTAGAGTTCACCATGATGGAAAAGTCGTCTAGAATTTATATGGGATAAAACTGAAGTGTTCTACAAAAATTCAATAGGGTTCTATAGAGTACATACTGAACCCTAACCCCTGCATTAGAAGCATCACCTCATTATGTGGAGAGGGCCATATTCCATTTGTATTTTTGTACACAGAGGATAAATTTAGAGCTACATAAAATCATCAGTCCACAGTGGAATGTCCATGGCTATCAATGGGAGGTTTGCACAAAGATGAAATATAGCATTTGGCCTTCATAAAACAACTAAACTTCTGGTTATCATTATTTGTTCAATACCGTACTGATGCATTCAGCATCACTCAGAGGGGAAAGATGTTCACTTTTTATACCACAACTATTTCTAACCTTTGTTTTTCACTCTTCCTTTCTCTTTTTCTCAACTTAGTCTCTCCTCTTAGTCTTCTATTCTGTGTTTTCTTTCCTTCAGCACCTCCCATTTCCTACATATTCTGCTAAACTGGTCAGAGATACAATACTTAATGCTGACATATAGAAGAATAATCATTAGGCTTTTGAGTTAACACCCCCAAGACAACTAACACTGGACATTTCACACCTCCTAAAGCCATCAATTCTGCAGGCATAGGCAGACAGCACTAGATTCGTGCTTTCAAGGTTAGAAGCTTTTTTAAAAAAAATGTTAATGGAGTCCAAATTTTCCACACAGACCACAAAAGCACATCAGGCAGGCTAGGCTGAACCCACTAAAGCCAATGGGACATGTGAAGGAATCTGTACTAATGCATACATTTGCAGAACAGGGATCTGACAGCTAATGCCATTGTTACTAAGAAACAAAGAATCCGCATCTTTCACACACTGAATGGGACATAATAATAATGAAAACATTTGCCTATTGCTTAAAAGTTAGTATTTACATTTTTTAACCATCTGTGGGCCTTTTTGATGTTGTTGAGGAAGAAAACTACCAGCTTGCTAAACCCAAAAGATTACTACATTCTGAATCCATCTGATATTATATCTTACATTTGACCACCCAATATCCATTATATTGGCTTTACTCAGTCGTAGGGGGCACGTACCACACTTTGCTTAACCAGTGGCATACAGCTTATTGTTATTGACTGTTATATTCATGACATACATACAGAGACATTAGATAAAAAGATATATGCTTTTTCTGGAAGGTTGTAACATAACATTACTCTGTCACTTAGAATTCAGAATGATAATACACAAGAACCCAAAGAGAGAGGGAAAACGCACTGCTCCCTAAGGCAGAGAAGCACAACTCAGCCCTATCTTGCTTTAATCTGGTTCTATCCCTACCGATTTTGCTCACATGCTTTGCTACAGCCTTCACCAGGAAACCTCATCTCCCACTCTTAGAGCGATAGCTTGCAATTCCAACAGAGCTCTCAATAGACCACGTTTCTGAGTTTCAGTAACCTGCGAGTAATCTAAGGCAAAGTTTCTATCACAAATTCTCCTCCACATCTACTCAGTGGCCCAGAAAAGGATGATATGCCAAGAATTTAGACTTCAAGAAGTCTTCCGTTGATAGCCCAAGTGTCCCTGAAAGACTGTAACTGGACAGAAAATTGATGGTCTTTATACACTGATTTGATTGTTTTTAAAATAAAATAACTCTGCAGCCTTGTAACTATATATAGTGAAGGAGTGGCTTAATTGTCATAATTAATTTGCTTTTTTTCATCTCTTGCCTAAAAATTAATAAAATATTTTATATTAAAAAGACATCAGATGGAGTAACAGAGAATTTAAGACTGCCATCAGAACTCACTAACTGAAATATTTACAATTCCATGGCACTTAGAAGAGTAGTTATGCTAGCTATTTAACGATTTGGAGCAATCACCCTATCAACCTTGCCATCATGAAATACTGCATATTCCAGAAAGATAGCAAAGAAATAAAAAGAGAGTGAAGAGTATTAATTCAATAACTGGTTTGCTCATACACATTTGAAAAATAAAAAAAATCAGGAGAGCTAAGAGCAAAGACATTATGGAATCTGTCAGATCCAGAGCTCAAAAGATTCTTTAGTATGTAAAAGGACCTGGTTCTTATCTCTCTTATGTTGATTTAAACCAGAAGCTACACCACTGGCATGAGAGGAGTTACACTGATGTAAAACCTATGTAAGAGAGAAGAGAATCAGGCTCAGAGAATAATTCCAAATTTTGGTAACCTACAGTCATGCTCTGAGTAAATTTTCTCAAACATCTCTTCTCCTACTTTTTTCATCTCAGGGGAAAGAAGGCCTAGTTATTTTATTTCTATTCTATATTTCCTTGTATGCCAAGTCTTCCTTCTTTAGCAAATATAATCAGGATGGAAATTACCATTAATCATTGAATTTTTGTAGACTACACCATCCTGTCTCAATTCAATCAGCATTAGTATAAACCTTTTTCTCATCTTTTTGTATAGTACGACTTAGAGATTGTTATTGTTCTTATTTATTCTTTATGTTTGTATATAACACCATAGATTTGCTATTGAATGAACTAACCCCTTTGGACCTGATTCTATTACTAGCAATTGCATTAAGTAGTACCTTACTCCTCAAGAGGTCCCAAACATCACTCACCACCAGTAAGGTTGCAGAGTTAGGCTGCGAGAAATTAGGTCCTGAACCAAAGCACTCTGAAATCAATAGGAGTCTTTCTCCAATGAGCTTTGGAACATATCCTTACAGTCCTAATGGAACCCATGACATAAGAATGGCCATACTGGATCAGACCAAAGGTCCATCCAGCCCAGTATCCTGTCTAATCCAGTGACCAATGCCAAATGCCCCAGAGGGAGTGAACTTAACAGCTAAGGATCAAGTGATCTCTCCCCTGTCATTCCTCTCCACCCCCTGACAAACAAAGGCAAGGGAAACCATTCCTTACCCATCCTGGCTAATAGCCATTAATGGTCTTAATTTCCATGAATTTATCTGGTTCTCTTTAAACCCTGTTATAGTTCTAGACTTCACAACCTCCTCAAGCAAGGAGTTCCACAGGTTGACTGTACACTGTGCAAAAAAGAACTTCCTTTTATTTGTTTTAAACCATTAATTTCATTTGGTGGCCCCTTGTTCTTATTTTATGGGAACAAGTAAATAACTTTTCCTTATTCACTTTTTCCACACCACTCATGATTTTATGTACCTCTATCATATCCCCCCTTAGTCTCCTCTTTCCCAAGATGAAAAGTCCTAACCTCTTTAATCTCTCCTCATATGGGACCCATTCCAAATCCTTAATCATTTTAGTTTCCCTTCTCTGAACCTTTTCTAATGCCAGTATACCTTTTTTGAGATGAGGAGACCACATCTATATCCAGTATTCAAGATGTGGGCATACCATAGATTTCTATAAGGGCAATAAGATATTCTCTGTCTTATTCTCTATCCCTTTTTTAATGATTCCTAACATCCTGTTTGCTTTTTTGACTGCCACTGCACACTGCGTAGACGTCTTCAGAGAACTATCCACGATGACTCCAAGATCTCTTTCCTGATTAGTTGTAGCTAAATTAGCCCCCATTACATGGTATGCATAGTTGGGGTTATTTTTTCCAATGTGCATTACTTTACATTTATGCATATTAAATTTCATTTGCCATTTTGTTGCGCAATCACTTAATTTTGTGAAATCTTTTTGAAGTTCTTTGGTCTTAACTATCTTGAGTGGTTTAATATCATCTGCAAACTTTGCCACTTCACTGTTTACCCCTTTCTCCAGATCATTTATGAATAAGTTGAATAGGATTGGTCCTAGGACTGACCCTTGGGGAATATCACTATTATATCCTTATATTATATTATATCACTATTACAATAATACCCTTGGGGAATACCACAATACCCTCTCCATTCTGAAAATTTACCATTTATTCCTATCCTTTGTTCCCTGTCTGTTAGCCATTTCTCAATCCATGAAAGGATCTTCCCTCTTATCCCATGACAGCTTAATTTACAGAAGAGCCTTTGGTGAGGGACCTTTTCAAAAACTTTCTGGAAATCTAAGTACACTATGTCCACTGGATCCCCCTTGTCCACTGGATCCCCCTTGTCTACATGTTTGTTGACCCCTTCAAAGAACTCTAATAAATTAGTAAGACATGATTTCCCTTTATAGAAACCATGTTGACTTTTGCCCAACAATTTATGTTCTTCTATGTGTCTGACAATTTTATTCTTTACTATTGTTTCAGCTAATTTGCCCAACATGAAATATGAGCACAAATAATTTAGACAAATTATAAATCAGCACTGAAAAACTGCAAGAGAGAATAATGTAAAAAAACAGTTCTCTGCACTTCTAGAACACTTTTCAGCCAAAGATCACAAAACGCTTTAAAAACACTCAAAAGTCCCAATTCACCAAGGTATTTAAGGCGGTATCAAACTTTAAGCAATGAAATCAGCAGGCCTATTCATATGCCTAAAATGAAGCACATGCTTGAGTATCTTGCTGAATGAGGGCCTAAATCAATTAGAATCCACATCATCTCTGAGGTAGAGAAGAGTGTAAACAACCACTGAAATTAGGAGTTATATGAGTAAGCAAGAGGAGTACCAGGTCCACCAAAAATGGCAAGCTGAAGTCTGTGTAAATAGAATTGGCGTAACAATGAGAGAACTGCAATTTTTTTCTGAGGCTCAGTCCAGAGAGTGATCCAGAGTCAGGATGCTTATCCAAACTTATCCCAGCTATCCAGGCCTTTTGTGTCTGCAGAACTGAAAATGAACTCTTTTGTGTACTCCTCATTTGCTCTATTTCAGCACTTCTGCTTCCAGGCGGAACTTGAAAATGGAGAGGCACAGGAAAATGAATGATTATTTCATGACAAAAAGTCAGTGGGACACTTTTAAGCCTCAGAAAAGGCTCCATTTTGATTGGTTTGAGCTGGGAGGCATATCAACCTGTAAATAGTTCTGAGAGCCACTGAACTTGGTTCCAAAAATGTGGGGCCTGTCAGTTGCTGCTGGAGTTGAGTTGAATTTTCAGAACAAGGGTTGGACCAGGACATATTTAGGGGTTACCAGTAGTTTGCACTTGCCAAGGACAGAATAAATAAAGTCCATCCATGAATGAACCACGCACTCCTCCCTAGCATTTACTAGTCTAGAAGGACCTGTCAGTCTTGCAAGTGCTTAAGGGTTTGTCTACACGGGGAGGGGTATAGCCCATACTAACACAAGGTAGTATGGATTGAAAATGCTTGTGGACACATGAGATGACCCCTTAAAGCTAACTAACTCTGTGCTCAGTGTGAATTCTGGGATCCTCTTTCAAAGTGTACTAAGTTTAATGCAAATTGAGTCAGTGCAGAACCCGATCTATTTTTCTCTGCTGCTGCACACTACTTTGGCAGACCTCCAACTGCTGTCCCACCCTGCTTTGCAGATGTCCATGACAGATCTGTTTGTTGACCTGTGTGCCCTCCCTACTTCCCAGGATTAACCCTTTTCATCCTGGATTCAACTAAATCAGTACTGCTGTGATACTACTCCAGCAGCTGCTAAATTGCTTGGAGCTATGGTGAGATTCTTGATCTCCTTGCCATCTGGAAGAAGCAACAGTGCAGACAGCTCTTGTAGCCAGTCAATGCAGTAAGAACTTTTTGAGGAGATCACAAAGCAGATGGCTGAGAAAGGTCACGGTGAGGATACCTACCAGAGCTGTATAAAGAGCAAACTGCTATGAAACATATACAAAACCCCAGGGATGACAGAAGAAAGTCTAGCACTGCCCATTTGACGTGTTTATTTTATGAGAAGCTGGACAGGATTATTTTTTGTCAGGACACTGCAGAACCCAATGCCCTTGTGGGCAGTGGTACCCCTGCTGCTATCACCACTAGGGACGAACAAGAGTGATCAGAGGATGGCAGC
Source organism: Dermatemys mawii (assembly GCA_007922305.1). Taxonomy (NCBI): domain Eukaryota; kingdom Metazoa; phylum Chordata; order Testudines; family Dermatemydidae; genus Dermatemys; species Dermatemys mawii. The sequence continues at coordinate 22,967,463 of ML677350.1, read as the reverse complement.
CAGGAGGAAGTCAGTGAAGGGATCCACCTGAAGATCCTGGGTGTCTTCAAAATGCAGGGCCCTGAGGGTGTCCATGTAGGAAGCCAGCCCAATTCTAAGTATCTAACTTTATGGTTTATCATTTTTATGCTATTTTGCTGTGCAAACATCTTCTCCGGGTGCCCCTCAGCTGCCGCCATTTTTGAAAGATGTAAGATAGGAGTCTTTCTGAGTTTCTAACCCCCACCTCCCGCTGCTGCTGCCCTTTGTTCTGCCCCTCCCCAACATGTTCTCAAAATGACATCCAGACTAGGTAGGCAATCGGCTTCTATCTCATGCTAAAACACCAACCACTGGATGCCACAAAGGGCACATACCCAGTGATGTTGCACTTCGGCATATTTTCATAAAATCATATAGAGTGTGAATATAATGTAACTAAAATATGCTTCATGCAAAAGGCCTCTTGTAAGGTATCATTACAAAGCTGATAATCTACTGAGTGTGGTCATCCTATTTATATAAATGCATCACTCTTGTATCTGAAACTAGAAATATGAAATATAGCTCTGAGAGCCTATTGTAATTATGCAAAGTGTGAGCCATTAATGGTGGTTTGGAATCTTGATGGCTCCTGTCAACTAGGGCAATTTACTGTAGATGGCTCTGTTTATTTGCAAGCCTTCCTGTGAGTCAGTCTGGGAGGAATGAAGGCTTGGAGTCTCACAGGAAACGTGACCATGTCACCTGGTACTGAAATCCATCTTAAACCTGGTGCTTTTCCATTTAGGAGGAGGGATGGGGACTCAGAGAAACAAAAGATTCCCACCTTGTGCCAAAGCCATATAAGGTAATGGAAGAGAACAAAAGGGGGCTGCAATCATGAGAAATCCCCTAGCTCCCACCTGATCTGGAAAAAAGACTGTATCAGGTGAAAGAATTGTGCCCAGACTAGGAAGATGTCCAGTCTGTGGAAGAAAGTTATTGAAAAGTCTCTGAGGGTGAGATTTTATCTGTATTCAGTTGTATTACTGTATTAGATATAGACTTGTGTGTTTTATTTTATTTTACTTGGTAATTCACTTTGTTCTGTCTGTTACTACTTGGAGCCACTTAAATCCTACTTTCTGTATTTAATAAAATCACTTTTTACTTATTAATTAACCTGGAGTATGTATTAGTACCTGGGGGCGGGGGGCAAACAGCTGTGCATATCTCTCCATCAGTGTTATAGAGAGCGAAAAATCTATATAACTTTACCCTGTATAAGCTTTATACAGGGTAAAATGGATTTATTTGGGGTTTGGACTCCACTGGGAGATGAGCACCTGAGTGTTAAAGACAGGAAGCTGGCAGGACAAGGAAGCAGGGGCAGAAGTAGTCTTGGCACATCAGTTGGCAACCCAAAGGGGGTTTCTGTGATCCAACCCATCACATACCCATCTACTAATTTCCTTCTTCCCCCTCCCACCCAATCCCTCTCTCCTGCCCAGCAAACACCGCCCCAGTATATCCCTGATCCCATCCATGTGTTCAAACTGGTGGCCATACAGAACAGCCATATCCTCTACTTCCCCTTGCACAGCAGAGTCAAATAATTATATTATTTTGTTGCGTGAAAATTAGAAGCTTATTAACACAGTTTTGGTCACTACTCCCCGTGCCATGGCACCTACAGTGGCAAGACCTCACGGACAGGGCCTTTACAACAGCTGAGCAAATAGCCAATCTGAGGGGAAAGAAACAGAGGTCTTAGGATGCAATGTTTGGAGCTCTCCTTATAGACTTGCACACACACAGAAAAGAGAGAGACAGAGAGAGCTACAGAGAGCTGGAGAGTGTTTTTAATGTCTGAGAGGGAGAAAGACAGGCAGCTGTCCTGAGACAACATTGCCAGGATGAGAGATCCTATGGAGAAAGATGGGGACATTCAAAAAAGCAATTCCTGGAGGCAATGACAGGCAGAACACTCTGCTAGAACACATGCTGCTATTACATCCTCAGACAAGGCAGTGCTCCCAAGCAGAACCCAGCCATATTCTGCAGACCTTGGATAATAGAAAGTACTAGGAACACCAGCAGATGTTCCCTGTTGTAGCCCCACAGTCATGCTCCTGGAGACCATTCTCCTCTCCTGCTCCAGCCAGAACGCCACCACCTGAAAGCCCAGCACGTTCCAGCCATCCAATGCACCTGGCAACTTTGAGCTCTGACGCTCAACCCTAGAAGTATAAGCAGCAGCAAAGGCAAGACATTCACTAGTCTGTAAACTGAATCCTCCCCCCACGCATGACATATTTGAATTTTGGAGGGACTTTTTTAAATTTAAAACTGTGTTTCATGTTAATATGAGCACTATGAGCAAAATCTGCAAGTTGTTTTCCAGTTTCAGTTTTGGCTGTTATGTATTGGTATCATTGGTGCAATAAAAGCCATTAAAACGTCACAAAGAATCAGCAACGCATGATAAACACAAGAAACACAAATGTTCATAAGTGGTAGTTTTTTTCAGAAATATCAAACCCAGATGCAAGATCAAAGAGTGCTTGTCACCTCTGCACCTCATAATAGTGACCCAATGCTAACAATCCAATCCAAAACTTCCCTCTCCCAATGTACTGCTGCACATTTTTAGACCTCAGACTCAAAGTAAGATCTAAAGGCATTCCAGACCGTATTGCCTTGGCAGTTTACACTTTCTAGTGGATTACTGCTCCTATCATTGAGCAAGTCACTGTCACCTATCACCAACACTTGCTCCTTTCCTCTCACAAATGTTATGCACAATAGAACATACAGCTATAATTCTAGGCAAGTAATTTCTGTTGCTTCTGAGGCCTGATGCAGGGTAGAGATGGGGTGCCACAAATGATATGCATATGGGTCCACCAGTTTTCCCAGTACAGTTCGGGAACCCGACACATGCAAAGCCAACAGTGCAACAATACCTTTTGTATGTCAGCACACACTTGAATGACAATGGTCCAACAGTCAACCTCCACACACCAAATTGGTTGGCTATGGACCAGTAGCAACTGGAGCAGCCAGCTTCCAAATGGCAACACTGACATTTCTCAATAGCTATGACACGCTGCATGTCGGTACGCTGCTGCTGCCATTCTGGCATTTGTTCAGCACAGATCTCAAAAAGGTGGCCTTCACCATCCTGAAATTCTGTCGCCATTGCTGCTTAACCCAGGTCTACATAACAATCCTCTCCACCAATCGATGCTGGTTTCCCAGCCCCAGAAACGGCATCAGATTGTGTGAAGATGCACTAAGAAGAGCTTACATAGTAACAGTTGCTTAATGTCATCCTCCTGCTTCTATCTCTGCTGCTACTGTTGTAGCCCCAACAGCTGCTTGGTGGTGCAGTGGATGAAGTCCAAAATTGAAGCCATCCAACACCAAGAACTCAAATCAAGCTCAAACAGCCTCTGCATATTTGCAGTTCCCAGAACCATGGTGTGCAGCATTGTTGTTTCCATGCTGGCTGACAGCAACTTGAAAATGTTGCTAACCCCTCTCCATCCTTCCCCCGTCCCATAAGAAGAGGAAGCATGGGACAGAAGGAGTGGAATCATAGGATTCCTAGAGTTTGACCACAAGTCTCAGAATTCCTCCAGCTTCTGCTATGCATACCACAATGCACAGTGAGAAAAATCCCACAATGCATGCAGCTCAGCAGAGAAGTAAAGGATTATGGGATACTCACCTGAAATGCTGCATGTTTAGTGTGAACCATGCTCCACTGTGTGTACACAAACATGCAAGTTTGAAGCCAGAAGAGCTGTCTCATATAGACACTATTTTTGTGGCTTAGATACTGAGCACCAATTAGCATGCATCAACTCAGTGTGAACTAACCCCCATATAGACAGACCCTGTCATGTATTCGGGACAACTGACATTAGATAAAACTCATCCAAGGAAGGCAGTGCATTCTCTCCCTGCTGCTTCTGTAGCAGGCAGTCTGGCTTTATCAGCAGATCCATTTCCTGAAATGGGTCCACTGCCATGGCATAATAAAATAAAATCTTAGCCCTACTCTACACTATGAGGGGGAATTTACCTAACATACGCAACTTCAGCTACAGGAATAGCGTAGCTGAAATCAACATACAGGTCAACTTACCTCGGTGTCTTCATGGCGCTGAGTCGCTCCCCGCTCAACTCCGCCTGTGCTTCTCGGCGCGATGGAGTTCCGGAGTTGATGGGAGAGCACTCGGGGATCAATTTATCGCATCTAGACGAGACACAATAAATCGATCCCTGAAAGATCGATCTGTAGACCTGCCCTTAATTTCTTCCAGACTTACAGCATCAGATCATAACAATTCCTAATGAGCGTTAGTGAATGTGATTCAGTACCCGTTTGCCACCACTAACACCCCTGTTTTCCTAACAATAGAAGAAAGGGGCTTTTACAGGACATTATCAATGGTGATGAAAACAGATCACCATGCTGTCCTACCAGCATATTACTCTGGTACAAAGTGCTTTCTATACATATGAATTAAGCAGCCCTTCAGTTCACTTACATACAATAGGTGTTGTTACACCGATTTCAGCGAGTAATACATTGAGTCAGAAAAAATAAATAAACCTTGCTTGTCCAAGGTCACAAAGTCAGTGAAAGAGCTAGAAACAGAAGTATGGAGTCCATGTTGCTTAGCACTAGGTGACTGGGTAACATCAATCTCAGAGCGTTAACTTATAATAACATAACAATACAAAACAATAACAAAGATGTTTTAATTGTCTTACAGCAATAAAATACAGATAAATATCAGACTGTTTAATTCTTGGCAACATTTGTTTTATTGTATTATTTTAATTAGATTCCTTTTCAAGTCATGATTTTACTTTTAGTTAGTCTACCTTTTAATTCATGAGTTAATTTCAGAAAACTATTCCCTCCCGCCCCCCATTTTGATAGAAGAAAAAACTGGGTTTCCACAGTGGCAGTTTAATATGGAAAATGTTTTTGTTTTTTTTAAAAGACAGTTTTGTTCATCTAACCATTAACCAGCATATTAGTTTAAAAATAACTTCGGAAACAGTGTCTTTCTGAATTGTGATTTTGCCAACACAAAGAAATAGCTCATATATTTATCTATCATTACAGACTGGTTATGAGAACTAGAAAAAGGAATGCAAGGATAGGAACATTAACTTTTATCAATGGTTGAGCTATAACAACCCACTCTTGTTCCAAGTCTCCACTCACACAATGCATCTTTTTACAATAGTTAAAGATGTCTCCCTCTTCACAGCATTTATGGAATTAGCTTGAGATGACACCCACTTTCATATCTCTTTCTCAGGGCAGTGTTAGTATAAAAGGAAGAATGTCTCTGCAAAGGGAAAACCAGAGAGGAGCATTTCCTGTGACTATCAAAGAAATGAGTAAACCAAAATTTTACATAATGGTTTCCTACATCTTTTCTATCCCAGATCCAAATATCCTTAAACATGCCCAGATGCTTGGCTCTTTACATTCAGAGTCTGGATTTAGACATCCCCTTCTTCCTGGCACTACCCAAATCACAGCCACATTCTTACCCTTTCCTTGTTTTCCACAGACCCTGTTTACCTGTCATGCCACATGCACCCTGCATCCTCTAACCTCAGTCATCAGTAGCGGTTCTCTAGCCATCACATCCTATCCTCCTCTTCCCTCACTAGAGGTCAACTGCCCCCCCCCCCTCCACAAATATATGGCATCAGGGAGTGGCTCATCACCATTTCGGGATGCTATCAAATGCCCTTTAGAGGCACACCACAGGACTTAAATCATGCCATGATATGAAAATGCTATAACTCATCACATTATGGTGTCAGACACACTGTACTGCCTCAGACCAAACCAAAACAGAAAACTTGGCCTACATTTTCTTCCCAACTTTAGCTGTTCCTAGGATTTTCTCTCCAAGATCTCCTCTGTCCCATCTCTAGTTCCCTCTTCTCCCAGTGCTTAATTTGGAATGAAAGAGGTGCTGGCGCTCAAGCAATGTTTTTACATTCATAACTAATGCTGCAAGCCCAGAAATGCCATGGCTTAGCGCTGGCAGGCTTGGGTTCAAATTAAGCACTGTCTGCTCCACAGGGACAACTCAACTGCCTTTTATAGCTGAGGAGAAGCTAGCAAAATATACTTGCCACTGTGTGTCAGCTGTAATTTCATTTCATCTTTATGTGGCTGGGACACAGGACTTTGGATAGGCCCCCTTTTTTTTATTTTTCTAGGCCAAAGGTCATTAATAGTAAAACATGTCTCCCTTTGAGGTGTTGTCTCTCCGAATTGACATGGCCCATTCCATTTTAACTTGCAGGATCTGAGAGAATCACAGCACAAGGTAGCATGGCTGCAGACCGTTAGAGAGCTTATCTTTGGGACCTTATTAGGGAGTAGTGGAGCCTTCTGTAAAACTACAAAATTCAACCTTGTAGCTGTATCTTATTTCAAGAGGACTGAGAATTCCCCATATCTCTGGAGAGGAAGAGGGTCAGGAATCATACAACTCCCATTGCAACATTAAACAAAGTATTTCAAGGAAATGACAACACATGGTAAATTAAAATAATTCTTCACGTAAGTGATCATTTCCATGAAAAAAGGACCAAACAGTAACTGGGGTAAAATGTGGGCTACAATAGATTCTCAATTATCCAGGATTGAGTTAACCAGAAAGTGGATTAACCAGGATGTCCAAAAAAAAAAAAATGCGTAACTCGCAGGGCCAGCTCTGGCTTTGTTGCTGCCCCAAGCACACACAAAACAAAAACCCCACCAGGGCACAGGGCAGCCAGTGAACCAACACCCACTCTCCGCAGCGCAGGGTGGCTGGTGAACCAACCCCCCTCCCCATATTTCCTATGGATGGTGATTATCCAGGATTTTATTAACCAGGATTAATTTTTTTCCCTATCATCCTAGATAAACGAGAGTCTACTGTATATTCTTGGACAGGCCACTAATTCTTTTTGTGCCTGCTATGAATTGCAATTACTTTTAACCCACAATCAATCCTGGGTACAAATGTAGGATTTAGCCACTACCTGCTTAAACTGTGGCCAAAATTAGATTGAACTCAGCAGTCTATCATTTGTGCCTACAAAATTAGATGCTGTCTTTCAGTGTCAATGTTTTCAGTTTGTTTGAGAACTATTTTTATTCTTGCTTTCATCTGGATAGCAAAGACAGGCTTGTGTGTGTGTGTGTTTGGTTTGTTTGTTTTTTTTAAATTCTAATACGGAAATTTCCAATTTACCTATGACAAAGCCCAACGAAGAAGAGAGTGATGGGGCTATGAGGGAAGGGTCAAGTGCTTCTCCTCCTTACTGCTGCCATGCAGTCAGCTCTTGCACCATGGGTCCTCTCCTCCACCACCCGATAGATTCACCCAGCCTTGTCCTGCTTCAGCAGCCCATGTCCCCTTTGCTCTGCCCACAGGACTCATTTAGTGATATCCTCAAGACTTGCTAGTAGTATGGGGAGCTGTACTGAGTGCCTGCACAGGTGAGCCAGCCAGAAGAGCGTTTTTTGTGCATGCCATGTGAAAAATTTCTCTGGCATAGAGCCATTTCAGCAGTCCCTTTGGTTTGGATTTACTCAGTCTCTCTCCCTTTTGCATCTTTCCCCACCAACATTTATTGTTACAGGTTATTGTGACATTTTATGAACTTTCACTTTTCACAGCTGAGCTCCCAATAAGGGTAATTATCACAAGAGGAGGGTCAGGACTGAAGTTAGGCCTTCAGGAGTTGGCTGGCCATTGTTTTCTTAGCAAAGGCTTCTGTTTAATTTGAAATTCATTGTTTTTTTAAAAGTCAATGATTTTCTGAAAAAACAAGTTTAAAATAAGGGGATTTAAAAGAAAACTTTAAAAGTGTAATGAAACCCAGTGTTAAAAAAATATATACTAGAGGTTGCCTGACAGAAAGTTCTCCCATCCCTTGGTCAAATCATTTATTGAAAGAGGACCAGGTTTGTAAACTAGATATCATTGCAGGTTTCCTTTGGTCACATATATAATCATGAAAGGTCCTGACTTCAAAGTTCCTTGATGAAATGGTATATATTACATGCAAATCATACCACCTAATGGATGCATAGTCACGCTGTTAGGGAGTTACTTTATTGTACTTGAAATTCTTAACTGGGAAACTTTCTCAAATATATACAAAAATAAATAAAGGATATTCTGGATTCAGTCATGAATTCTGTGACTTTTGCACTTAGAAAGCTATCGAAGTAATGTCAAGATGAATCAACAGAATTTCCCTGCTCTTCTTTAAATATCACTGTGCTCTCACTGGCACTATCTTGAAATAAGTTAAATTTAGAACTATAAATTACAAAGTTGTGCTCCGCTTCTATATATCCTAAGGTTCTTGGCCCACTTCTTGGATTCAGCTGGCATGGGTTGGTATTTCTCATAGGAAACCAGTATTTAAAACAAATCCAGTCCTATAAATATTTCATGATTTTTTGGCATCTGGATCCATCTCTTTCGGGATATCAGATTTTACCAGGGGGACTTTTAACTTTCTATCTAATGTTATTCTATCTGACTTTTATATTACTAGGATGTATGTTTACTTTAGATTTAAAGTGGAGCTATTATCTTTAAAGGTAACTAAAATAATTTCTCATTCTTCCATATTTATTTCCTGTCAAGGATTTCCAGATCAAGTTGGCTTAGTTTACAAGTTGACATATCTCTGTCAACCCTGCAAATGCATCCTAGTCTCTGTAAATTCACTGGAAGGAGAAATAGTTGAGCAACTTGGGACCTCTTGTTCAGGACCAAATTCTGTGATCCTTATTCAATGATACTTTGCCTGAAAAAATGCTAAGTAAATACACTCAGAGCAATGTGTACATTTAAAAACAAAACAAAACCCTACCAGAACAAAACACTTCACTGTACACACACATCTCGCCTAGGGAAAGGATGAGAGTGAGTGAACCACCCATGACAAAATGTTAGTCATGTCACTTAATGAACTACTGGACGGTGCTCAGATGCTACAGTGAGGAGCATAACATAAGAGCAGACATCGTAATCTGGATTACTGACGAGATATTGAGTATATTTTAAATCCTAGAAAAGAAAATCTATTATATTAGGCAGTTGTGGTCACTAAATAAATTGAAAGTTCCCGTATTAGTTTGAAAACAAGTTTAAAGCTTACCAGGTTGATGAGGAACCTCAGGTCTGGCTGTGACCACACTAAGCACTGAAAGTTTAGATCCTGACTCTGTTCCCATTGATATCAGTCGGAAACCTTTCCAACTTCAGGCCCTTATTGTTTACTGTGCACTAACTTCACACACTGAAACCTTGCAATTTCCTGAAAGTTTGCATGTATTTCTTGGTCATAGCATAGGGAAAGCAATGTGATTATAGCCCTTATATTCGTTTTATTTCTCAGAATAGTTTCACATTAATTTTCCCTTGTAATTCTCAATACTTTTCTAATTACATTCATGGAACAAATGTGGGGCCAATGTTTTGGGTAAAATAATATGTCTAACTCTTATGGATAGATATGAAACTGGCTATTTTAGGGATTTACGCTGATTTTAAAAATTGCTTAGCCCAGTGGCTGTAAGAAGTCTATGCTCTATTTCAGAAATCTTGAATTTAAGATATTTTAAGTTAATATTTTTAATTTAAAATTAACAGACTACATTCTCCCTCAGCTGGTACAGGTAGGATGACCAGATAACAAGTGTGAAAATTTGGGGCCGGCGGTGGGGGTAATAGGTATCTATATAAGAAAAAGCCCCCAAAATCAGGACTGTCCCTATAAAATCAGGACATCTGGTCACCCTAGGTACAGGTCTGCTGAGTTCGGTGGAGCGACATCAATTTATACTGACTGAAGATCTGGCACATACTTTTTCCTCTTAGTGTCATTCTATTCACTGTATTTTCAACACTTAGGACTAAGCTCTGCACTTGGATGTTCATGGTGACTCGAAGGGCAAAATGTGGCTCTTACAGATTGAATGATAAAAGTAATCACAAAAGATCCTCCGCTGGTCAGTCCCTACATTCACAATTTTGGTGGCTAGATATTCTAAGTGGATTGCCCCCTGCTGTGAAACATGCTCCTTCTTACCATCCGACAAGCCTTCATTTTGCAATCCTTCGGAGTATGGTTTTATTACCTTGCCCACTGGCAGCATTGCACATGGTGAACTCATTTGGTGCTGAGTGTGGCTAAAGGTCAGAATAGTTTATTTACTTGCTGTTGTGATTGGGGTATACAAATGTACTTGTTATTTTATATGCTGCCTTGATACCATTCTGTGACTAATGCATTTTTATGTTTAAAAATACAAAAAAAAAAATTGACTGAGATAGACCTAAGCCAGAATCTTAAATCCAAGCACCTGAAACTTTGAGGGGTTTTGAAATTTAAACCTGGATCCCAATCTAAATTTCTTCAAACGCTTTTTTTCTTTATTATAGGCTGAACCAAATACTGTAATCTGAACACCATTGAATTTCAAGTTGTTTGTTAAGGATGCAGATGGACTTGCACCTGAAAACTGAGATGTGAATGTCAAAAATATTTATTCATAAATGCATAGATTTTTAAGACTAGACAGGATCACTATGATCATTTAATCTGGCCTCCTGTGCAATACAGTGCAAAAAATGTCACCAAGGGATTCCAGCATCAAGCCTATAAATTTCTGGTTGAATTAATACATCATTTATAAAGCCATCCCATCTTGTTCTAAGTATTCAGGTGAAAGAACATCTATCACATCCTTAGCTAAAATCGTGGTTAATTGCCTTCACATTAAAAACATGCCTTATTTCTAGTTTTAATTTGCCTAGCATCAGCTTCCAGCCTTTGAGTCCTATTCTGTCTTTGTCTGCCACATTAAGAACCTTCTGCCAGCAGAAATCTTCTCCCTGTGTAGGTACATATAGATTGAGATCAAGACACCTCAGCCTTCTCTTGGATGAGCTAAATAGAATGGGCTTCTTTAGTCTCTTAATATAAGCCTGACTTTCCAGATTTCAGATCATTCTTGCAGTGCTTTTCTGAAACCTTTCCAATTTATCAAGATCATTTTTGAAATGTGGACACCAGAATTGGACATCTTCTTCCAGTAATGGTATCAATAATGCCATATACAGTGGTAATAACATCTCCCTACCTTTACCTGATATCTCTTTGCTTATACATACAAGATCTCATTTGCACTTACCCACCACATCAAATTGCACCTTATTTCAGTTGGTTATCCACCAAGATCCTGAAGTCCCTTCCAGAGTCACCACCTTCCAGAATTTAACCAACTCTTTGTTGAAGAAACAAACTCAAACTTTTTACTGTATTATATTTGCTTTCCATGAACTTTTGCACAAGTAGAATTTGCATCTCATTTGGAAGCTCCTTGGGTTTCTGTGCATTCACGGCATAGAATCAGCTTGTGATTGCCTTGATGATCAGTTACGCACACGAGAAGTCCCATCAATTTTAATGGGATTCACGTGAGCAACTGACTGCTACAAGGGAGATCACAATCTGGTCCTAATTTATTTGACCACTACAATCTGCATTTAGTGCTTAATCCATCAATGGCAATGGAAAGACTTCAACTGATGTCAAGGCACAGTCTAGTGAATAGTACAATGCAGACCAATGCCTCCACAGGGAAATTGCAATAGGAGGAATGTCACAGAGTGCCAGGCCAAGCGAGACTGCGCTGCTAGGATTCCTATCCCAGAAAGTCAGAAGGATAAGAATCAAAGTGGTGAGACACGTGATTGGCAAAGATAAAGTTTCAGAGACTTCAGAATGTGTAGAAAGACTTGTATGATCTGTGTGTGTGTTCCCTCCAGAAGGTTGTATGGAAGATTAGAACCCATCTAAACTGCAAAGCATAGCTGTGGCCAGTAGCTCTTCAGTAGAATACCTAACATTAGAACATAACAAGAATTATTTACTATTTAATGTTTAATGTGCAACTCCTTTAACTGAACTACCATGCAGTCTCACGAAGGCATGCCTTTACCTTTCTCTGCCAAGCTCTCATTTTTATTTTATAACCTGGTGCACGAGTTTGATTCTTGGGTGAACTCACCTAGAGTTACATGCTCTTGTGATAGATGGAGCACCTGCAACACTTGACTTCAGAGTTTGTGGGTTTGATCATCACAGTTTACCACCACTGTCAGATTTCACTAGTAGATATCACTACTCACTTTGGATCAGACTAAGGCCTAATATAAGTCGGTGGGTCAGCTGCAAGAGATTGAAAAAATAGATCACTTTGAGGTCAGGATGCTTCTCTGACAAATATCCCAACAATCCAGCTTCTTGAGTGAATATGCTTGGGATGATTAGGCTTCCTCATAAAATTCCCAGTGCTTCCTGCTTCAAACAAGGTTGGAACTTGGAGATTCAGAGGCACGTGAGAAAAATTGTAATAGGGGACGGGAAAGTCATTCAAACAACTTCAAATCTCATAAAAAGGTCCAATAAAGAGAGCTCTGTTAAAGTTTTGGATGAAGATTTAGGTCAATTTTTACTTTGACAAATGATTATCTCCTTTATAGTTATTAGATCACGAAACCAGCTACAGTGGGCTAAGTTCATTTCTGGTATAAGAAGCTCCAGTGATGTCCACGTTATGCCAGAACACCAGTGATATATTTGACCTGGTACATTTGGTTTTGAGAAGAGTCTCTTGGTTTATTTTCATGCCATAGTGAAGGAAACAACCATAGAAAGAATACCAAAGAACCAACGCAAATAGCTAACTTTGTCTCAAACATTAATAGAAATAACTAAGGTGCTCCTTACTCAGGTCTAAATATAGGGCATCATGACATTACAGGAAGCTACAAGGAGCCAGGAAATGCCAGAAATAGTAAAGAAAAAAAATGTATTAGCCATTATACAACCAGCATCCAAATGGAAACTTCCTGATGCTAAATCTTTCCCCAGTGAAACTCCAAATGACAAGCTTAGTCTTACAGCTAGTACCAGTCCCTGCGACAGCTGTTTGGATAAGGCTCTCATTGCCCTAGTAAAGTCAAAGCCTATTTTAAAAACATTGGTTTACAATATATTGAGCCAATCAAATAGTTCTCATGCAGCAGAAATTCTACCCCATCACTTGGCCTGCATTGCACAAGACCATTTTCCTCAAAAAGGTTTCCAAAACAAATGGCTCACATTATTTTAGGGGGAACAAGAACATATAAATACTCCAAAAGGTACAGGATGAAAAGGGAGAAAACATACTTCTTAACTGAGCCATGAAACTTTTCTGTAATAAATCTGCTCCTTCCAATCCAGTCTAAATAAAGCTGCTGACATGTGTCAGGCCCTACATCTGGAGGTCTAAGCAGTGACAGATGTCAACTATACAGACCTGGCAAATTGCTATTTGATTTTTTTATTTTCCAGATGGCTTGACACAGAATAGCTGGATTTTTTTTATGAAGGGGGAGAAAGAGAAAAATTGTCTCAGAGATCTTGCACAAATAGGGAAAGGCGCCCAGACTAGTCTCACCCACTCACAGCTCAGCCTTTCTGATGTATAAATTAAAGGGGGATGTCTTCCTTGGGAAATTGTTTTTTTTCCCCCTCCTTCTCTTTAGGAAAAATGAAGGTGCTGAATCTGGACTTCACTAAGCAGAGATTTTAGTCTGTCAATTCCATCCGTAGCACTGATCAAACGCACAGAGTATTGCTGGGTAACAACATCCAGAGTATAACATCTTCTAAGTGGTTGTCATGATATAATAATTTCTGGGTTTGCCCACATAAGACCACCAAACTGAGTCAGCCCAAGGGTCCATCTAGGCTGGTGTCTTGTCTGAGACAGTGGCCAATGCCAGACGCTTCAAAGGGAATGAACAGAATAGGGCAATTTTCAAGTAATCCATCCCCTGCCATCCACTCCCAGCTTCCGGCAGCTAGAGGCGTAGGACACCGAGAGCATAGGGTTGCATCCCTGACCATCTTGGCTAATAGACATTGATGGACCTACCCTCCATGAATTTATATAGTTCTTTTTTGGACCCACTAATAGTTTTCGCCTTCACAACATCCCCTAGAAACAAGTTCCACAGATTGACTGTGTGGTTGTGTGAAGAAGTACTTCCTTTTGTTTGTTTTAAACCTGCTGCCTATTAATTTCATTGGGCAATCCCTGGCTCTTGTGTTATGCAAAGGACTACATAATACTTCCTTATTCACTTTCTCCGCACCATTAATGATTTTATAGACCTCTCTCAGATCCCCAATTACTTGTTTATTTTCCAAGCTGAAAAGTCCCAGCCTTTTTAATCTCTCCTCATATGAAAGCCCTGTCTCATATCCCTCATAATTTTTGCTGAATTTTTCTTTTCCAATTGTAATATCTTTTTTTTTTTAGATGGGGACACCAGAACTGCACACAGTATTCAAGATGTGGGCATAGCATGGATTTATATAGTGACATTATGATATTTTCTGTCTTATCTATCCTTTTCTAATAGTTCTTAACACTCTGTTAGCTGTTTTGATTGCCACTGCACACAGAGCAGATGTTTTCAGAGAACAATTCACAATGACTCCAAGATCTCTTTCTTGAGTAGTAACAGCTAATGTAGCTCCCATCATTTTGTATGTATAGTTAGGATTATGTTTTCCAATGTGCATTACTTTGCAGTCATCAACATTTTATTGAATTTCATCTGCCATTTCATTGCCCAGTTTCGTGACAGTCTCCCAGCTACCAATACTCTAACTCTGGCCACAGTTGAGAAAGCCACAGACAAAGTAAGCAGCACAACTCCTTTCATTCAAGCCTTATATGACCTGTATCACATATAAGTTTATTTGTATAAGCAACCGGGTGATTTGGAGAGGGGGATTACTCACGGTAAATTCAGAGATATACCTGACTTACACAAAACAGATGTGAGGCATTCTAAACTTAGATTTGGGTTTACCCCATTTTAGAGAGAGAGGCTATTCGCAAAAGTAAGTGTTGATTCTAATCCATGCAATCATCCATGCCCACAAAACAGACAAATTAAAGAGAGTTTAAGTGTAGGATTTCTGCACAAGACTCTCTCAGCAAATGTATCAATGGTCTGAAAACATTTAAACAGGGATTTCATTGATGAAATTGTTTCTCAAATTCTCCAAGTGGAGATTAAACACACTGAGAGATGGCATAAAAATAACAAAAAGGTTAGTAAAGAGCATAAACAAAATTAACAGGAATTCCTTTGGGCTGAATGTTAGAATGGTATGGAGCCAAAACTATTGAAATGTCCGGAACCCAGACAGCGCCGAACTAGTTCACAAGTTCATTCAGGGTAGGAAATGGTGGGAAACGTGGTCAGACACTTCTGTCAGTTTGAAGAATATCTGTGGGGCTTTGACAAAAATGATGTATGTTCTCATTCAAATGCACCAAAAGTTATTTAACTTACTTCCCTTTTGTGTCTGTACTCAGCCTGCCTGAAAAGGCTGAAATATTTTGTCCCACAATGCATTTTTGGTCCATTGATTAATTTATTTTCCATCCCCTTCCGCTCCCAGAAATATATGTTTACTTTCAGTAACCACAGCTATTAAAACACCATTCTAGGCTCCGGCTGTCTTTATCCTCTTATCCTTTACTGTCAGGTGTTTTCTTCTCAGCCATCTGCTGCCTCCAAACCACCATGCTATAAACCACCATTCCACCCACTACTGGCATAATTTATAGCAGTTCTCCAACTGTGGTCCATATACCAATGATGCACTTGCTGGTGGTCCATGGAGAGCCAGCTGGTTACATCATGCTGGCTCTTCTTCTTGTTTTCAGCTATAAATGGCATTAAAGACAGCTAAAAAAAATCATTATTTTCCTAATATTGCTTTCCAGCATAAGCCTCTGCTGTACTTGCCATAAGGATATGGAAGGGATGTTACATCACAAGTTCAATATTAAAATATGGTCTCAAATGGGTGGTCGGGACCCCCAGGGGGTCACAAGGTGATTACATGGGGGGTCACGAGCTGTTAACCTCCTCCCCAAACCCCACTTTGCCTCCAGCATTTATAATGGTGTTAAATATATTAAAAAGTGGTTTTAATTTATAAAGAGGCGTCACACTTAGAGGCTTGCTATGTGAAAGGAGTCATCAGTAAAAAAGTTTGAGAGCCACTGGTCTAGACTGTAAAAGAGTTGGAATGCCCCTGATTTATAGTTATTACTACTCTGGAGTATTGGCTGTATTGGCTCTGGGTATTAGCTGAGGAGAGTAGGGCTTCGGTTAGTGACTAGATAGGAGACATGTAAGAGCTACAAGAATTGGCATGAATTCACTGGATGGTACCCTTCCTTCTGAATTCACACCGAACCAAAGATCCAGCATAAAGTGCCAGGCATTTTACTATTAGAACTGATTTTTGCATTTAAGTTGAATTTACAGTTCTTACAAGTGTCCATTCAAGCCTGAATGGTACACTGGAATTTAAATTAATCTTTGAGATTTAGTCAAAACGTAGAAATGCTACAATTTATAAACTGTTTTGGAGCAACCTATTTGAACTGCAAATCTTCTGATGTGTTAAAGTAGAACAATCTAAATTGCCTCTAACCCCAACACAGTCACACCTATATTTGTTTCTGAGTAGAGAATAAGGCTTCCTCTGTGGCAAAGTTAGAGTACATGGAACATAGCAGCCTGAGCAAGATGTCAAGGAGTGGGAGAAGCCATGGTTCAGCATTGACTGGGTTCAGCAGAGGTGGGAAATACAAAAGGTACCACTTTTAGTGTTGCAAATTATTTCCTTTCCAAGGCCATTCCTTGGAGCAAAGGGGAAGCATTGAGACTCTTTGGATTTGCATCCACATAGTGATTTCCACCAGAGCAGAATGGGTATAAAATGCTACCATTCTAATCTGGTAGCATTTCACATCCACTTTCATTACTGTAAACAGCTACAGAAGATTTATAAAGAAGTGCAGATTCAGATCCCTTTAGTGACAATCACTTCCCGGTGCTCCTATGGGGCAGCACAGCTGTGCATTAGCCTAGACTCAAGGCTGAGCCAAAAGGGTCAGTCTAACCCTTAAAAATCGAATTAATACAAATCCATGGAGTAAAAATGGGAAAGGATTTGCAACCTAACACTCGTGTTCTTGCTGTTCATTGAAAAAGGAATGTTAACCATTCACAGACCATGTGTCTGTGTTTCTCAGCCTGTGGTTGTGTGACCTGGAAATTGTTCTCTTCTAATCCGGATGCACATAGCTTCCAGGAAGCCAGCAGAGCAAGAACAATTTGGGTTAGTAATCTATTTGTTGAGGCAACCATCAGCTCTGTCAATTTGCAAGCAAGTTGTTGGAAATGCTGACTGAAATTAAAAAGGGATTTTAGATACAGACATTTGCTAGTTTTGGCTGTAAGCATTCAGGACTAAGTCCTCAGCCCAGTTCCCTCCTCTCCCCATCCCCATCCAATTTCAACAGAGCTGTCCACCAAAGCTGCAGAGGGGAGAGCAAAAAAAATTCTCTCCATTCCAGGCCATGAAGCTGCACCAGAAGCCCTGGAGTTGCAATGGCCAATATCACAGAATCATAGAAGATCAGGGCTGAAAGAGACCTCAGGAGGTCTAGTCCAACCCCCTGCTCAGAACAGGACCAACCCCCAACTAAATCATCCCAGCCATGGCTTTGTCAAGCCAGGCCTTAAAACCTCTAAGGATGGAGATTCCACCACCTCCCTAGGTAACCCTGAAAAGACTGAGATATTCTGCCCCAAAATTCATTTTATGATTCTATTGTAGCACAAGTAATTTTATGCCCACTTTGCAGAGAAAGTTTTCTCCTGAGACAAAACAAGCCAACTTTTGCTCTTAGATTCAGCAACCCCACTAATTTTAATGGAGTCCACTCCACTGTGATAGAAATCTAAATTCAGTTTCCTGCCTCCTCAATATGTTTTAAGAAATCAGAGCATGGATTCATAGATTCTAAGGCTAGACGGGACCATTATGATCATTTAGTCTTACCTCCTATAGAAAACAGGCCATAGAACTTTCCCAGAATAATTTCTACAGCAGATCCTTACAAGAACATCCAATTTTAATTTTAAAATGGTCAGCGATGGAGAATCCACCATAACCTTTGGTAAATTCATGCAATAGTTATTTACCCACACCATTAAGAATTTACACCTTATTTCCATTCAAACTTTGTCTAGCTTCAGCTTCCAGACATTCCCCATATCCCCCAAATTTTCCAGAGTCACTACTTCCTAGGATAGAGTCTCCCATCATATAAGTATGCCCTACATTCTTTGTTCTTAGAGGCACACATTTACATTTATGCATTTTAATATGCTATTATTTGCTTGTACCCAGTTTACCAAGCAATCAAGATCGCCCTGAATCAGTGACCTGGCCCCTTCATTTTTATCAATCCCCCAGTTTTGGAGTGACCTGGAAACTCTATCAGTGACGATTTTATGTTTTCTTCTAAGTCACTGATAAAAATGTTAAAATAGCATCTGACCAAGAACCTCTCTCTGCAGGACCTCACTGAAAACAGACCCCTTCAATGATTATTCCGTTTACAATTAAGTTTTCAGACCTATCAGTTAGCTAATTTTAATCCATTTAATGTGCACCATGTTTATTTTATATCTTTCTAGTTCTTTAAAAATTTCATGCAGTACCAAGTCACATGCCTTACAGAAATCAGATTACATTATGTCAATATTATTACCTTTACCAACAAAATTTGTGATCTCAGAAAAAAAGATATCAAATTAGTTTGACAGGATCTATTTTCCATAAACCCATGTTGACTGACAGTGCTGATATTACCCTCCTTTAGTTATTAATCATGTCTCAGATCAGCTGCTCCTTTATCTTGTCCGCTCAGTAGGGTGACCAGATGTCCT
Organism: Dermatemys mawii; assembly: GCA_007922305.1. Classification (NCBI taxonomy): domain Eukaryota; kingdom Metazoa; phylum Chordata; order Testudines; family Dermatemydidae; genus Dermatemys; species Dermatemys mawii. The sequence goes on along the minus strand of ML677350.1, from coordinate 22,948,549 downwards.
AATTTCATAAGGACAGTCCCTATTTTGGGATTTTTTTTAATATAGTCTTATATAACCCCCCCACCCCCCCCCCCATCCCCACCCCGATTTTTCACATTTGCTATCTGGTCACCCTATAATTACCCAGATGCCCCCATTTATCCTTTTTAAAAATTAGCACATTAGCTTTTTTTCAGTCTTCTGGAACTTCCCCAGTGCCCCCAGGCTTATTGAAAAACAACATTAATGTTCATGAGAGCTCCTCAACCAGTTCTTTTTAAACTCTTGGATGCAAGTTATCTGTTTAACATCCTCCGGAGATACTAATAGAATGGAAAGACTTCATATGCTTTATTTTCATGATCAGTGCACATTTCCATCTCCATGTCAGTACTGGATTTCCGCTGATATGCAAATGAACATGCCCTTCTAAAACACAAGTGACTTCATTAGACACCTCTTCACTTTCTTCCTCCAAAGTCAAGTAAGTAAGTAAGTAAGTAAGTCCAAAGATCATTTCTGATTCAGAGAGCCTATACTCTAAAGAGGTAATTTCAAGGGGACCACATAAGATTCTCATCTAAGAAGGACACTTAACTGTTCAGCTATCCTTCCCTAAACCAATCCCCACTGCCATGCACACTCAGTGAATATCAGTATTCACAAAAATGACAGAGACCTAGCTGAAGCCACACTTGAAACAAGTACTATGCAAGTTCCCATACTTAAACTTATCAGAATTTTAATACATGATATCCTGTGTATTCTGGATCCTTGAGCAAAGATGTCCAGTCAATAATTAAGTTCAATTTAGAAAATTTACAATATGGTAGTTATGAATATTTCTGGGCTTGTGATTCCTCTAACACAGGGGTGGGCAAACTTTTTGGCCTGAGGGTCACGTCGGAGAATAGAAATTGTATAGTGGGCCATCAGTGCTCACAAAATTGGGGTTGGAGTGTGGCAGGAGGGAGGTGAGCTCTGGGGTGGGGCTGGGGATGAAGAGTGTGGGATGTAGGAAGGTGCTCTAGGCTGGGACTGAGGGGTTTGGAGGGCAGGAGGGAGATCAGGCCTGGCAGGGGTGCAGGAAGGGGTGCAGGTTCCGGCTGAGGGTATGGGCTCTGGGCTGGAGCTGGAGAAGAGATGTTCGGGGTGCAGGAGGGTGCTCCAGGCTGGATCAAGGGGTTTGGAGAGTGGGAGAGGAATAAAGGCTGAGGCAGACGGTTGGGACATGAGGAGAGGCTCCCGGAAGCAGATGAAGCGGCCAGGTAGCTCTGCATGCAGCTCCATCCACAGGCACCACCCCTGAAGCTCCCATTGGAGTGCCAGAAGGGGCCATTGGAGCGTGTAGGATCCAGAGTGGGGCCAAGCCACATGGTGTGGCCCCTGACCCAGTGTCCTGGTCAGAGCACCGGAGCAGGGCCAAGCTGCATGGTGTGGCTCACGGGCCAGCTTAAAATAGCTCGTGGACTGGATCCAGCCCCCGGGCTGTAGTTTGCCCATCCCTGCTCTAATAGGATAATCTGAAGTTACACAGACATTTCTGGATATTCACAAATTCCCAAAAAGTCGCTTTCGGGGCCCATGAAACATCGCAGTGTTGGAAAGTCATGATGCTTTCACACAACAACCTGACGACTTTGTGTCAATGTCATCATTTGATGACCTAGGGTGATGGCAACATATGCCAGTGCCATAAAGTGACTATACATCAAAGTAATTGTATAGACAGAAACATTATATCGCAAGGGCCAAATGTATTCCACTGGACAAAGTGACCACAAAGACAATCCTTCACAAGATGTGCAAGTCTCTTTCATGTGCCATATCCCCTAAGTACATAACATATGAACAACTATCTTATGTCAGACCAATGGTCCATCTAGCCCAGTATTCCTGTCTTCTGACAGTGGCCAATGCCAAATTCTTCAGAGGGAATAAACAGAATGGAGCAATTATCCAGTGATCCATCTCCTGCCATCCATTCCCAGCAACCAGAGAGTAGGGACACCCAGAGCACGGGGTTGTATCCCTGACCATTTTGGCTAATAGACACTGATGGACCAATCCTTCATTAATGTAACTATTTCTTTTTTGAACCCAGTTACAGTTTTGGCCTTCACAACATCCCCTGGCAATGAGTTCCAAAGGTTGACTCTGCACTGTGTGAAGGAGTACTTCCTTTTGTTTGTTTTAAGCCTATGCCTAGGTGACCTCTGGTTCTTGTGTAATGTGAAAGAGTATATAACACGTTCTTATTCACTTTGTCCACATCATTCATGATTTTATAGATATCATATCCCTCCTTAGTCATCTCTTTTCCAAACTGAAAAGTCCCAGTATTTTTGTGTCTTCTCAAATGGAAGCTGTTCCATACCCTTAATCATTTTTGTTGCCCTTCTATGTAACTCTTCCAGTTCTAATACATCTTTTTTGAGATCGGGACACCAGAACTCCATGAAGTAATTCAAGACAGTTTAATTGCTTTATACTCACTTAAAACCCAACCTCACAGCTCAAATTCAAAGATAAATCTGTACTACAAAACTTAATGGTAGAAGACAGATAAAACAAGCAAAATGAAATACACTGCTCAAGTCTGATCACAAAGATACCAAACATCACTTTCAGCTTTCATAGCACTCCTTCCAGCCACGATCCACACAGAGAAAGGAACAGCTTGGTCATCTACAATATATTCAACTTTGAAGGCCATATTACCTGACAAAAATAATTTTGCTAGGGGTGTATACAGATAAGTGAACTTCAATATCCAAGAGAAAGTGGAACTTTTCATTAGGACATATTACATATCTTTACAATTTCTCCAGAACATCTCTCAGTTGATATGGGATTTATATTTGAACTTGCATGTTTGCTGTCATATAATTTGTAAATATGGAAAGAAAAAAGATCTTAAAAGAAAATATCAAAATATCTTGATCACTTCCTGACAAAATTTATGGCAAAATGTTAACAACTCTGAGTTCTGGATATGTGAGGGGATTTCCAAAATACAGTATTAAAAGCAGTCTTCAGGATATCAACATTTATTCAAAGCTAGTTTTGCAAAAACCAAGCTTAGTGGATGTAAACAGCAGCTGACCAATTTGTCCATTAACCTCTACTCCTGTGAATGGTATATTAAGGACTCTTATTTCAATACCATGCACGAGTGATTCACCTTGCCAAATTTTAAGAAGTGGATGGCTGTATATCTATATTTGGAGCTAAAATATTTACAGTGATAGAAGGAAAATCTGAGGGTAATGCTATAGTACCCACCGGATCGGCGGGTAGTATTCAATGTTTCGGGGATCGATTTATTGCATCTCACCGAGACACAATAAATAGATCCCCAAAAGTACTTCCATTGACTCCGGAACTCCAGCTCTGCAAGAGGAGTAAGCGGAGTCGACTGTGGAGCTGCTGCAGTCAAGTTGCATACTGTAGTTGCGTACCATAGTTCGAAACCCCCCTCCCCGCCCCGCTAGTGTAGCCCAGGCCTAAGACACCTACCAAATTCAATAAGTGATTATGTTAATTCTCCACAGGGATATTACTGGAAATTTTGATATTCTCCTACTGAAGTAATTGGAAAAAATATGCTGTGGTCACACACAAAAATTCTACCTTACTTGATTCCTGAATTGCATGCAGTTTCCTTCTATCATTTTGAACATACAATACAATTACCTGTATTTCACCAGACTTACCTGGAATGTTTTTCTGGGGATTGGGTTTTTTTTAATTTTATTTTAATACAAAGGTCGTCTTACCCTTGTTTGTTAATCATTTGGGAGGTTACAGTATGCAATGTGCATGGATCTGTGTTTTCACCTGTTTTGGGTCAGATTTGATTTGTGTTTTGCTATATTATTTATGTTCGTATTTTAAGCCAAATTAAATTGTATGAAGTTACTTCAAAATAAAAACAGGGCAGTGGAAGATGAGGTAAGGTCAAAGGGGCTCTTTGCTGTGGCCTCAATCATGCCTGTATGCTCCAATTGCTCCATCAGGGATTCTGTCATTATAGAGTAGAGGAGGTCCCAATTCAGGGCCCTTGGGATTTATCAAAATGTCCAGCCCACTTATTGACCTCTCCAAAATTAAGTTTCCCTCCTGAATCACTTCCTACCAGTCTGAAGCTCCTCAGTTTGGGGCACCGTCATTGGCATGAGATATAGGAAATTGTTCAGTGGTATTCCAAACAGAGGGATTCTGCTTCCAAGCAGATTGAATGTGAAAGGAAGGAAGAAACTGAAGAGGTGGAGTAGCCATGAGCATGTCCTGGCACATGAAACATTGCTCCAGAATAGCATGATGAAAAAGGAGAACAACCAGAACATCCCTCAACACATGATGTCGAGCTCCAAGACATTAATCATTACTAAAAGAAATTCACAGGCTCTTGTCACCATCCTGGGAGGCGTGAAGAGAGCTTGTCCAAGAATGATGTTGTATAGCACAACAAACCTTGGCTTGAATCAACATTAATCATCCCGTGGACATCATCACCAAAATAAAGAAACTGCGGGTTTCTTTCTGTTGGACTGGTTGGTCTGACGATATTTCTTTTTTTCTTTTTCAATATTTATGGATTTAAAGTTTTATTGCTACCCACTTGTTTAAATTTTAGTTTCAAACACATTACCAGAGGGAAAAGTCATATTTGTGAGCTAAAATAGACTGGAACTCTTGAGAAAGATGTAGAGAAAGAAAACAAAAATGTAATCAGAACAGAGTCTGAATTTGTTTGATCTCCTTTCAAGGCACAGCTCCTTGGTTACAGCAGACTAGAACGTCATACAATGCTAGCAGCACATTTGTTTATAGGTCAGCTAGATTGCCAGTATTAAGTTCATTATTTTGAAAATTAATTAGGAATATGTTTTAACTGTTATTGCTTTTTGAAGGAGTGGTGCTATCCTTCCCACTAGTGACAGGTGAAACTCTAAAGGTTCTGATGTTTGCACAGAATAAACATCCCCAAGACTGAAGCACGGATCCTCAGCTGGAGCAAATTATCATACTGCCATTGAAGTCACTGGCTTCCATGGAGCTATGACAATTTACACCAGCTTAGAATTCACCCATTAATTCTAAGTGAGCCTTATCTGAACTATCCAGACATTTTAGGTTTGCAAAATTGAGACCAATTCTGGGGAAAAAAATACCTCCATTTAGGATGCTACTACTTCAAAATGGTCCCTTTGGCTTCAGTTGGTAGCAAGAACCATACTCAGCGGTAAGGTTTTGAATGATTGGGCCCTTAGACTGGAAATCAATCCTATGAAATAGGTGTTAACAAGATGTCCTGTTTACATGATATTTTTATTCAAACCTCAGAGTGATGGTGCTGCAATATTTCTGCACTTCTATCGAGAACTAGGAGGTGCCCAGACATATAAATATTTTTTAATAAATTATCATAATTATTTAGAATCTTAAAGGTGGAGTTTTTGAGCAAAACTTTGGGTTAGTTGTTGGAATAATTTATTACTAATTATGCTATTACTTAGGTGTCATCAGTAAAAGAACAGAGAGGGGAGAAATCCAATAAAAATAGGGTGAAAAATTCTACTGTTGGCAAAGACTGAAAAAAAATGGAAACTTTTTTTTAAAAGGGAGAGAGACCTTCTAATGAAAAGAAAACACAATGGCTAATATTTTAATAGCGAAGCAGGTGGTTAATCCTTATATCTCCCTTTAAAATTAAATGGAAAAGGTGTGGCAAAAATCTTATTCACTGATTTGAAAATCTCAGCTGACATCCACACACTTCATGTGTTGACCACCTACTTGGGACAGCCTAATTTTTGCAAAGCCCGCAGAGCCTGTAGCCCTAATATGTCATGCAGTTCCTGTGGGAATGGAAATATGGATGTTTCAAAAAGCTGAATCGCCCTCATGTTTAAATGATAGGAAAAGAACATGAATTAGAACTTGTTTTGCCAGTCTTGCAATATCATAATCTAGCTTGCCGGTGATGCAATGTTCAGATGCCATATTTCACACTTTCTTTAATTTACTGCTATGTACTGTTTGAATTTATTAACAGTGACTATAGCAATCTGTTTATACAGAACTCTTTCTCTTGGAGGAGCCCAAAATTATTTATGAACCTGACCAACTGATGTGTGAACTGATTATAGGAATGATTTGCCCACCAACAAAATGCAACCACCTCTGAGAGATGAAGTGTAGCAGCTGTTTAACAGAGCCCAGTATAACAAACCAAGTTGAGGACAAGAAACAAAGAATAATCTTGCTTAGAATATGACCAGAATATCAGAGGTTACACCACGATTTTTGTGGAAAGTCCCAACAGCTTTTTAATTATCACAATGTAATACTTACCACATAAGAAGTTCGATAATACAATAGTTTCCAGCCCACCACTTTATGTCAAAAGGCAGAGATTTCTAAATAGAATCAAACAGTTTTCTAGACCTAAGAAATGCTGGCTGGTGTCTTTTACCCAGAGAAAAAGCAGGGACAGCCAGTGCTATGCTGTAGAACTATATCTTGGAATATTGAGTCTGTTTCCTGATTACAGCACTACGGAAGGCTGCAGTGAATCAAACGCCTTCACAAAATGCAGACAAATGGTTGGGAGTTCACGAAGACTAGAAGGGTAAAATCAGGACAATGCAACAAATCCTAATTTAAAAACAAAAAGTCACTAGAGTAGTCACTTTGAAAATCATGTGAGACTTGGGGCAATCTGTATAACTAGAGTCAGATCACGACCATCACAGCCACACCTAGATCTCCCCTCCCTTGAATGGAAGGGGAGAAGGACCATCAGCCACCTCTGCAACACTATTTCCCAGCCCTCCCCAACCTTTGTGGAGGAGATCCACATGAGGAACTGGGAGGGTCAGCAAGTAGGAGGGCATTCACTGAGTGGGGTAGGACTGTGGACATACACCATCCCCAAGGAGTTTTCTATGCTAAAGAAATGGGGAACTTGTGAAGGGATTGTTGGAGTGCTTCCCTGTGGCCAGGCATGGTATATTAACTCTCCCAGGCTGGAACCCCCCTTCCAATGGCTCCTCTGGTGGTCCCCATCTTCCCATGCCTTACCCCCCTACCCCCCTCAGGTCACAATTTAGGCCACTGTTTCTGTGGTAACAAAGTCCCCAAAATAAACAATCTACTATCCTTAAAATGACAAAGAGTCCTGTGGCACCTTAAAGACTAATAAAAATATTGAATCATAAGCTTTCAAGGGCTAATACCCTCATCGTGAGATGCATGCAGTGGAAGTATGCAGAGGCAGGTATAAATAAGTAGACAAGAACCAGGTTAGAGATAACAAGGTTAGTTCAATCAGGCTCAACTACCTTGTTATCTCTAATCAGAGAGGGTGAGGTCCTCTTCTAGCAGTTGATCCGGAGGTGTGAATACCGAGAGAGAAGAAACTGCTTTTGTAGTTGGCTAGCCATTCATAGTCTTTGTTTAATCCTGAGTTGATGGTGTCAAATTTGCAAATGAACTGTAGCTCAGCAGTTTCTCTTTGAAGTCTGGTCTTGAAGTTTTTTTGCTGCAGGATGGTTACCTTTAAATCTGCTATCCAGGAAGATTGAAGTGTTCTCCTACAGGTTTTTGTATATTGCCATTCCTAATATCTGATTTGTGTCCATTTATCCTTTTACATAGGGGTTGTCCAGTTTGGCCAATGTACGTAGCAGAGAGGCATTGCTGGCACATGATGGTGTATCTTACATTGGTAGACATGCAGGTGAATGAACCAGTGATGGTGTGGCTGATCTGGTTAGGTCCTGTGATGGTGTTGCTGGTGTAGATATGTGGGCAGAGTTGGCATCGAGGTTTGTTGCATAGATTGTTTCCTGAGTTAGAGTTATTATGGCGCGGTGTGCTGTTGCTGGTGAGAATATGCTTGAGGTTGGCAGGTTGTCTGTGGGTGAGGACTGGCCTGCCTCCCAAGGCCTGTGAAAGTGAGGGATCATTGTCCAGGATGAGTTGTAGAACACTGATAATGCGTTGGAGAGGTTTTAACTGAGGACTGTAGGTGATGGCCAGTGGTATTCTGTTGTTTTCTTTCTTGGGCTTGTCTTGCAGCAGCAGGCTTCTGAGTACACGTTTGGCTCTGTTGATCTGTTTCCTTATTTCCCCGTTCAGGTATTGTAGTTTTGAGAATGCTTGGTGAAGATTTTGTAGGTGTTGGTCTCTGTCTAAAGGGTTGGAGCAAATATGATTGTTCCTCAGTGCTTGGCTGTAGACAATGGATTGTGTGGTGTGTCCGGGATGGAAGCTGGAGGCATGATGGTAGGCACAGCTGTCGGTAGATTTTCGGTATAGGGTGGTGTTAATGTGACTGTCATTTATTTGCACCATGGTATCTAGAAAGTGGACCTCCTGTGTAGACTGCTCCAGGCTGAGGTAGATGGTGGGGTGGAAGCTGTTGAAATCATGGAGGAATTCTTCCACAGCTTCCTTCCCCTGAAGATGTCATCAATGTAGCATAGGTAGAGAAGGGGCGTGAGTGGATGAGAGTTGAGGAAGCGTTGTTCCAGGTCAGCCATAAAAATGTTGGCATACTGTGGGGCCATGCGGGTGCCCATAGCGGTGCCACTGGTCTGGAGGTATATATTGTCACCAAATTTGAAATCATTGTGTGTGAGGATAAAGTCACAGAGCTCAGCAACCACTTGTGCTGTGTCATCATCAGGGATACTGTTCCAGACAGCTTGTATTCCATCAATACAGTTTCTCCTCTCTTGGTATTCACACCTCCAGAGCAGCTGCTAGAAGAGGACCTCATCTTCCCTGATTAGAGATAACAAGGTAGTTCAGCCTGATTGACCTAACCTTGTTATCTCGAACCTGGTTATTGCCTACTTATTTATACCTGCCTCTGCATACTTCCACTGCATGCATCCGACGAAGTGGGTATTAGCCCATGAAAGCTTATGCTTCAATACTTTTATTAGTCTTTAAGATGTCACAGGACTCTTTTTTTGCATCTGCAGATCCAGATTAACATGGCTACCTCTCTGATTCTTGTCCTTAAAACAAGACCTTCATCCCCACCTCTGGGCCCTGTAGTCCTCACACCTTCCTCTCAGGGCTTTCTATCATCCTTGTCCCCTTCTCTGGACTCATACCACCTTGCCAGCAGTCAATATGGGAGCCCAGGCCTTCCTACTACACCGGATTCCAGCCTGGGGACCCTATAACCAACAGCCAAGGTTTGCTGCTTCATTCTACTTGCTGCTGGGTCCCTGGTCTTCTTTCTACCAGAGCCTCTGTCAGTTCTTCTCTCTCTGTAACTTCTCTCTGTTCCCCCTCTCTAGGGCCAGGACTCTGAGGGCCCATCCCTAGAATTCCCTTAAACTCAAACCAAAAGGTATAAACTCAAGTCATTTAGCCTTTTGTGCCTTCCTGCTTCTCTGTTTTTCCTACTTTGTTCCTTACATGAACACACCCCAGTCCTCTCTCCCTCCCTGCATGTCAAGCACCTGTTCCATTCCCAGTGGTTGCTTGGTCTCTCTTGGCCTCTTACCAGATTTCCTTACACAATCCAGGACCACCAGGCTAACACTCTAGGCATAATTCATGGAATCTTTTCCCCCTTGTTTCTACTGCCCATATTTCCTGCCATTCCTCCCTTACTTCTCTTCAATTAGGTTTTTAAATTCCAGGTCACTTAAAGGGATCTCTAAATCAACTTGCTCGTACTTGACAGCATTTTTGCTAGCTCATTGCCCACTACCCGTAACTGGACTGGGATGCCATTACTGTGATTATGCTCAACTGCATCAATTTTGTTACCAGTAATATTTCATTAAGTATATCATTTCTGCTATCTGAAGTGCAATTTCTGATGGCCAGTAGTCCTGGTAAAAAATTGGACAGGATGACCATGGCAGCTAGGCAAATATCTATGACCTAATTTAATGCCAACACTATCTTTGCCAATTCAGCCATCAAACCAGCTACAAAATTTCATAGCCTTTCAGTTTTCTTGATTCTGAGCAAAGAAACGGAGAATGCTGTTCCCACTCTTCCTGTTCTTTCATCTTTGGAGCCATTGGTATACATTTGACTGTAGCATCATCACTTATCACAAATATATTGATTGTCTAGCTATACCAAAAGACAGACAGGAAACATTCCATATGTTTTCAATCAGGCCATGACTTTAATGTTAGATATCTGGGGCGACCCGGCAGATAAAAGTATACACTGCAGGTAACCGCATGTTCATTCAATAACTTCTCAGGGGGCTTTCACCAGCCCCCCTCTTTTCCATCCAGGTCCCCCAGCCAACCAATTGCTGGGACCTTACCTTCCTCCCTCCACCCCTCATAGGAGGGTTAAGGTAGGCCATAAGAAAGGGAGGTTGGCTCCCTGCCATACCAATCATAGGAGTCCCCAACCTCCCCCCATTCTGTTCCTTTAACCAACATCTCCTTTTTAATTCTTTGCCAATCCCAGCCAAGGCTTTGTCAAGCCAGGACCTAAAAACCTCTAAGGATGGAGATTCCACCACCTCCCTAGGTAACCCATTCCAGTGCTTCACCACCCTCCTAGTGAAACAGTTTTTCGTAATATCCAAAAAAAGGAGGTGCCAGCAATTAGCAAAGGGGGTTCTACCAAATGGGCTGACACTTTTAAACCCTTCCGCCCATCCAGATTCCAGGGGAGGAGTCATTGTCACCCCTTGTCCACTTTCTGCAGTAGTTTGCCTCTTTTCCCTCCACAACCATAAAATATTATTCCCTTCATTGAGTCAGCCAGAGCAATTCCCCCCTGATTAAAAGTGTGATGCAGTCACTTGCTATATCTCGGCAATATCTTAGACTCCTTTTCTCTTTTAATTTCATTATACAATTCCAAGCCTACCTCAGGAGGTATAATTTTTTTAATTAAAATGCATTTTCCCAGAGCTATAGATTTTAATCTCTTTTTGGTCTTTCTTTTCCACACTTTAACCCTACTTTTATGAGGCATTTTGAGTTTTTGCCCTATATGTTGATCACTTAATTCCCAGCATTCATCATATATTAACTTAGTGTTTCCATCTTTGCTCTTTTCAATGGCTTTATCCCAAAAGATTAAGTCTAAAAGGTCATTCTTAAAGTAATAGGCATTACACCCATGGCTATCTGTAGAGCACACAGCAGCGTTGTGATGAAGGCGCCTCATGCAATTCACAACATCCGAGCATGGATTGAGTCAAGCTGCTCAAATTCAAGTTTGATGCTGAACTGAAAGCCTGGTACTATACTCAATAACTGGTCTTAGCGTTCTATATAGCATTACCACGGCTTCCTTATCTGCACCCCAGAAAGTTCCAGAAATACTTTTAAGTAAGTTGATTTTGCTTGTACACTTATCTCTAATATTTTCAATAAGATCGCTCTAAGTGAGTTTGCTATCAAATATCACACCTAAAAGTTTGAAGCTTTTAACTGTCCATATATGTATAATTTATAATCTTTTTTTTAAAATTCCCTTTTTGTGAATATCATCATTAGCTTGTCAATTGACAATTTAAAGCCCCATGTTCCCGATTCCACCCCTTTCTTAGAGCTTCATTTACTCTTTTAGCAGCTATTTCAGGGTTTCTGTTTTTTGTCTCATATGGCACAGTCAGCAACAAATAGAGTGACACCAATTCCTGCATTCATCTTGTTCAGAAGATCATTTATCATGATGTTGAATAAGGTAGGACTGCTCCACCTATTCCCTACTAGCCATGAATACCTATAACGTCAAGTTTAGTTTTTATAACAACAATATTATCCTTTAATTCCTATCTGGGAGCTATCAGGCTGTGTGCATTCCAACTGAAAATTGTTACCACCATTCCATTTTACCCATCAACTCTTACTTTGGCTAGGAAAGTGTGGAGTCATTCCTCTGCTAGGTTGTTAACATGTAAATTCTTTTCAGTTGCTTTATCATTCTAATTTTCTCTGCTTTCTTTCCTGAGAAGTGCAGTTTATTATTTCAATTATAAACATTATGAATCTCTCTCTTGCTCTAATCAGTATGTCATCTCTGTAATCCCCAGTATCACTCACAATATTCCTTTCCATTATTTTGTTACTTTATTTCTTTTCTCTCAGTGGGCTTCCTTTCTTTCCCCATTTTTTCTTTTGCTATCTCCTAGCTGATAACATCATAGGTGGAAGCTGTTATCTTAATTTTTTGTATTTCCCTCATTTGATTTGCTACAATACATCCGTCATATGGTGAATTATGTTTTTCTCCACAGTTGCTATACTTTATACCCCTTCCACACAAGTCATATGAAGGCCCTCCTCCAGCGTTACTGCACCTCATTTTCCCTTTACAATTATTTGCCTAAATTACATGTCTAAACCTTTGGCATCTGCAGCATCTCGAAGGGGGAAGACTTAATGCAGAAAAATCTGGTACCCTATTATCACATTATGTCAGATCCTCCTTTAAATGCGATTAGAATAGCTGTTGTAGGGTTTGCTTTCACCTCTTTCCCTGCTGACTAACCACTTAGTGTAAGTCACCTATACCTGGGATGAATTTAGGGGGTTGCAAGCAGGGACAGCATTAGGGGGTAGGATGCAGGGCAATTGCCTGGGGCCAACAGCTCTCACCCCTGCAAAGCTGATTTACATACTCCATCTCCTCCCCAGCTGGACTTCAACCTCAATCAACCCTGGCTTTCTCCCGATTTGCAGCCTCTCATGCCCACATTAACTCTATTGGAGCCTATTTGGAGTGCACATTCCATCACAGGACTCCAGACACAGCCATGGCCGGGGAGGCCTGATATGATTGAATGGGAGCTGCATTGCCATGAAGCAAAAACTGTGCTGACTCAGCTTATTCGGTATTTCAGGGGGAGAGGGGAAACGGGGAGGCGGGGAGGGACATGAACCCCATTGCTCCTAGCAGGATGAGATTTTCTGTTTCCCACCTTCCAACCTCTTGTGCAAGTTTTATGGTGGACGGCAGTGATCTGCCCCTTAAAGAGGAGGGCCCAATTTCAACAGTACTGCCACATACCCTTTCTACTGTGTCTCATTCACAACCTGCAGGCCACTCTCCTGAGTGGCATTTGTGCACCATGACAAGTTATAGGAGAATGTTGTAATTAGATTTATCAGTTCATTGGCAACTTAGAAAAGTAAAACCCAGGGTCGGCTCTCCCTTTTTTGCCATCTGAACTGCCGAAGCAAAAAAAAGGGTGGCCGAATTGTGCCACTCCAAGACTGACCGGAATGCCACCCCTTAGAATGTGCCGCCCCAGACATGTGCTTCCTTGGAAGGTGCCTGGAGACGGCCCTGTTAAAACCTAATTGTTTCAGATCAGACTGAAAACAAACATTTTTGGCAAACCAAAATGTAGCAAAAAAAGATTAGTTCAGCCCAAACTAAACCTTCTGTTTACATTCCGAGCCTTTCTTCAGCATTTAAACTTTTCAAAATAAAACTAAAGGACGTTTTTAAACAGTTATTTCAAACACAAAAAGCAAAATACCTGGAGTTTACGCTCTGATTTTATTAGTCAGTTTGTTAATGTAAGTGTGTTCATGAAATGGCCTGTAAATTGTGTCAGAGATACCTGGTAGGAGGTTGTTTACCCTAATTCCGACAGTGGACTCTGGCTTGGCAGGAAATCCACATTCATAAGGGAGATAAGGGACTCAAAAGGCAGGGTGGCAGTGCAGGGTCTTACTTTGCTCTAGATTTCCCACCAAGAGGTTCAGAATTCTGTGTAGAGCTGACTTGAAGGAACTGCAGTAGTAGCTCCAGGCTGGAGCAGGACACAGTGGTGTGGGCTTTGCTAGGCTGGAGCAGGCAGGAAGAAGAGAGCCACTCCCACCACTGAACTGATCCCAATGCCCTGTGTTTTAGGTTCGTGGAGATTGGTTGTGTGGCTCATTGAGGGCCAAGAAGGGTTTTTTTGGTTTCCCTCGCCTCCTTGGTAAAAAGATATTTGTAGTTTCACATTCCCAAGGACTGAAGAATGTTTGTAAGAAGGGAAGAAACACCTGACCATTAGAACTCAAAGTTCCTCAAACTGAAATATGAATCAAAAACATGATGCAGCTGCAAACAAGGCTAATATCATTCTGGAGGGTATGAACTGAAGTGTAGTATATAAGACATGGGAGATGATGGTCCCACTCTACTCAGCTGTGGTGAGGCTTCAGCTGGAAATCGCACTCCCAAGTGACAGAGTCCTGTGGCACCTTAAAGACTAACTAAAGTATTAGAGCATAAGCTTTCGTGGGCTAATACCCACTTCATCGGATGCATCAGGTTTGTCAGGTGAAAGTTTGAAAAGAAAAGGGGACCCTTTGCCAAGGGGTTTCTGTGTCACAGTCCCCTAGACATATTATTGAACCCAGTCTTGGTTACTGCCATCAACATCAAGCAGAAATCTTACCTTAGTTATTAGTTAATTCACAATAGTACATGCACTGAGGGAACTACATGGCAGCCACTAAATGTTCTCTAATGTGATTATTGCCCAGAACATAAGATTTGCCAAACTGGAACAAGTTTTCCTGGCCACTGAAGATGATCAGTTTATGCCCTTGAAGTTGAAAGCTGATTATCTTTATCTTACATTATGAATGGCCTTAAAATTACTCATCCTTTTTTATATACAGGCTCATTAATATAAAAGTACTCTGATTAAAGTAATATTTAGGTTCTGTTTTAAGGAAGTTCTATGCACATTCATCTCCATTCAAGTTAATGGACTTGCAGCATTTTTACCTGTTGTTCTTAAGCACTGTGTCCTATAATGCATTATATCAGGTAGTATAATAAAAAAGGGGAACGCGCGTCATGCAGTGAAAAATGGTGAAATTACAGAGTAACTTCAAAAAGAAACCAAAACGTGTGACATGGAGTTTGTCTGAAGGAAAAGAGTTAACATGGAAATAAAGCAGTCCTGGCTTTATAAAGTCCTGCAGCTTCAGACGTTTTATGTCCTCTTTAACCCACTTGGCAATGCTTTTTCCAATACAAATTTAAACACCAATCAATATCACATACCTTACTTGCATTGCCAAAAATATGAATGCAACATGAAGTCATTTAGGATTCCAGCAGCAAGCTCAACTCTATTCCCTTGTGCGTATGCATTGTGATGGGGGGTGGGTTTCATGACATGGAAACATACTGAGCTGTCATATATTCTCTGGAAAACTACAGTTTCTTGAACTAGTAAGGGGGGTCAAACAAGTCATTCTTTTTGGTTAGTGGTTTTGAATCCAGCTTTCAGAAGTATTCTTTCCCCTTTGGCTAAGCCGTTTATTATTATTAGACAACTTTTTATAAGAGGTTTAAGGAATAGCAGGGAAAGGGTTTCTACTTAAACAGGGAGAAATCCTGTTTTAGTAGAAACCCCCTTTAATGCCATTCTATATGGATGGCAACCATATTAATGTATTTTTTGCTACCTTTAAGCTATTAGCGACAACTATTGAACATTTTCCTAATGGAAAATTAACTGAATTACAACATAGCATGCCAGGCTTTCATCTTTTGAAAAGAAATTAATATAATGGCTAGTGGTTTTTTGTTTTTGTATTTTTGTTTTGCTGTAAGAAAAAGACATGACTTTTGCCATGACAAAGAATCAGCCACATGGATGACTCATACGACACTCTCTGCAGCACACCACAAAGACAGAAGTTTCCACTTCATGCAGAGACTAAGGGCATGGTTATCCTTACAGGATTATAGCACTGTTGGTTATAGTGGTCCCCTTATACAGCAATATGTATAGCACTATTGCATGTCCACACTGAGACGCGCCAGCGGTATAGCATGGCCACATTTGCGGCACTTCAGGC
The DNA here is from genome assembly GCA_007922305.1 of Dermatemys mawii. NCBI lineage: Eukaryota > Metazoa > Chordata > Testudines > Dermatemydidae > Dermatemys > Dermatemys mawii. The sequence goes on along the minus strand of ML677350.1, from coordinate 22,932,737 downwards.
GGCATTAAGAGCAGCGTATTAGGGCAGGTATCCCACAGAGCACCTCTTTCCGATCTGGCGCAATGTCTTGTGGTAGGGGGGTGTCACTTGCGGGGCATTCTGCATCCTGTTCCAACTACCCATGATGCTTCGTGTAATATCCCAGCAATCCCTGGGTTTCCGTCCACCTCAGGCGCCATCTTTCAACAATTTCAGCAAGGCGCGCTCCGTCTTCCATTTTCATGTGCCGCAATGAATCCACAACTGCTGAGGGACATGCTGACGACTGTTGCCAGCACTTCTCTGTGTGCAGTGGAGTTAATCCTTGACATGCAAGATGACAGTGATGGGTCTGAAGACGAGATCGAAGCGGTGAACGTGTTTGACACGAAGCTTCTTGTCTCATTAATGGACATGCTCACGGCCGTGGAACGCCACTTCTGGGCATGGGAAACGAGCACTGACTGGTGGGATCACATTGTCATGCAAGTCTGGGATGAGGAGCAGTGGCTGCAAAACTTTCGCATGAGAAAAGCCACTTTCATGGGACTGTGTGCTGAACTCGCCCCTGCCCTGCGACTCAAGGACACCAGATTGAGAGCTGCCCTCCCGGTGGAGAAGCGGGTGGCTATCGCGATCTGGAAGCTGGCTACCCCAGACAGCTACCGATTGGTGGGCAACCACTTTGGGGTGGGAAAGTCGACCGTTGGAGTTGTGCTGATGCAAGTGTGCAAGGCCATTAATCGCATCCTGCTACGAAAAATCGTGACTCTGGGTAACGTGCATGACATTGTTGCTGGCTTTGAAGAAATGGGTTTCCCTAACTGTGGAGGAGCGATAGATGGGACCCATATACCTATTCTGGCGCCCGCCCACCTAGCAGACGAGTACATTAACCGAAAGGGGTACTTCTCCATGGTTCTCCAGGCGCTTGTGGATCACCGTGGGCGTTTTACTGACATTAACGCTGGCTGGTCTGGAAAGGTGCATGACGCACGCATCTTCTGCAACACCGGCCTGTTCAAGAAGCTGCAAGCCGGGACTTTTTTCCCAGACCAGCGGATCCCCATGGGGGAAGTCGAAATGCCCATCGTGATTCTTGGCGACCCTGCTTACCCTTTAATGCCCTGGCTCATGAAACCCTACACAGGGAGCCTGGACAGCAGCCAGGAAAGGTTCAACTACAGGCTTAGCCGGTGTCGAATGACTGTGGAGTGTGCTTTTGGGCGTCTCAAAGAACGCTGGTGCTGTCTTTATAGGAAGCTAGACTTGGCTGAGGGTAGTATCTCCGCGGTTATTTCCGCATGCTGTGCCCTACATAATCTTTGTGAGCGGAAGGGCAAAGGCTTCACTCAGGCATGGTCCTCAGAGGTTCAACGCCTGGAGGCCAAATACGCACAGCCAGAGAGCAGGGCTCTTAGAGGGGCCCAGCGTGAGGCTGTTAGGATCAGGGATGCCTTGAGGGAGCATTTTGAGGCTGAAAGCCAGTTCTAATGGGAAGTGCAGAGGGAGGAAAGGTGGGAGGGTGCATTCTTTTAATAGAAACAGGCATTTGCTTTTCTGTAGCCACTAATAATCTATGTACACTGAATAAAGAAACCCATTTATTAAAAAGACAATTCATTTATTCAACAGCTACTTTGGTTGCTGAAAGAAAAGATTTTGATGCATGTGTGGGGGAAGCAGGGAGAGGTGCAACTGGGGTGGGATGGGGTCAGTCAGAGATTGGAATATGTCCGGATCTCTGAGTCTCCAGTGCCCTCAGAGTTGCCGTGTCTCCCGAACTCCATTTGCGGAGGGCAATAAGGCATGTTATTAGGGGTTGACTTCAGTGGATAAGGGTCCTGGGTTTGGGGGTTGTTCGGTGAAGACAGAGAGGTTGGAGGCAGCTGTGGGTGGTGATAACTGGATAGCTGATGATAGTGGCCTGGAGGGTACAGAGGGCCAGAAGGGGAAGGGTTTTGGGGCAAATGATAAAGGGGGCGGAAAGCGCGGTGCTTCTCCTACTGAATGGTGGCAATCCGCTGCATAGTCTGAAATTGAAGCTGCAGTAATGAGAGCAGCTTATCGGTGCTTTCCCACCGGTGAATCGCGTTCTCCTGCTGCACCTCCCTCAACTTGCTCTCGTTCTCTCTCCACCTCTGTGCAATTCGATTCTCCATTACAGCCTGTTGCATTACTTGCTGTACTAGATCCTCTTTGCTCTTTCGTGGCCTCTTCCTCAGTTGCCTCAGCCTGTCAGCTGCTGATAACAGCGATGGCACAGGGCTCAAGGTCGATGCTTCTAAAAGAAAAAGATACATGTAACAATGGCTCCCTTGTAAACAGCAGACACGCCTATGATTCCCCCGCATTCCCCGTTTGCCTGTCCCGCAGAGAGCACAGATACAGCAACGGAGCCCCTGCCATGGTGAGTCCTCTCCAGAGACAGGGGGAATGATTGTTTCCCTGCCGTGCTGTGCTGTGGCAGTGAGGGGGAGTGCCGGGAAGTGGCAGGAGCCCTACTCTGAACACTGTCCCAACATTCTCCGTAGGTGTTTGTCCTGGAAGCTATCTCGCTGCTGCGGGTCACCGAGGAAGTAAGGGAGGGCATTCTAATGAGATGCGGCTTCCGCCCAGGGCCATATGCAGCTTGCCTCTGTGCAGCAATGCTCCCCCCACCATTGTAGCACAGTGGCGGGGACTAGTGACCGTGACCGGGACGGGGGGCCACGCTGGCTGTCCCGGGAAATCTGCGCAGGCGCATTGCAAGTGCTCTTATTGAGACCTTTGAAGAGATTACTGATGACGATTACTGCGATGTGATAGACTACATCAATGCACTATTCCACATGTAGGCAAGCATGCAAGCACCCCTTTCCACCCCAAGCTGCCTGCCTTTCCAATAGAAAAGCAGCTTTACCTCTGCAATCCGCTGCTGTGCTGCCCCCTGCAACCGCTGGACGCTGTGGCTGGCCGCCCTCCTCCTGGCTTGAGAAGAGCTCCTGGCTGCATGCGTCCAGGGACTCCTCCGTGCCCTGGGTCGCTGCTGCCTCCTCCTCCTCCTCCTCTTCTTCATCCTCCTCCTCTTCGTCCTCCTCCTCCTCACCCCCCCTTCACTGGTGGGCTGGGAAGTGTCCGTGGTAGTCGATGGAGTGCATGTAGGATCACCACCAAGTATCACGTCCAGCTCCTTATAAAATCTGCAAGTTACCGGGGCTGCCCTGGAGCGGCCGTTTGCCTCGCGGGCTTTGCGATACGCATTCCTAAGCTCCTTTACCTTAACACGGCACTGCAGTGTCCCACTCATGGCCTCTTTCCACCAAGGCCCGTGATATCTGCCCATAGGTATCAAAATTCCTGCGGCTAGACCGCAGCTGAGACTGAACAGCCTCTTTCCCCCAACAGCTGATGAGGTCCAGCACCTCGCTATTGCGAGGAGGCATGGCACATGGAGTCATAATCAATCAGAATGATCACCTGCAAGGATTTCCTGAGAGCACACCACGCTTGGCTGGAGCAAACAGGAAGGGGATTTTCAAATTTCCCTGGAACTTTAAAGGTGTGGTCACCTGAGGACCTTATTCCCCGTGCGGAGGTGGATTACCAGGAGCGCTATAACTCTGTGGTTATAGCGCTCTATGTGCCTTCCCAGTTTGAACGGGTAGTAGGTTATAGCACTCCTGGGGGCTTTATAGCGCTATAAAGTGCCAGTGTAACCAAGGCCTAAGACAGGGTGGGCAAACTTTTTGGTCTGAGGGCCACATCAGCGTTGTGAAAATGTATGGAAAGTCAGGTAG
>ML677350.1:22882654-22928969 GCA_007922305.1 Dermatemys mawii | reverse complement strand
AACCTCCACTCCATCTAACCGCCCCCTGCTCCATGACTGCCCAGGGAGCCCCCTGCCCCTTATCCAATCCCCCCTGCTCCCCACCCCCTTACCATTCTGCTCAGAGCAGCAGGAGCTTGCAGCCACATCATCGCGCTGCCCGTGGGAGTGGCAGGCCAGAGTGCTGGTGGTGTGGCAAGCTGAGGCTGCGGGGAGGGGAGGGCATAACAAGAGCGGGGCCAGGGGCTAGCCTTCCCTGCCAGGAGCTCAGGGGCTGGGCAGGCTGGTCCTTCAGGCCAGATGTGGCCCACAGGCTGTAATTTGCCCACCTCTTGACTAAGAGCTTGTGACCTAGAGATGGGCCCAAGCTGCAAAGACTGCATCCAGATTTCTCCAAAACTGGGTATCGCCTTCATTGTAGCATTACTATTTCTAATGCAAAGGATATTGTGGGTAAACATCAAAATACTGCCAAAGAAGCTAATTCAGCATTCAGCTAGTTTCCATCTTGCTTTAGCCTGAGAAAGATTCTCGGGAGATCCCTATTCCCAAGAGGAAAAAGGGTTTTTCCTTATGTAAATCAGCACACATTTTCAAAAGTGACCGGTAATTTTGAGTTTCAGTTTGGGGGAAGCGCAGAATACCATCTGAAAAATCAAGCTGCTAAAAATGACTAAAGATAGACCCCAAATTTATATTAGGATGTATACATTAATGAATAGCAGAAGAAACAAATGTATTACCCTAGTTCTAAAAAGCACAGTCTGGGTAAGTCAGTCACAGCCTAGTTCAGCTACTTTTTTAATCCATTTTGGGAATTTTTTAAAAAAGGAGTTAAAATACTGCAAGTGGGCAGCATGCCTCAGAAATCTGAAGCTGCCACTTTCAATAAATCAACGGCATTTCTGAAATTGACTACCATTGTTTCAAATACGCCACGTTCTCCTTTTTGTACCAATGAACGTATTTGTACTTTCACAGCTGAATGAGTGCCCTGGGGGCACATACAACTCTTCTTATTTATTTTTTAAACACAAAAGGTTTTTAAACTAATGACAGACCAATGACCTGCCATAACACCACTAGGCAGGACTAAGGCTTATGGCTCTAAGTAAGGATTCGAGTTTTCTTGCCTGGGAGCCATAACAATTCATTTTTATAGCGAATAAAAAAAAACCCGTGCTACTGAAATTAAGCAGGTTCAGATGTTCTCTGAGTACCTATGACTGTTCTCTTGCTTTCCTGAAAAGCCAAATCTTCACTAGCAATAGGATGAAAAAAATATATAGTTTAAATTTATCCGACACCAAAAGTGTGTTGAACACCTTCCAGCACACAGAGCCTGATTCCTGTGATCTATAGGAGTCTTTCCACTGACTTCAGTGTGCTTTGGATCAGATGCATAGAGTAGAAAAAGCACCTGTCCTGAAGAGTTTACAATCTATGATTAGAGAAAACAGATAAAATGAAAAGAAAGGGATAAGGGTTACAGGAGGGGAGGACAAAAGGTAACAACAGGCATGGGAAGTGGAAACAATATTTAGAGCTAGATCCAATACCTATAGGTGTCTGGGTTTGCAGTGGTAGATTGGACCACTCTCTAATTTTCACCCACACAAAGAAGCAAGAACAAAATCAACTCCATCCTCAAACCAATTCCATTGGCTCTTCATTAAGTTCAGGATCCAGCTCAAAGTTATCCATGCACTTCCTCCAGCTTACTGTGACTCACTGATCTCATCTCTCTCTTCCCTCTTCTGCTTCCACGCCTCATATAACAGCAGCCTCTTTTCTGTTACTTCCCACAGTCTTTTCACAGCTAAAGGAGCTCCTGGTATCTATCTTCTAATGCTATGTATACACACACACACACATACACACACACACATATAGATTATATATGATTCAGTCACTAACCTTTTCTATATGCTGTATAGCGTTCCAGACAGGGTGTGTGCCCCTCTAAACAAATGCACGTGAAAGTTGGGACTTGAGCTATGTGAAAGTCTACTTGTTTTGGCCACAATGGTAGTTTTCCTTAATAAATACCTCCTGGTAGACTTAGGTTCCATATACAGGAACTCCTCACTTAACATTGTAGTTATGTTCCTGAAAAATGCAACTTTAAGCGAAACGATGTTAAGCAAATCCAATTTCCCCATAAGAATTAATGTAAAAGAGGGGATTAGGTTCCAGGGACATTTTTTTCACCAGACAAAAGACTATAGATCGATAGATCAATAGATCGATACACTCACTCACACACACACACACAGAGTAGAAATTTTAAACAAATAATTTAATACTGGTACACAGTGATGATGATTGTGAAGCTTGGTTGAGGTGGAGGAGACAAAGGGTGGGATATTTCCCAGGGAATGCTTTACTGCTAAAAGATGAACTAACTTTTGGATGAGCCCTCAAGAGTTAACACATTGTTGTTACTGTAGCCTCACATGCAGCACGAATGGAGGGAGGGTAGGGGAGACAGCATAGCAGACAGAGAAGGACACACACCTTGTGTATGGGCGAGAGAGAGAGAGAGAGAGATGCACATTGCCACTTTAAGTAAGCTGACTCTATTCTTAAGTACATTGTCTTTTTAAGTGGATCAGGAAGTTGAGACAGCAGCTGCTGCCCAAGCTCTCTCTGTCTCTCTCCCTCCATGTCCCCAGCCTGCTCTATATGGAGAAGGGCAGGGGTGGCAGGTTTGTAGAAATGTTGGTGGTGCTCAAAACCCGCCCCCATCCAAACTCTGCCTCCCACTTCTGGGAGGGAGTTTGGGTTGGAGGAGGAGGTCTGGGGTGCAGGACCAGGGCTGGGGCAGAGGATTGGGGTGCGGGAGGGGTGCGGGAGAGCAGAATGGCAGCAGAAGCGGTGCTGTTTGGTTCATGATGGCCGAGAAAAAGGGAAAAATGGTTGTCTTCCATAAATTTCACGGAGGTGAGAGCCCAGGACAGACAACATGGAGAAGCTCGGTAGCGTGGCAAGAGTGGGAGAGAAAATTGGCAGTGGAAGCGGTCAATGAGGATGGGATTCCATGAGAATAGATATTTATAGAGAAAGAATAGTTATTTATATAGAAAGATGAGAGGACCTGCGAGGTGCATTCATGGCACCAGGAGAGCAGAGTTGCAGTGGAAACGGTGCGTGGATGACAAGGGTTAGCAGTCGTATTGCGCCATCTGCTGAAAGTAGTATGGCATCTGCTGTAGCTTTCATGGAGGGATGAGTGACTGACGACACGCACTCAGAAACACCCACAAGAATGTTTTTGCCCCATCATGCACTGGGAGCTTAACCCACAATTCCAATGGGCGGCGGAGACTGTGGGAACTGTGGGTAAGTGCACCACTCTGACAGTTGATGCTAGCCTCGGTGCCAAGGCCGGTGTAAGGATATTTCGCAACCTTGCTGTCCCCACCCCACTCCCAGGGACCCCTGCAGCAGCTCCCTACCCCTGCCTCTACCCGGGGAACCCTGTGGCAGCTTCCTGCCCCCCTCCACCTGGGGAACCTGGCGGCAGGTGCTCAGGGGAGGAGGCAGGGCCAGGTTTTGGGGAAGGGGTTGGCATGGGGGCGGGGAAGGGGCGGGGTTGGCATGGGGCTGGGAGGCAAGGGAGCGCCTAAGCTCGGTGCACCAAGTGCTAGACCCTCCCCTTCCCCTCTCCACCGCTGGCTGCTCCCATTGGGGGACGGACTGGCTGCGCTGTGGACAGTACCTCTAGAGCTGGGAGGCAGGGAGCAGCAGCAGCCCCTTGTGCTCCGCTGTGTAAAAAAAATTTGGGGCACTGCTTTTTGGTGCCCCCAACCACTTGGCAGCCACCTAGTTTGCCTAGTAGTTGCACCGGCCCTGCTTAGTACTGTGAATGCACTCCACCGAATTCATGCGCTTTAGTGGGGACACACAAGATTGAATGTAAAAAATCTCTTCTTTTCAAATAGAATAATTTTGATAGAATTTCATACTGTAGTTGTATCCTTGCGGGGCATCTTCAGTACAAAAATAGTGTTTTCTTGCCTAATTTTAGCTATTACAAGGTAAAATCCTAGTGAAGCCAAGGCAGTTTGTAGTTTTCACATATTAGCAGGTTGATGTAAGGTTATGGAGGGGATGAGGATTTACCTTGACCTGTTAACTCATGTGAAAAATAAAACAATTTATTACTGTCCTCTCTCCTCGGAATCTTTTATCGTTTTGTTCTTTAGTCTGCCCCCCTCTCCTCTTCCAATTCACCCCATATTTTTGGGGAAAGGGTTTTTTTTGAATAAAATATAAATAGAAAACAATTGCTCTCTAATTTTACATCATACTGTTCGCTAATTTGTGTTTTATTCACTTATTTCATTTTTTGAGACAGAGTTTTAGAAAAGCCCCGGTGCAAAATACTGCATTGTGCCGCATAAGGAGCTAATGCTATTGCACTGGGCCTGCTTGATAATTCTAGGGTTTGCTCTCTAGCTTCACAGATCCTTACGTTCACAGGGATTTACACAAAGTGTTCTGTTTTGTATCACTTGCAAACTGTTTTAGCGTTACACTAGGTAAACAGAATGTCATCAGATTTCCAGTCCTTCCTGGGTAATTTTCTCAGATATGTAAATGTTTGCCTTAATCCTACCTCCTCCTTTGCACTTTTTAAAAGTGTTTTTGCTCCTGCTCTCACTCTGCAATGGGTCAGTCTGATAATTGCTACGCAGAACTAAGACAAAGAATACCAATGTTTGGTGCCAAGGAGCAAGGCAGCAAGTACACAGCCAACTTCACATTCTTTGATTACATTAGCCCTTATCCTCACAGGCATAAAGCATCTTAGAGATGATGTTTATCATTATGAGTGAACAGTTCCAAATACGCGTAATACAAAAACTCAGTGAAGATGATCCAGTAAAATTGTTGCTTCTATTCTTTGTGGTTGTCAAGTAGGGAAACTAGTCACTTCTGATGATTTATTCACAGGTACATTCATGCCAAACACGTACATGGGGTAGAAGTTTAGGTTAAAACTTGATTCTCCTGATTATTTTTCCCACCAACCAAACTGTTGTGTTTGGCAAATAGGCTTCTGGAAAGGGAGCAAGTTTTGGCCACAACACACTGTGTGACATGCTTAAATGAATTCAAAAGGAACAGCTCTTGTCAACATCTCTTACATTTCTCATTCATGTGTTTTTTTTAACCACTTGAACTGAACTGTATAAAAACACTTTGGGATTCAATATGCATATAATATTCAGTACTATTCCAAATAAGTTTAAGTTCGGCAGCATACAAATTGTTGATAGCCCACTGGTCATTTCTGTAGCCAAATACTGAAGCTAACTGGGTAAAGGTACTGAAACTGGAACACAATCTATCCTTCAGAGTAACACTGCTTTCCTTCTAGCTCCCAAAATTATAAGATACAGGACCAGATTCATCCCCTGATGTAACTCCATTTAAGTCCACCGATTTCAGTTGAGTTAATGCTGACAATAACTGGGTTTTTTTCCCCAGAGACTTTGTCCTCTGATAATTCAGCATATAAATTATTCATGTTTCTATATGAGAAACAAGCTACTTGTATTTGAATAGGCTCTTGAGTCAGTTGTGCATACAAGGCCCAGTGTTCAAACTTGGGCATGGAAATGAAGGTACCCAATCCCAAGTCCACATTTCGGCACTCCACTCGCCACTTAAGTAAACACATACACATTTTAGGAGTCACAGTGAATACTTGATTATCGAAATGTATGATTAACATGACCTAACATGAAATTGGCTCATAATCAGCTGTTGAGCGAGAGAATGTGATCTTGTGTTTATTACATGTGACTGCATTTGAGTCATGCTAGTGTTCTGATGATTAGTTGCCTGACCCTGCCAAAGTTATTTAACTTTTGGACGATCAAGTTTATTCAGAAGTGAAATGGTATAACAATAGTCACCTAAAGCCAAGGAATACTGCAAGACTTTTTTGGACTGGTGATTGCGAAGTACTTCAAAATCCTTAGCTCAAATGCACTACAGAAGGAACATCTTTTTGTTATGTGTTTATACAGCGCCTAACACAATGGGCTCCAGGTCCATGACTAGGACTTCTAGACATAACAGTAATAAAATGAATCACTGATAAATAACAAATATTATAGTTAGCTAGCATTTGCCCCAGTGTTTTGGCTGTACTTTATGGAACATGGTAGACTTTTCTTATTCCAGCTGGGTTTATTAGTAAACAAAGAAAAATAGTAAAATATATATGAATGGCAATGGGTGAGAAAAAAGATTTTGTCAGTCATCCCAGACAAAATTATAAAGTGAACCAGAAGCAGAAGATTGAAGGCTCTTATGAAATCTACTCCTCAACATGAGAAAAATAGTTTTCTCTAACCCCCAAAATACATGTCGATCTAGTTTTTCTCCAGCAATAACAAGACAGCAGCTTTGCTTATGTTGTAATAAAGAGTTTGGCTAAGGGAGACATGACATGAAGAGTTGGCAAGGGCAAAAAAAAATTAGATGCAGAAAGCAACAAATTTAATTTCCACACAAAATAAATTCCCACAAGCTATAAAAAAATATTCAGAAACATGAAAAGTATTTTCACCAAGTGAGATTTGGAGCTGCCGGAGTGTCTGTAAAGAGGAACATTTTCAAAAATGCCTATATGGCCTTAGGAGCACAGAGCCTAATGCCCTTTTGGCATATTCGAATGTCTTCTCCACCATCCCCACTGTATATTAAAGCCTATATTGCTGCTTGTTTGAGAAAAGGGTGCAGTTAGGCATGCTAACAGAAAATGAGAAAGAGACTGCTTCTTCTAAATAAATAGAGAGACCATAAGATAGCAGGGCCCTCAAACTGGACCTCATTTGCCACTCTGCTGCACTTTGGGTCATCATTTACTCCTGTGCAAAGTGGGCTTGAAAATGCTACTAGTCTTATTTGGCAGCATTTGAAACTCATTTTGCACAGGTGCAAATGATGACACAAGTTGCAAGCCAGTGAAGAGCCAAGCAGAACCTATAACTTCTTCTCTGAGTGATACAACACTGCATGCGCTGCTGGTACTTTAGTCATACTGGCAAATATATTGACAGGTTACAGTGAACAAATTAAGATCACAGCAGGGAAAGAACAAGAAAGTTCTGAGTAAAAGTGGGGAGGAAGGAGGTAGAGGGGCAGAAATGGATTAAGCTGAGGAAAGGTACAGACACGCTCCCTAGTTGTAACAGATACAGTAGTCTTGTAACCCACACATCATCTGGATTTGGTGTTCTGTCCCGTCTAGTGGCATCAAGACCACTTAAAGAGAGAGAGTTAAATGAGTCTGCACTGCAGCCTTAGCTAACAGCCAGCTGGCTTTTAGCTCATGTAGCAGAGGTTCATGCACTAAGCTCCAAAGAACCCAGTTCAGTCCTGCCTGCTGACAACCAGGGGTCTCACTAAGGGAGATTTGGGGTTACAGTCCCTTTAAATCCAATCCCAAACAGAAAGGTGGAAATATATTTCTTATCTCGGTCTCAGGAAAATAACAGTCCTGGGAGCTCTCTTGAACACAGGCACCAAATGAAATAAAACACAAAACAGGACCAACTTCCTTTTACGTAGTCTAATTGTCCAAATCACATTATCAAGAACAGAACCAGCCTTATTGTAGTTGAAGTGTCTAACAGCAGCATAGCATCCCTTAATTCAGGGCAAACAGTTAGCTGCCCCACTTACTCCTTTCCCCAGCCTGGCTCTAAATTAGTCACCTTTAGGCTGAAGGGGAGACACAGAAGAAGCTTGCATTCCTTCAACGGCTTCCCGCCTACTGAGGAAGCATACCGGTCAGAACCAGTTCTCAGCAGTTTAATGAGCCACCATTGCCAGTTCTTCCAGCCATGTCTAGCAGCTAGGTGGTCTAAGGGCATGTCTACACTCACCTCCAGAGTGATTGATCCAGCAGGAGTCGATTTATCGCATCTAGACGCGATACTTTGACCGTTGAGTGCTCTCCCGTTGACTCCACTGGAGCGAGAAGCAGACACAGAATTGACAGGGGAGCATCAGCAGCCCACCTACCGCAGTGAAGACACCACGGTAAGTAGCTCTAAGTAAGTCAACTTGAGCTATGTCATTTTCATAGCTGAAGTTGCGTAACTTAGACCAACTTAGCTCGCCTCCACTCCCAGTGTAGACCAGGCCTAAGGATAATCCTCTTCCTTTCAATGTAAGGTGCATACATGCTTCATATAGCCCCGAGTTTGACTGTTATTCCTGATGATGTATCCTCCACTAAAGACACAGTGTTCCACACCCAACACCCATTTCTATACCTGTGATGAGAGGTTTTTTTAGTAAATTAATTTCCAGCTAAGGCATGCACTGGCCTCCTAAAAACTGTTATTGTATATACAAAAGCAGTGGAAATATCAGTTTAGATAGGGTAATTTTAAATTCATCCTTACTTTGGCCTGGTCTACAGTATGCGATTATTTGAAAATTAGCCGAGTTAATTCGAATTAAAACTGATTCCGTCCACACAGCCAACTCAGTTGTGTTGATTTAAAGGGCTCTTAAAGCCAGTTTCTGTATTCCACCTCGGCAAGGGGAGTAGCGCTAAAATCGACATTGCAGTTCCGGATTAGAGGTACTGTGGACTCAATTTGACGTTATTGGCCTCCAGGAGCTATCCCAGAATGCTCCATTGTGACCGCTCTGGAGAGCACTTTCAACTCAGATGCACTGGCCATGTAGTCAGGAAAATCCACGGGAACTTTTGAATTTCATTCCCTGTTTGGCCAGCATGGCAAGCTCATCATCACAGGTGACCATGCAGAGTCCATCATCACAGGTGACCATGCAGTCCCAGATTCGCAGATGAGTTCCAGTATGGTCCCAACGTGAGGTACTGGATCTCATCGCAGTATGGAGAGATGAATCTGTTATGGCAGAACTACGTTCAAAAAAAGAAATGCAAATACATACACAAAAGTCTCCAAGGGCATGATGGAAAGAGGCTACTCCAGGAACACACAACAGTGTCGTGTGAAAATCAAGGAGCTCAAGGAAGCCTACCAAAAAGCCAGGGAGGCAAATGGGTGCTCTGGGTCACAGCCCCACACATGCCGCTTCTACCATCAGCTACATGCAATTATGGGGGGTGACGCCACTACGACCCCACCACTGTCCATGGACACCTCAAGGGGGGAGTCGCACAGAGCAAGAAGGATGAGTTCTTGGAAGGTGAAGAGGAGGAGGAGGACAACAGTGAACAGGCGGCAAGTGGGGAATCCATTCTCCCCCCTAGCCAGGAACTCTTCTTAACGCTGGAACCAATCCCCTCCCCTCCCCCACAAGGCGGGCTCCCGGATCATGACACCGGAGAAGGCACCGGTGAGTGTGCCTTTTAAGTACGATACAGAGTTTAAAAGCAAGGGTGTTTAATGATTCATTTGCCCTGAAGACTTCCAGTACAGCTACTGGAAAAGTCTGTTAACATGTCTGGGGACTGAGCGGCAATCCTCCAAGGACACGTCCATGAAGCTCTCCTGGAGGTACTCCACAAGCCTTTGCAGTAGGTTTCTGGGTAGTGCTGCCTTATTCTGTCCTCCATGGTAGGACACTTTACCCCGCCAGGCCAGTAGCAAGTAGTCGGGAATCAGGGCAGTGAAAGCTCCTGGGTTTTGCACGCATGTGAGCAATATTCACTCTTTATCTCCCTGTGTTAGCCTCATAAGAGTGATATTATTCATGGGAACCTGGTTGAAAGGGGAGAATTTGTTTAAGGGAACAATCAGAGGTGTCCGTTCATGCTGGGGTGTTCGTGTTTGGCTGAGACCTGATAAGAGCCACGCAGGGGGAGGGAGGAAAAAGGAGAGAACCATACATGCTGGGCTGCTCCCGTGGAGTTTAAAGGACTCATCCCTGATCAGAGCCTGATCGGAGCCACGCAGTGGGGGTGGGGTAACCTTTTCACACAAGGGTGTCCGCGTTGATCCTAAAGGGCGCAGGGCAGGGGAGATATTGTGTGAAGCGATCAAACCAGAGAGACCCACAGGCTAATGGGTCCTCCTTTTAAATGGCAAACCCACCAGGCATTGCTTGGTATGGGAAAGGGAGGCACCACGGTTCAAAAGCATTGAAATGAATGCGGAAGAAGCAGAACCCCACATGCCCCAGGCCTTACCATGGCTGCCTGCAAGCTGAATTCTGTTGCCCAGCTGCGTGTAATGCCTTGGTCATATCAAACTGGCAGGCAGTCAGTATAAAAGGCAAAATGTGACCTTGTACAGAAACAACATGTGCTGTGTACTATGAATTGCTTGTTTCACTGAGAAAGAGTCTCCCCTTTATTCTCTAAAATGTATCTTTTAAAATTCTACCCTCCCTTTTTCTCCTCCCGTAGGTGCAACTGTTTCACCATGACCCCTATCAATTCCGTCCCAGAGGCTGGCTCAGATTAGAAGGAGGAAAAACCGCACTTGGGACAACACGTTTGCTGAACTTATGCAGTCCTCCTGCGCCGATAGGGCCCAGCTGAATGCATGGAGGCAAACAATGATGGAGTCCCTTAAAGCGTGCAATGAATGAGAAGAGAGGAGGGATGCATGCGATGAGAGCAGGCAGGATGCCATGCTCAAGCTGATAGGCAACAAACTGACATGCTCCAAGGTCTGGCGGACCTTATGCGGGAAAGCTAGCAAGACCATAGATCACCGCAGCATTCTCTGTATAACCGCCCTCCCTCCTCCCCAAGTTCCATAGCCTCCTCCTCAGCCAGATGCCCAAGAACATTTGCATGGGAGGCTCTGGGGCCCCACACATTCAACCTCAGAGGATTGCCCAAGTAGCAAAAGGCTGGCATATCCAAAATTTTGATTTGTTTTCTGGACTTGTCCTTCCCTCCCCTCTCCACCCCCACAATCCTTCCTAATCTACACACCCCCCACCTGGGCTACCTTCTGATTTCTCTCAATGTGTTGTACAACAAATAATAAAGACCATTTTTTAAACAGTCGTGACTTTATTTCCTTTAATATATATAGGGGGCGGGTAACTTCAATGAGAAACAAACACAACTGTCACACCATAACTTGGCCAGTCATGAAACTGGCTTTCAAAGCTTCTCTGATATGCAGTGCGTCTTGCTGCGCTCTTCTAATCTTCCTGATTGGCTGTGCGAAATTGACTGCCAGGCGATTTGCCTCAACCTCCCATCCTGCCATAAACATCTCCCCCTTACTCTCACATATATTGTGGAGCACACAACAAGCGGCAATTACAATTGGAAGATTGATTTTTCCGGAGAGCTAACCTAGTTAGCAAACAGTGCCAGTGAGCTTTCAAACATCCAAATGCACATTCTACCACCATTCTGCACTTGCTCAGCCTATAGTTGAACTGCTCCTTACTACTATCCAGGGTGCCTGTGTATGGCTTCATGAGCCATGGCATTAAAGGGTAGGCTGGATCCCCAAGGATAACTATAGGCATTTCAACATCCCAACAGTAATTTTCTGGTCTGGGAAGTAAGTCCCTTCCTGCAGCTGTTCAAACAGACCAGAGTTCCTGGAGATGTGAGTGTCATGCCATTTCCCAGCCATCCCACATTGATGTCGGTGAAATGTCCCTTGTGATCCACCAGTGTCTGCAGCAACATCAAGAAGTACCCCTTGTGGTTTACGTACTGACTGCCCCGATATTCCGGTGCCAAGATAGGGATATGTGTTCTATCACCCCACCACAGTTAGGGAACCCCATCGCAGTAAAGCCATCCACAATGGTTTGCATATTTCCGAGAGTCACTACCCTTGATAGCAGCTGGTCAATGATTGCGTTGGCTACTTGCAGCACAGCAGCACCCACAGTAGATTTGCCCACTCCAAATTGATTTCTGACTGATCAGTAACTGTCAGGCGCTGCAAACTTCTACAGGGCTATGCCACTCACTTCTCAGCTGTGAGGACGGTGCTCATTTTGGTGTCTTTGCGTTTCAGGGCAGGGGACAGCAACTCACAAAGTTCCATGAAAGTGACCCTATGCATACGAAAGTTTCGCAGCCACTGGGAATCATCCCAGACCTGCAACACTATGAGGTCCCACTAGTCTGTGCTTGTTTCCCAGGCCAGAAACTGTGTTCGACAGCATAAACCTGGATTACACTTTACCCCATGATGTCCCAATCGCCTCATGGCTTTCTTCTAAAAACGTCTGTGTCCATGTCCTCATCACTATCATGATTGCACTGTCATCGCTTCCTCAGCCAGTGTTGCAGGTTCTGCACATACTGCTGGATAACACAAGAGATATTTACAATGGTCACAACTGCAGCGGTGCACTGAGTGGGCTCCATGCTTGCCGTGATATAGCATGAAATGATTGTCTTCTGTCTCTTGCTCGGAGGGAGGGGCGACTGACGAGATGCACCCAGGAAAACCTGCAAGACTGTTTTTGAACCATCATGCACTGGGAGCTAAACCCAGAATTCCAATGGGTGGTAGAGACTGCAGGACCTGTGGGATAGCTACCCACAGTGCACTGCTCTGAAAATTGATGCTAGCCTCGGTACTGTGAATGCACTCTGCCGACTTAGCGCACTTAGTGGGGACACACACAATCGAATGATTACAATCTGTTCAGAAAAATCGACTTCTATAAATTCTATATAATTTCATACTGTAGAAATACCCATACCCTTACACTAGAATTGCACAAAAATATTTTGCACCAATGAGTTTTGCTAGGTTTCACATCCAGAAAAACAAAACAGACTGTTTCTCAGAAAGATTTTGCATTGTTTCACAGCTAAAAAACTCAGCTCCAGAACTACCTTAGATTATTCCCTGAAGCATGAGGATAATCGAGTTGGATCAAAGAGAAACAGGCCTGCCCTCATCCCAAATGAGAACATTGTACAAAATAAGGGGATAATGCTATCCTTTGAAGAATTCATCAGTGGCCACAATGAAAAACAGAATAATGAATTTCATGAACCTTCACCACAGATGTATAATTAAATCTGTTTTCTTTGTAGACATTCTACCATAGTGTCTTTAACCAAATAGGGGCTATGTAAGGGGATGAAGAGTTTACTGATTACAAAAGTTGCTTTGAGGTGGGGGCTTTTTCACCATTATATTGCTACTATCAGAATAACTCCAGAGTTATTGCATAACCCTCACAAAAGTGAAATTTAATTAGTTTCACATCTCAATCTCTGCTCCAATCAAACAGTTAAGATCAGCCTAGATTTCTGTGTCTGGGCATAAGATTCTGGGCAAGGAGTTTTCACTGGAGTTCCTTGAACTCTGAAATTTGTTCCCCCTGCCACCTTTTTTCAACAGAGCATACGTTTGTTGACTTTCTGGACAGTTTTAAGACCTATCTATTTACTCCAGGCTTTTCCTGGAAAAGAGCAGCTTGAGAGTTTTGTGGTGAGGGAGCTTTTATTATAGTTAAATATATTCATATGATTTATATGTTTTTTATAAATTCATTGTTATTGCTTCATGAATGCAATTGGAGGGTGTAGTAAATGCTTTGTTTTTATTATTATTAATAAACAAATAAAAATCTCTTCCTCCACTAAACAAGTTGGATTAACAAGGTCAATTTATCGGTGGTAGATCTGAATATTTGGTAGCCTACACCCACAGCAGGCCTGAGCCAGTAAGCTAAGAGATGAGGATAAGAACAGGTGCAAAATGATTGCAGGAAATAGACAAAAACTGCAACAGTGGCAAAAATTTAAACACATGACTAAATGTGTTGCTGAACTGAGACCGTCATGACCTAGCAGTGCTCTTGAGCTGTTACACCACAATCAGAATGGAATTGAGAATGGTTTCTAGAGTAATATAAAAGAAACTGCATGTTCAAATATAACCTAATGGGGGAAGGTTGTCTGCAGAGGGGTTATGAACCTAAAGAAGTCATGAACAAGTACCATAGATTGCAACATCCTGCCTGTCCCACATCCCTAAACAGGAGGGGTATCAACTAAATTCTGGCTTTTATGGGAACACCACCAGAATGGGACCAGTGTTAAAAAAACAGATTGTGGTATAGGAAAGGCTGAAAGGCACTGCTATTACAGATGTGCTCAGAGAGAAGCTGGAAGTCAGTGGTGTCCTGGTCTCATGGTGTCAAAATACATAAGGGTATATTTGTATACAATTTCTGTAGAGAATGTTGAAAGCATTATAAAATGCTGTCTTCAGGTCTGTCATTTCTTAAACCTTTAAAATCAGCTTAAGTAGCCAAGTGTTTCCACAAGAAGGCAGACACACAACTTACTACATTGTGTATGTGTTTTGCCACAATATTTCTGTCCTTTTCCTTCTCCACCACAGACCACAGCTATCCCCTCTGCTTGATGCAACCTATTAATTTTAAACTGCATCTAAAATTGGGTATGGCAGGCAGAATTAAAATGGCTAGAATTAGCTATCTGTTCCTTAATTTAAAGAACTAATGTAATCAATCATTATTTAGCTGGGTTTTTTTCTTTTATTTCTTTGTTTAAAAAGAATAGTCTTGTCACTTATATACAACAGTAAAGTGGTCACCTCCTGGTTTGGGACCTCAGGTGAGATCACACAAAACAGCCTTGGGGAAGGCATTCCCTTTAGTCTAACGGATAGGATACTCAATTGGGCTGTGTAAGAACCCTGGTTCAAATCCGTCTTCCTTCCGAACAGGAATTAGCCAGGTCTGAGCCCTAACCACTGGGCAATGGGATATTCTGATGTGGGGCTCCCTCAATCTTTCCTATTGAATTTCCACTTTCACTAAATAATTGAATAATTAAATATTAATTGGGCCACTGAAAGAGTTAGAATCACTCTACAGGGCACCCACCTGAAAGGTGGCACGTTCTTGTTCAAATTCCTTCTCCTTAACAGGCTGAGGGGGCACTTGAACGGGGGATCTCCTCCATCTCATTGAATACCCTAAAACCACTGGGCTAAAAGTTATGAAGCAAGTCTGCCTCCTCCTCCAGTTTATTTTAGGCCTCACCCATGACTCAGATGGCCACCGGGGCACCCTCAGAATGCCAGACATTCTGGCACTTGCGGAAATACGTGACCCCACCCCTCCCAGTGTGACCTCATCTACACAGTGAGCACTAGGTCATGTCGGTGGTGGCAGAGCAGCACATGGTGCAAAATGATGTCCTCGTCAATGATACCAGACAAAACCACATCCGCTACCCAGACGGGGCAAATCTTTCCAAAAATGGGATTGTCCATCTCAAAAAAAAACAGACAAATGGCCTGCCTACACACAATTTAGGCTGCTGAGCGCCTATCTTCCTCCACTTTGTGAATCGCTAGCTAAGATAGGCATCTCCCTGGAGCCCAGACTTAGGCACCTCTCTGTGTGGGAGGGGTGGGATTTAGCACACACCCCTCTTATTGGCTTCACCTAATGACTAGCTTCATTGGACCCACCTTGTGTGCTGGCATTTATGGATTCCTTTCTAAAATGCCTGTCATCTTCCCACCCCGACCACCCACATTCATTGTACAGGAGCCTAAGCCCCTCACCCAAGCTTTGGAGATCACAGTGTGGTTCCTGTGATTTTTTTCTAGGTGTCTAAAAATTGGCACTGTGACACTCAGTGTCACAATACTTAAGTCTGTTCATGAATCCCACCCAAGTAAACTGCTTTAAACTAGCACAGTTTATGGGAATGCAAGAGGGATTGGAACAAACAACCCTGAATCAACAGTTGTTTGGAAATCTAGTGAGAAACTACAGCAAATAATTCAGGAACAGATGCATCAAATTAATTCCAGAAGTTCTCAGTTGTTAAAAATGGTAGCTCAAGCCAGCTTTGTTCAATAGAATGGGAAAACATTCATCCATTTCTCTTAGGGGGTTAGGTTTTCCCAGCATAGCCATTCACGGATGGCAATGGACACTCCAAAGCATCAGGCACAAAAGACAATAAAGACAAATAAAAACCATACAAGTTCTATCTAGTCCCCAAAGTTAAGTCTACTATAGAACCAAACAGTGGTTACCCTATTGCAACAAACCGAGGGCATAGGAGGAAAAGGATTCTACAGTTATAAGCATATACGCATTATGTGCCATGCCACTCAATTATTGTAGGTGAGCAGCGTATTAAAACATTAAAGAACTCTTCTACTGGGCGATGCCATATTAGACATGAATGGAGGGCAGCAGGGTGAAGGAGATTGCTAACTGAGATTTTGCACACCGCCTTTCAACCAAAGACCACAATGGCCTATACAAACTGATCTACAAATTATATAGGGACTACTTTCCCAACAATTTACTTACAGTCACCAGTGCAATGAATATGGTCAATCAAGCTGCAATGCTACACAACAATTCGGCAGAAAATGAAAAGGATTATATCTAAATGAAAATGAAGGTATCATAGTAATCCAAACTGAAATCTGTCCAGGACTAGAAATGAATTCACAATTCATTCAGCAAACGTAGCTGTTTTATTCTGTTGATTAATTGTCTATCAACAGATTAAATTTTATTAATTTGTTTTACGGTGCCAATGGCTTGCCAAATATTTTATGTGAATAAATTTTGGCCAATGCATTACTCAGACTTGTGTGTGTTATTATTGCTTCAGTATTCACAATTTAATATTCAAGCTCTGGAGGATGGTCACCTAGGTCACATATATTATATCTGTTCTCTGCCAGAATGATCTAATCTATATGAATTGTAAAACATTACAAGATAGTTATAGGATCATTTTTTATCCAAAACTTTGCATGAATTCACAATAATGTACTGAGGGAAACTTTTGCTTCTCTTGAACGTGGGTTATGATACAATCATACAATCCACCCCCATCTGGGGATGTTCGCTTCAATTTAGAATAGCCTCGTGGTTGCAGCAAGTAACACCAGCTAGGGACAGTCTCCTAGTTGCAATTTCACCAGCCCTGGATTACCGGAGTACAATATGCTCTAGCCACGGCCCATAAAGGTATGTCTGCACAGCAATTAAACACCCGCAGCTGGTTTGCGGGGCTGTAAAACTGAGATATAGACATTCAGGCTCTCCAACGATGGGGGAGGGTCTCAGAGCCCAGGTTCCAGCTCAAGCCCAAACAACTACAATGCAAGTTTGCAAACCTGCAGTCCAAGTCCCACGAGCCTGAGTCAGCTGACATGGGCCAGCCACTAGTGTTTAATTGCTGAGTAGACATATCCTAAGTGTCCTTTATGCCAGGGGGATAGCAGTCAGGAGTGTGTGACTAGGGTGACAGTGCCAGCTTTGTGTCAAGTAGGAATTGGCTTATTCAGGGGGAACCCACTCTGGCTATTAAGCCTGGTTTCACTTCTCTTTGAGGCACCAGATCAACAGACTGAGGTCAAAAATCTGTGCCGTTGTATACAGACACACCTACAAAGCAAAAATCTTGGTAGTGGACTTTCTAACCTCAAAATGGTTTGTAGCAGACTGATAGCTGTCTGGTATTGGGAATCTTCACAGGGCGACAGCAATTTGCTTCTGCACTAGTATGGCTTCCCTGAATCGAGTGTTCTGGTGCTGGAGATTAGGAGCAAGCTCCTCATACACTCCATGAAGGTCTGTTTTCTCATTCAGAAGTTCTGAAGCCATTACTGGTCATCCCAGGTTTCCAAAAAGATGTGATCCCACCACACCATGCTGGTTCTCCTGCATCTGAAATGCCAATCCACCCAGGAGCATAACATGGCAATGCTGGCATTCACCTTATCTGCACCATGTGAGTGGAATGAATTGCCACTGATCTTCATGTTCAGCCATCTCTGATGTATCAACCATTCTGCCTAAATTCCATCCAACATCTGATCAATCACCTACTTCATTGCATTTCCATTTGTCTAATAATAAGGAGCAGGAGTAGGAACAGAACCAGATCAGCATCCCATTACTGTTCCCTCTCTGTTATTCCCTACAAACTGGGTGAAAGACAGGGAGTAATGGGATGATGATCTGGTTCTGTTCCTACTGCTGCTTCTTATTATGAGACAAATACAACCTAGATAGAGCTCCTATAAGGTAGATGCATCACTGGTTGGAAAACTGTTCCTAGAGAAGAGTTATCAATGGTTCACAGTCGAACTGGAAAGGCATATCAAGTGGGATCCCACAGGGATCAGTTCTAGATTCAGTTCTGTTCAATATCTTCATCAGTGATATAGATAATGGCATTGAGAGTGCACTTATAATGTTTGCGGATGATACCAAGCTGGGAGGAGTTGCAAGTGCTTTGGAGGATAGGATTAAAATTCAAAATGACCTCAACAAACTGGAGAAATGGTCTGAAGTAAATAAGGTGAAACTCAATAAGGACACATACAAAGTATTCCACTTAGGAAGGAACAATCAGTTACACACATACAAAATGGGACATGACTGCCTAGGAAGGAGTACTGTGGAAAGGGATCAGGAGGCAATAGTGGATCACAAACTAAGTTTGAGTCAGTGTAACACTGTTTCAAAAAAAGCAAACATCATTCTGGGATGTATTAGCAGAACTGTTATAAGCAAGATATGAGAAGTCATTCTTGTGCTCTACTCTGCGCTGATCAGGCCTCAATGGGAGTATTATGTCCAGTTCTAGGCACCACATTTCAGGAAAGATGTGGGATAATTGGAGAAAGTCCAGGGAAGAGCAATTAAAATGATTAAAGTTCTAGAAAACATGACCTATGAGGAGGGAGGAAAATTGTTCTTCTTAACCTCTGAGGATAGGACAATTAAATTGCAGCAAGGGCAGTTTAGGTTGGACATTAGGAAAAACTCCTGTCAGCATAGTTAAACACTGGAATCAACTGCTTAGGGAGGCTGCAGAATCTCCATCTTTAGAGATTTTTAAGAGCAGGTTAGATAAACACCTTCCAGGGATGGTCTAGAAAATACTTAGCCCCGTCATGAGTGCTGGGAACTGGATTAGATGACCTCTTGGGGTCCCTTCTATGAAATGGAGTGTGTAGCACTCACCATTCCTTTTAAAACCAAAATCCCTTTGATGTGCAGCAGAGCATCTGGCAATCATGGGTATTAAAAAGAAAAAGCAACTGAAAGCATTATTATTAAAGGTTTTAATTGTGCAGCTTCAGGCAACAAGTACGGCATGCTCTGGCCTCTGGTTTTAACTTTTCTTTTAAATGACCAGCAGGTGAACTATGATGACAAAATAGGTTTGTTTAAATATAATGTTTTAGTCTTTAATAAACAAAGCCCAAAGCCTTAATATTGTTATGTTGTCCATACACACAGAGCAATCAATATACTTAGGGTTACCATATTTCAGCTTCCCAAAGAGAAGACACTGATGGGGATGGGGGGCAGAGGAGAAATGGGGGAGAGGCAGAAACTGGATGGTGCTCACTGGAGGTAGAGGGCGGTGTTGCTCCCTGTTCTGGCAGCAGGGCAATTAGTGCAAACCCAGGACCCAGCACCAGCCATCAGTCAGCCTCCCAGGGCTAGGAATCAGGGCTGCAGGGGAATGCATCCATCAGCTGCAGATGCAGGGGAGGAACCAAATCAGGAAGTGGATTAGTCAGTGCCCTTTCCAAGCTGCAATGCCTGCTCTGCAAAAACCGCAGACTTTGACTTTTATTTCAAAAATCTACCCGGATGTAGAGCAGACTACCAAAAAAAGAGGTCATGTCAGGGAAAACCCAGTCATATGGTAACCCTTTTAGTCTAAGTAACTTATTCTTGACTAAAGGAAAACAACAAAGAATAGAAGTGTGCTCTCCCTCATGGAGAGGTTAGTGTGGTTCTGTGTAACAGGCTTCCCCCAAATAAAAAATAAAATGACAGCTGTCCCCAACAGAAACCCAAATATAAGACGGTGCAGTAAAACAAACAGAATAGTCACATACACAAAGGAATTATTTCACTCCCATCTCTGCAACAGCATCTTTGAGTCTCTTCACTGGGCGGGAGGTTTTTGTTTCTGTTTTCTTAAATACAAATTAGTACTCTCTGATAAATTCCCTTATGGAATTAAATGTTGGTCCTTTACATTGATGTGTACTGACAATAAGTCCGTCACCCATACAATGAAGAATATCAGACTGTATGGTTTCATCTGCCAAAAACCTATGGGCCTCATCTCAAAACTTCTTCTTTCAGATGAACCATTGTATTTTGTGCTTTTCTCTTTGTGGTCTACAAAATCTTCTTCATGGAATCCAAATCCCTAAAAGAGGGTTAAATACCTGTACATCCCTACTCTTTGAAAGAGCTACCACATTATGTGCAAAGCTTATTAATTTGAAAAAGCCTACGGGTCAAAACATTTTAAAAGCTGCCAGCTAAGAGACTGGAATAACTGTGAAGATTGATACATGTTTTATAACCTTCTGAAAGAGTTTTTGGGAAAGTTTTAAAAGTGAAAATATAATTGAATGTTAAAAAGCCTACCCGTGAATAAACTTACATTTTGGAAAGAATTTTCTAAAAAAGCAGGAGCTTTACTTTGTCATGAAAAGGAAGTTTGCAGGATTGACAGACCAAATAGTTTCCTACCATAAATATCACATATTAGCCAATTTGCTGTTGCTTAATGTAGTAGGAATATATGGTGGCAGAAATCCTCTCCAAGATTCCAGCTGGCTAATTAGACATGAGCTCCTTTTCCTGAAACCTAGTTGGCCATCATTAATCAAGCTACTCAAATAGCTTGCTTTTTTAAATTAAGTTACACTAACATGTGTGTAATTTCCTGGTATGTCCCCAGGCCCTTTCAGGAACAATAGTGAGCTTGTTGGGCTTTTTTCCAGTTGTCCATGCTTTCTATGGAACCAATGCTTCTCAGAAGGATACCGCTAATACAACCCCCGTAGTTACACACAGTGTGTCCCATCCTGCAGATACTGGCAACTTTATAGGGTTTTGGGGTAGTCCATGCATAGGGGTGTTACTTTCTGATTTTTCCTCTCTACCCTGCACTGTGTAGAGTAATATAAGCAGGTCAACTTATTTTTAGTAGTTCATTATTAGGGCTATTTTCTGAATTGTGTGCATGGCATTACTGCTTTAAGTCTGGGATGTACTAAGATGTAGCATTCTAGCACTATGTAGCATAGTACTATAAATAATATTGGCGCTTGTCTCTAAACACAACAGGCCAAATTCATCAGTTTCCCCAAAAATTCCAGGTGAAACTCATCCAAAACCATTAACTATTTTTGGCTGGTCCGAGACCACATATCAACCTAAGGTTGCTTAAAAACCAACCTTCTGTTTTGCTGGAAGACATGGGAGCCTCAGTAAACTTTCTGAGAAATCTTGGCCCAAAATATTCAAAAATGACTCATGATTTTGAGATGATCCCATGATGATCATGGGATCATCTTTGTTTGCTCCACTTGAGACCCCTTAAAAATGACTGACACTATTGCACAGGGTACACAGCGGTTTCTTAAAATCAGGACCCTTTTAAGGTGTCTTAAGTGAAACCCCCAAATGTTCAGACACTCCAAAAATCACTCACATTTAAAAATCTTGGCCTGGGTTTGTCATGAAACTCTGCTACAGACTCCGTGTGTGCCCTTGTACTGGTCAGTCTCTCTCTTTCTCAGTCTCTCATCTGTAAAATGTAGCTAGCAGTACTTCCCTATGTTAAATGAATATTGTGAGATGCTCAAACAATGCAATGGGAGTCTTGTAAGTACCATAGATAAAGATCATGGATCTTTTTTCAAGACCCTTAAGGATTTGACCAGCTATCATTCAGTATTTCACATCAACAATGGTGAGGAGCAGAGTATATGTAAGGGGGATAATATGAACAGCATTTCCTGGGATTTTCGGAAATCATTTGACAGATTTCCACATAATATATTAAAGTTACAGATGCAGCAAGTGCTTCGAAAAAGTGGCGGATAGAAGGAAATTACATCTCAATCAACTGAAAGTTGGCTACATAACAAGAAACAAACGCGTTACCAAAAGGCAGACACATACTGGCTGAACAGAAGTTACGTGAGGCAATGCACGATGGTAGTTATGCTGGAGCTGCCATTTCAGAAATTACAACTGACCTATCAGAATAATTTAAATTTGGTGAAAAGATTGGTCTGCACTTTTTATTGTTGTTTTAGCACTGTGAAGAGTCTACCATTAATAAAATAATACAAAATTAAAACCTCAGAGAGAAGAGAAACCCAGAAAGCGGTGATGCTGAAAAAGACCTAGGCAGTGATAGAATGCCAGAAATTAACCCTGCCTTTATAATATGATACAGCCAACGTAAGCATCACATTACAAAGGAGGGAGGTAAGAGGGTGGGATTTCCAAAAGTGTTTCAGTGATTTAGGAGCCCAAGTTCCATTGACTAAAATACTTGCAAGATTGGCGCCCAACTAGCATTCACATACGGCATGATCCAACATCCTCTGAAGTCGTCAGAATTCTTTCTTCAGAGGGCTTTGGATCAGGCTCTTGATTATAAAATAATTACAGTGTTGTTGTCAGCCTAGCACTACAAAAGGAATCTATAATTGTAATGCTTTAGTTTGCTGCTATAGATATATTTTGTAGCAAGAAATTATTTCCATCAAAGAGTTATGGAAGAACTGCCAAAGAAAACTGCACCACAGCTGACACCACAGATTTCTCCAAGAACTAGTTACTATTTGTTCAGTTAAACAGAACTTCTCAGACTATCTGTGGCAGCTCTTTCTGGTGATGCCCATAAATGTTTTTGCTGAAACAATAAATCACAGAAAATTTTTCTATTCCAGTTCTTTATAAAACATTCTTTCCACAACACAAATTTTAGTCGTAAACAGAGTAGACCATGTCCATTTAAAATCCCCACACACTCACACACCTTTACTTTATTCTGCCACATCTCTTGGCATTACAGTGAAATAATTATCAGTTCAATCAGTACAAGAGCTGCAGTTAAGTTTAAACCTCAGGCCGAAGTAGACAACCCATCCATCAACTTTGGCACTGCTGAGAGTAAGTGGGTTTTTTATTATTACGCACCTGCCAGATTTGACAAAGCCCCTTTAAACATACTCTGTAACTGTATTACACAAGAGTTTTGGCAATTATCGAAGAAAGGGCATGAGCCAAAGCCCATTGAAACCAATGAGAATCTGTCCACAGACTGGGCTATGGATCAAATCTACATGCTGCACTCATCATCATAACAGCTGAGAACCTAAGTAAACGTAACTATTATATCTAGGCAGGAATTTTCCAAGTGATTTTTTTTCCCATAAGAAAATGACAATTATTTTAAATCTAATTGTTCCATAGGCACGTCAATTTTGACAAAATTTTGTCTAGAAAAAATGCTTCAACATGGAATGATTCCATTTTTTATTTCAATCTTATAATAAATTTCAAAATGAAAAGTATTTTATTTTATGTTTATTCTATAATATATAAAAATAAGTAATATTTCTTATTTTATATATTTTTGTGTTTTTATACAAACTACAAAACCAATTGCCAAACCACCTCATCAATTAGAATAGCAAATTTCAAAACTATTTGTAATTTTATAAAGTAAAAAAATATTTTTAAAAGTCAAAATCAAACTGAAAAAAGTTTCAACTGAACTGAAACAAAAACAGATTTTTGTTTGCGAATTAGCTCTTCTGGCTAGGATCGCCCTCTGCAGACCGGTGTCTCCCCTACCACTGGCCCCCATGTCCCTCCCAGACCTCAGTGCCCTTCTACATCAGGGTCCAGCGCCTGGCAGTAACCCACCATCTGAGTCTCCCACCCTGGGGAACTCCCACTCCTTATCCCTACCTTGCCTCAGTGGCCACTGCCAATCACCCTCTAGCCGCTGCTCCCTGGGGCTGACTGCAGTCTATCAACCACTCACCATCAGCAAAGGGTGGTCAGACCAGCTGCCTCTGCCCCAGTCTGGGCTGCCCCTCTGCAGCCTTAGTACCCTTTTGCGGGCCCTTAATCTGGCCCACAGCCTGGGGCTTTGTTAGGCTGGAGCTCCCCAGCTTCTTCTGCCCTTCCCCATCACTGCTACACCCTAGGTACCCTCCTTAGCTTCCCAGGCAGCCAGGTCCTCCTCTCTTCAGAAAGCTAGAGACAGTCTGTTCCCTCCTCCTAGCCCCCCCACCCCCCTCTTATAAAAGCCAGCTGAGCCTGACTGCAGTGGCTACAGCTGTGGCTGTTTTCCCAATCAGCCCTGCTTTTCCCTTGCTACAACCCTCTTCCATGGCTGTTTTACACTCTTCAGGGCAAAAGCGGGGTGACCACCCCACCACACCCCATATAAAGCAATCAGGATCTCACACTTGGACTTTAGTAACTGGTTCAAGGAGTGTCCATGTGGATGTGGGATAAAACACAGGACGATCTAAAGAATCTATTGATCACAGCCATTGAAGCAAATGGGAGTCTTTCAGTTGACCTCAGTGGACTTTGGATCAGTCCCCATATTCCTGCTGTTGACATACTCTGTTTCAAAATCTTACAGCCAATTCAGCAGATGCCAGAAGCTATGGGCATGATGAGGTGTTAATCGTGTTACAAGGTGATGAGTAGAAGTCCAGAGCACATAGCCCATAGATTTAGGATTCTGAGGCCATGTTTAGAGAGAGCAAGAATGTTTGGAGAAGTGTGTGGGTATGCAAGAGTTTCATAAAGTAGTTGCATAGTTTTGATAATTTCCAGCTAGCGAGAGACCATAAGGTACTCATACTATTAACAAACAGTAAAAATCTTGGTACTCTTGCAATTTCTGGATGTCTTTACCTAGCAGTATGTAGGCCTGTTAATGCTCGCACTAAAATATATTATACATTCCATTGCCTCTAGGCCGGCCACATAAAACAGTCACCCTCTAAGGATTCTATGCAATACCATTGGTTTCCAGGAAAATGTGGAGGCCCGTCAACCACTTTCCCCAGTTCTCTGCCAGGGTTCAGCTGGCTTCATTTGCTTCATTTTGGCTAAAGATTCTGACGCTACAGTGACATATAGGGACACTGGTAAAAGACTGATCTTTATCTCCTGGCACCACTCACTTAACATGGATCAGAGTCACAAAATATTAATGTCCTTGGCACATGACATAGGTCAGGATTAACTGACTCCAGTTACACGGTCTCACAGGGCTCACAGACTGGCCCTGAAAGGAACTATGAAAAGCCCACTGTTACCTCTTGCGATTTTAATCACGGGTCTTGCAATACTTGGTGATTTTCTTTAAAGTCCAAGCTACTAGAATCAAGAGACTATATGAGAATCTCAGCTTTAATTTAAAAGAAACATTTCTAGTCCTCATAGCTGTGAAGAAAAGCTTGAATGTATGACCCAAGAGCACTCTAAAGATTCAGAAATCAGAAAGCAAAAAAAACCACCTAAAATATATATTTTTAAATCTCATGATTTTGGAGGACTGACTCATGATTTGATGTGGATAATCTGTCATTTTTAGGGGGAAAAAAACCCATACTGACTTGCAGTCTTACCCAAAAGTCTGCATTTTGAAATGTTTAGTCACCAGAACTAAAGGGTTAGAATCTATTGGGTTTAAAATGAGTGCAGAAATGCAGATGTGTATAGGGTACCAAAAGTGGAGAGACCTAGAGACTCAGGCTTTGTGAGCCTCACAAGAACATAATGTGGAAAATCAATTTCCAGTTTATCTTCCTTTACAAAGATAGTGGCTCTTAGTATCATAGATTACTGTTTGCTCACAGCTTGCTCAGATAGGCTCCATCTTTTCTTATACTCAAACACTCTAGCTGCCAAAGCCAAGTAAAACACACATACTATTTGGGCAAGCTATTTGTGATATTACTCTATATCCAGTTGTATCTCTCTCTCTCTTTTGGCCCTTCTGTATCAGCCACATTTCATAACACAGTCAGTCAATACGTCCTTAAAGCTGAGGGGAAAAACTGCTTGTGGGAATCTGGAGATAATCAGAGTCTGGAAAGGATTTTCTGTAAGGATGAAAAATCCAATACGGCTAAACTCAAGCAGGTTTGGACTAGATGCATACGCCTCACACTTGAGCGGTTTGGAAATTAAAAAAAAATCAACTCATATTTGATGTAGCTTCCCGTCTTACTTTTATACTCATCATTGCAATAGCTGAGTGTATCAGCTGTACCAGTTGCAGCTGATGTACCAGTTTTGAAAATACTTACTGTACTGACTTTCCACACAATAGTGTTATGGTATGTATACGTATTCAAACGAGTTGCAGGCTGACCATGTGTATTGTTCTTTTATGCTTATTAATAAGTTGAGGACTGGCTCTGAATATGTGTGCCTCACACTGCTTCTAAAGATAGCACAATGTAAATGGCTTTAGGAAAATAGCAAAAGCACCTCCTTCATCTGCAAAAACGTTTGGTTTGCCGCAAAGACGTTTTAAATAGGCCACTACACAATCATTGTAAACATACCATAATATAATACTAAAAGATCTAGCTGCAGGGAAGAATGCATATCCTGTAGGGACTGATATTAGAAAACACAGTTAAGTGATTTTTGAAGTACATTTGTACTAGGAAATGTACTAGGAACTACTATCCTTTTGTTCTCCCAAAAAAACAGTTTTTTAAAAGATGTTTGCCATACTTCCTGAGTGTGTATGTGTGTGCGTGCGTGTTTTAAAGATTTCTTGGGGGATTTCAATGTTAAAAGAACAGGTCCCAACCATGCAACTGGATCCATTCTCCCAGATCTTTATGTCCATTGTCTTTTATACCATTATTTCTAGCCAAGGATTCCAGGGTTGTTGTGGGGTTTTTTTAAGTCGTTTTATTTTGGTCTACAAACCAGTTCTTCATTAAGGCCTTGTCTACACTACCAGCTGGATCGACGCATAGAGATCGAATTATTGGGGGTCAATTTATCGCGTCTCGTCAGGATGCGATAAATCGATCCCCAGAGGCACTCCCGTCGACTCCAGAACTCCAGCTCGCCAAAAGGTGCAAGGCAGAGTAGACGCGGGAGCCTGCTGTCGACTGCTGCTGCCGTGAGGACAGCAGGGAAGCCAATCTAAGATGCGTTGACTTCAGCTACGCTATTCACGTAGCTGAAGTTGCATATCTTAGGTCGAGCCTCCCCGCTAGTGTAGACCAGGCCTTAGACTGTAAAAGAGCAGCCCCCACCTGGGGTGCCCTCTGGCAGCAGGCCATGGCACAACATACATCCATCTCCCCTCTATATGGCTCATAGAGATGAATGTCCCAGGTAGCAAAAACAGTTCTTCTCAAAACCTTAATTAAAAACAAGGTTACAATGCAGCAGCTCTTCAATAGTTTCACAGGTCAGCCACTTGAGAGTCATTACCCAGTTCCTTTAGCCCCTGCTGCAGTTCCCACTCTCCAGGCCATCCACCTGAGAGTCCCAAGACCTGTTTCTCTCCTGTAGCCCCAGTCAGATCTCCCACAAGAGGACTCCCTGCAGAGTGAGGTTCACCTCTACCCCATGAAATCAAAAAAGGGCTGGGTTAGGTAGAGGAACCTCGCAATGCGTCACTGCAGCTGTAGGCAGCGCCAAGCCGTGACAGCAACAAGCAGCAGTTATCACTTGACTGCCCCTTTTCTGGCCCACACCTGAACACACTTCTGGGACTTTGCTGACCTCAGATGACAAACCATCAGTAGGGTGCAGCTGAGGGAAAAGGGGCATGTTAAAGGACATTCATTGGTTGGACTTGCATGCCACAGGGTAGGAAACTGAAGCAAAGGACTACTGCCTACGATACTTTGGGGTGGGTGTTTTACATAGTTCTGAATCATTGTTTTCCCAAATTAATGCAGAGTTTCCTTTTTTTCTCTTAATAAAAGTTCTCTTTTTTCATACCCACAGTCAGTGTTTGTGAGTGGGTAAGAATTGCCCATTAGAGGCACCCCAGGGTGTTGTTTGAGTTTTCCCAGACTTCTGGATGGGCTTTGGGTCAGTTCTGTTTTGTAATGCTAAGAGCCCACCCTAGGTATTGAGCCCAACCCATGGTGCTGCTGACATGACCCGGCACAATGGTTACATACTGCACTTATCCCCAACAGCTTCCAGTTGCTATTCTCCTTAAGGTCCCCTGCAGCTTGTTGCCTCAAGCAATTCTCTCCTGTGCCTTGTGTTTCACCTGCCCTTCCAGAATCTTTCAGTCTCCTCTAAGGCACATCTCACCTGCCCCTTTCCTGACTGAATCCCACTTTATCTGTGCTACAGAGACTATACCAACATAGCTATAACATCAGAACTATGCCAGCATAATCCTCTATTGCAGAGACAGGGCTGGTCTCCACTTAAAACGCTACATAGAGCTTTAGTATAGACACTATCAATACCAATACGAGGGATACTCCCACCTGTTTAGGTAATCCACCTCCCCAAAAGGCAGTAGTTAGGTAAAGGGAACAATTTTTCTGTTGACCTAGCACTGTCTACATGGGGACTTACATCAGCTTTACTATGCCACTAAGGATTTTTTCACACCCTGAGCGACATAATTATACAGACTTAATTTTCTATATAGACTAGGCTGCAGTCTATGCTGATGGAAAGGGTTTTTCAATCAGTGTAGGAACACCACCTCCTCGAACGGTAGCAGATATGTTAAGAAAAACATTCTTAGTCTGCCCTAGCTGCATCTATACTGCGATTAGGTCCACGTAGCTACTTTGGATCTGAGGAGTGCATTTTTCACAGCCCTGACTGACACACCTATATTGACCCAACTTTTAAGCTTAGACCAGGCCTCAGAATCTCCCCCTTCTTATGTCCAGCTGCCTTCATTTAACCCCAAACAGGAGGCAGCTGATGAGTCACAGGTACACTGGCCCTGCTTCGTCTTAAAGGGACCAGTCACCCTGTGATAGTGATGCATTATGAAACTTCTGAAGTCCATTCTTTGAACACTGGAACTCTTAAGATTTCTAATACCATGTGATACTTAACATGAAGAGTCTTGAAACTGTTATTTGTTGTTACTGATTAATTTTTTTAATACATTTCTCAGTTCTTGAGGTAATTAACACTAAGTCATTTGTGGCCTCCATAAGGGAACTTCACTGGGTTTCAAGCCTCCAGAGGTCACCTTTCTTGGGACAGGATCCTGTGACCCACTCCCTCCCAACTGTGGATTTAGGTTGCACTCTTCTGCATTTCACTGTGATCACCTCAGCAGATATGACTGCAGTTCACTACAGACAATCCTGTTATCTCAAGGACAGTGATTGGATGACCCAGTGACCAGCCTGCTTTCAAAGAGCAATGTACTATTTATCCAGAACAAAAGCATTACAGATAAAACACAATTTAAAGAAACAATAAACAGTTTATTTGCAAGTCTAGCTTACCAGGTGTCACCCATCTTCCACACGGAGAGCCTGGCAGGGGTCAAAGTACTTCAGGCCCTCTCACAGGGCCACTCTCTCTGGGTACAGTCTCTTGTCACTTCTTAGCTGGGGTTAATGTCTCCTCTTGCCCAGGCATCAGGGTGGTCACTTTATACAGTTTTCAGTTCTTTGCTTGCTAGTCTTCTCCAACCAGGTCAAACCATCTATGCAATTTCCTCTCGGGGATGATGCTTCTCCGAACTTGATATCTCAGTCAATATCTTGATACCTTAATTACCTCCTGGGGATTTTGATTCTTGCAGGAAACTATGCAACTCCCCCATGGAGCCAGAATACAGCACTTGGCCCATAAAGATACATATAATATTTATAAAGTTGAGAGAGCGGTGTTTGAATATTCCATGTGTTCACAACCTCTATTTCCTCAACTACTAAAAACCAAACAAACAGACAAGCCCCACCACCACACCACACACTTGGGACTCATTGTGCACATCTGAAGTATCAAGGTACCATAACATACACCAGCTTCTGATCCAACTCCCACTGAAATCCAGGGAAAGACTCCTATTGACTTTACTGCGGGAATCTTCAGTCTCTTCCCTGTCCTCATTTCCACCTCAGTGCCTCCATCTAGGGCTTTCAGTCTTAAACATGGGAATATTTCATGGGGCTGGGGAGAATCCAGCTTCTCCTTGTACATCCCCAAAGCAGAGTGTTGCTCCTCTGGGCCAGTTTTAATGGTCTCTCAGAATGGGACTGGAGGGCTCAGTATTGCTACCAGGAGCATATCTATCAGACCTAATGAGAAAAATCTGCCACACGTGAGCCTAAACAGGCAAACAGATAGATAAAGCAGTGAAAGCTCACTGTGCTTCATTCATCAGTCTCAGTCTCTGAACACGTGCATTTTAGTAGCAGTGGAACTAAACTATCATCTGTTCTTTTGTTGCATGTGTGCTACGAGTGCCAGCAGCCTTGCCCCTCTGACCAAGGCCATCTGAACAGCAGCAAAGTAGGATACACACATAGCTCTCTTCCTGGGGGTGACTACTACACTCACTGCTGCTCTGTATCTATAAGGAGGAATCGTTTTCTGGTTTGAGGGTGGGGTCAGATCCTCAGTGCCCACTCCATATATGCCATTATGTACAGTACACATGAGAAGGAGTCAATCCCTTTGGTGATCAGGTAAGTTGCACTCCAGAGATCATTAAGCTGCTTTGTGTTAGGAGGAATGGCTTTGTGAGAATAGTCATGTCCAGGATTTTGTCTCACGTGTTTGTTTTTAAGGCAGTATATTCAGTGCACAAAATAAATACACACTACACAAAAACGTGAGTGTGTGTCATGTGTATATTAGTATGTGGACAGATGGATGGATGGAAGGAATACATTTTCATAGTACATTATACCACTGGGGCATTCACTGTGATGCATATGGTGAAACTGTGTACCTTTAGTCCTCTGAGAGGACTAATTCTTATAAGATATTTGCATCAAGCTTTTGATGTGCTTTTTTGAGACTCTGTAGATCTGGGCTGAAAGGTTCTCTGGAAGAATCCAGGAGTAACATTAGTGTGTGCAAAATATTTGTTGCTCATTTTAAAATACTTCAATAGGGTCAACTCCCAAGAAGCATTCCCATTGTGAAAATTCCAGATGCTCAGGATTCTACAGGAACTTTATACAATTTGTATAAGATTTTCTTTACTCCTTTGTAGGATTTCTTTAATATAAAAATATGCATACATCTGAGCCTAGCTTTTTGCATACTAAAGCATGAGGTTAGAATTGTACATATTTACAGAATTGTATTATAAAGGAATGTTAGTAATATTTGCAGTATGTGTTTACACATATACATACTTTTCGTCTCCAAGTACATAAGCCTAAGAGCTCTAGGAGATTTGTTAGCTATGGCCTGGGTTTATAGTCCTGAGAAAACATCTGATCTCTGCAGTATGGGTAGTATTTCTATAAGCTGATGACCAGTCAAAGCCTTTGTTATGCTAGTGTATAGGCTCTGAAGCAATAAGGTTCTGTAAACAGCTTACACAAAACATCCCTGAGTTGGTTCCAGGCTGAACAAATGCTACTGTTTCATAATTAAACAGTCAGCCTAAATCTTTCTCAATAGACCCATATTTCCAAATGTTCACATAACTTTCAACATACAAGTCTTGCAAAAAGGTTATTTAGTTTCCCATACAGTACTTTAAATTACTCTGCATATAGATCTGTAAAAAAAATAAAAAATAAAACCCTAGCTGCTACATGGCATCCATTGGAGTCATCAAGAGCTCATAAGAGATCTTACAGGCATTTATTGAATCTGCAATTAATTTTCCAGAGTTGCACATTTGCATGAGTTTAAGGCTGTAAACCCAATCCCACAGTCTTGAGTAAGGAATCCATAATAGCTGAGGGCAAATGTGCTATGTAGGAATCTCACTCCTTTGTAGTGAGTCAGTATGCAGGAGTGACATTCCCACTTAAGCTCTCCAAGTGGAGCGCCAGTGGAAGGATTCAGAGACCAGGGAGTTGATATGCCTGGGCAAAGACGACGATATTAGTATCTGTATTTTGAAAGGATTGGAAGGCAGGGGGCAATGACAGTGAGGAGGTTATAACAGTCGAGAAGGGAGATAAGGATGAAATTCACCCTGGCGTGACGCCATCCGCATCCCTTAAGCTGTTGATTGGGGCTGTGATAGGCGAGTACCTTTGGATTGCTTTTCTGAATGGATGTCCCTCCTACTCCTGCATAAGCTATGGTGGAGTGAGTTGACGCAGCGAGGTCTGGGGAAAGGCTAGAGGATCTGCAGACCCAGTGGCTCCAACACCCAGGGCAAGTGCCACAATAGCTATATAAGCAGGTAGGGAATGTGGATTTTGCCTCCTAAACTTATTGATACATAAAGTGCTATTACTCTGGGTTATGTGGGTGAAGTGAATTTTACTCAGAGTCTAGTCTTGCAGCCCTTTCTCTCAGAGGCTGAATCTATGCTACAACGGTGTCATTCCCTTGCTCATGATCACATACACTAACTCTTCTTGAGCTACTGAGTGTAAACTGCAGTGTAGCCATGGTAGCAAAAGCAACAGTAGCAGTGGCAGTGGAGGCACAGCTGAGCTGAGAACTTATCCACCAGCTTCAGGAGTTCATATTTGGCATGGCTCAGCCGTACCACGGCTGCTGCTGCCCGTACTACCACAGCCACACTGCTATTTATACTAGCTCCAACTCAGTGAGAGAGAGTGTATGTGTACATGAGCACAGGACTCACACCCCAAGCTTCGAGTGTAGGCAGCCTGAAGGTGTACTGTGCCACTGGCCAGCACAAGGTCAAAGAACCAAGGTTGGAGGGACTGACAAGGATAACGCCTACTTATTTTACCTACTTATTGTGATAAAAGAAACACTTATTTGGACAGCATAATGGGGTGAAAATCTTAATTGAAGCCTGACGTTGCTGTGGTAACATGAAAATTAAACAAGTACATATTATCTCTCACAGACTTTAAGGCCAGAAGGGACCACCATGATCATCTAGTCTGACCTCCTGCACATCACAGGCCACAGAACCTCCCCCAGCCACTTCTGTAATGGACCCATAACCTTGGCTGAGTTAATGAAGTCCTCAAACCTTGATTTAAAGACTTCAAGTTACAGAGAATCCACCATTTACTCTAGTTCAAAGCAGCAAGTGACTGACCTGTGCCCCATGCTGCAGCAGACTATGAAAAAAGTCCAGGGTCTCTGCCAATCTGACCTGTGGGGAAATTCCTTCCTGACCCCAGATAAGATGATTAGCTAGACCCTGAGCTTGTAGGCAAGGCCCATCAACCTGAGAAAGAACTCACCTCCTAGTGTCCCACTTCCAGCCATTGGAGATATATGTTAGGGTCACCTGCTACTACAGGACTGTGTAAAAGCATTGCACTGAACTGTGCCTGAATTAAAAATGTAATTTTTGTAATGAATATGCACATTGTATTCTGTGTTACAATTGAAATCAATATATTTGAACATGTAGAAAACATCCAAAAATATTTAAATAAATGTTATTCTCTTATTGTTTTACAGTGCAATTAATCACATGATTAATTTTTTTAATCGCTTGAGAGCCCTAATCAAAAGTATTCATTATTCAAAATTATTTATCAGACACTTTTAACTAACAATTCTTATTCCGTAAATTGGTCCTAAACAGTTTGTTACAGCATCAGGTTTTTCAAAATTAATTATGTTGGTCTCATGGGTTCATAGCTCCTATGATATGTTAGTGATCTTTGACTGGATGCGTACAACTCTAACAGTCAGTTTTCCAGTGCAAATAACCACAATTATAAATTTATGCTTTGCCTTCTGTAGCTCCCTTTTAGTGATTTTTCTTACCAGTTAATCTATTCCCTATATTAATACTAGAAAGTGACCAAGGGCAACAGTTTGAAGCAAATTCAATTAACAATTTGAATAAAATTATTCATAATTTTTTGTAATATTCACTCAGCTGTAACCTCAAATTAGAGCTGGATTTGATTTTCTAGTGATAAAAGTCTAGTCTAGTAACCTGCTTTGCTATCCAATCCTTTTAGATTTGTCACTATTTTCTCAGCGCATCTAATCATTCATCATTTGTTTCAAAATGTAACTATCTTACTCCTGTACCACAAGTAAATTGGCTACATAAATCAGACATAAGATAGATGTAACTCGAAAGTCAGTTTTTATCAATTATTACTACACTACATTATTGTACTCCTCATAGGATAGAGAGAAACAGATATCAAGGAAGAACATTAAATTATGACAGTTTCAGCAACTTAAGAGAAACATTTTCTTTATGAATCTTTTTCCCCCTGCATATTGAATAGCTAAAGTCCAAAACTGTCCTCTTATTTAAAAATGTTCAACCTCTCTCTACAAAGCATAAAATTAATTTTGCTTAAAGCAACCATGTGTCACAAATATCATATCCCCAAACTGTCGCATCTGGAGTATATCAGCTTTTCCATTAGTACAATTGTTGAAAGGTTGCTATTTATTCCAGGTAAGCTGGTGCTACGGTTGACTGCCAGTGTCTCATGACTTTTTCTAGCTGCAGGTGCAAAGTTCTTTATCCACAGGAAGGACTGTCGCATACATTTCATATATTCCAAGAATACAAATCTTATTGTTTAGGACCACATGGAATTAGTTTACTGTAATGAATCTATCACATGTACCTGGTTAAAAAAATTGGGACTGCTCCATACATGTCTGGATTAATGGGGTTTAATATATGGAGGGTTACATCCGCAGACAAGGGACGAAATTTGCCAAACCTGCTTTGCAAAATAAGTATGGGGTCCAGCACCTTGTTATGAAGTAATTGGAGTAAGAGAAAGAGAATAAATTGTCATACCATCCTAGCTACCTACTGTGGTTTTTAAATCTATAGTTATCCACTAGGGTGTGCCAGGAAAAAGTTTTCCTATTAGGATTTGAGAGGTAACCTGATATTTTCCCCAGTACGTTTAAGAGCTCTACCAAGAAACCTCTGAACAAATTCTTGGTATCAAACTTCTTGCTCAAAAGCAACAATCTCTTCACCAGTTATGTATTTCCTTAATCCGGGTAGTTTTTTCTCCTTTCCTAATGGAATTTACTATTGCTTTCTGGACAATACACATAGGTTTCCTCTAAAGTAGAGTCAGTTTGAATGGACTGATGGCATCAGACAAGGGGTTGGAGGATGCTACATAATCCAGGAGAACAACAATAGGAAAAAGAGCTTGTCACCTCTAAGGATATATCTACACTGCAATTAGACATCCATGGCTGGCCTGCGCCAAATGACTTGGTCTCCCTCAGGCTAAGAGGCTGCTTAATTACGGTGTGGGAGGGTGCCAGAGCTCAGGCTGCAGCTCATGCAATTATTCAGCCCCTTAGCACGAGCCCCATGAGATGAAGTCAGCTGGCAAAGGCCAGCCGCGGGTATCTAATTGCAATGTAGACATACCTTCTGTTATTGATTCAAATCTTGTTGGCAGTGATTGAGAATCATTGAAATCAGTTGGTTGTTCAGTGAGCTATGTGGAAAAAGTTGACTGTCTCCATCCACTTCCCAGCAAACTGGCTGGACGGAGGAGGAGGGACAGCACGGAGTGGGTGAAGAGGAGAAGGCAGCTGTGCAGCCAGCCCAGCCCCCGCCTCACTCGCTCCCCCTCACCCCGGCTGGAGGGACATTTATTTAGCATTAATTTGCAATCTTGCTGGGAGTCTCAGTTGAGACATCCAGTGTTCAACATACCTGGATACTGAACCTCTCACCTACAGATTATCTTTCCCAAACAGCATTTAGGCACACGGGCAGGGTAGCACAGAGGAACTTGCATTGCTACTGCCCATACTGCCTTGTCGTGGCACAAACACAGAGGAGGAGTTGCTGGGACTACTGTCGGCTGTCTACCCTGATGAGCCCAAGGACATGTGGAGGCCAAAGATACCAAACCTCGGGGAGGTAGGAAGTAGTTCAGGGGCAGCCAACGACTGGCCGGCTACAGGCCTGACTGTGTCTCAGTCAGGGTATTGTGGCTGGATCCCCACCGATCCAATGGGAGACTTCTCTGCCACTGTTAGGACTCTGGGCTGGGATGCAGTGGAGTAGGGCAAGACCTGCATCCCCCTGTCAACCCAACCGTGGGGTGGCCGACTCCCCACCTTAGGCGAGGAGGCCTGTGCTCTGTGAACCCCCCTGCTAGCTCCCTAGACTTCCTGCCGGGTGTGCAAACGCATTTCAGAGACTCTACACTGGGTAGACACTAGCCTTTACCTGAACCCCAAGACTGTGTGTGTCTCTTGGCTGCCTGAGCCCACAAGCCCAGGCTAAAGCCTGCTCCCTGCTCTGCCCCACCCAAAGGGCTAAAGCTTATTGACTCAGTGTATTTGCTGGCTGGCTGGGCCAGGAGACTTAGGCTATAGCCTGCTACCAGCCAGCCCGAGGAGTAGGACCCTAAACTGTTAAATGTTGTCAGCCCCATTGAGGGGCTACGAGCTAGAGATTACACCAGGCACTGCCTGCCCAGGGGCAAGAGCCCTAGACTGTTATTGTCTCCTTGCCTCTGTCACACAGACCCCAAGCTCTAGACTGTTTACAGCTTGGGCCCCCGCGATGTGACCCGAGCCTGAGGACTGAACCCAAACACAACGAGGCAGAATGGCCTTCCTCCCCACTGGAGAGCGAGGGAACACTACACACCCACATTCGTCATTCTAAGCAATGGAAGTGGTGAAACCAATATACAGTACAGCCACAGGAGAGAATACTCAGGAATCAAAAGAGAAAGCTATTTATTGATGGAATACATATGGGATGCCAAGCAGTACAAATAAAGAGGCCAGTCCCACCAATCTGCCAAATATATTTCTGAACACTTGCAGTGATCTGTAGCCTCTTAAACTACATAAGCTAAGAAATCATAAGACTGAACTGCTGGAAAATCCTCTTTAAGTGGGATTATATTTAATAGTCAAAAACCAGCTGTGAAAGAAGACAGTGCTAGCTTTTACAACTCTTAAGATGTAAGAATTCTTTACTTATGATCACTTACATAAAAGCAGAGAATCATTTATTATTAAGAAACTTGTAACAAGGACAAATGTTATGGGCAGTAGCAGTACAGACTTTCCCTATGTTGTCTGACTCGTACTTCAGCTCTGACAATTTAGCCTCTACAGCTATTCATACACTTCTTCGCTGAGACAATCAGCAAATGGAGTCTATAATGGTGGTGACTTTTGTTATGAATACATGTCTTCTAGGAAGTAGATACAGACTGCCAGTTAATTTTACTCTTCAGCCAAGTTGTATCCAGGTCTGAGTTCGCCCCTTCAGAATTCAAACTTGGTTGTCAATTACATGAAGAAAATACCCAGGTCTACTCCAGTA
The DNA here is from genome assembly GCA_007922305.1 of Dermatemys mawii. Taxonomy (NCBI): domain Eukaryota; kingdom Metazoa; phylum Chordata; order Testudines; family Dermatemydidae; genus Dermatemys; species Dermatemys mawii. The sequence goes on along the minus strand of ML677350.1, from coordinate 22,891,777 downwards.
TGTGATCTACTCCTCCTTCCTCTCTCTCTCTCACACACACAGACATAGACACCTTTAAGATCAAGGGCATCAGGGCTTGTTATCCATCAGATCTCGGTTTTATGGAAGGGGAAAAGAAGGAAACTTTAGTGGGTGAGAGATAGAGAAAGAGGATATGAATTATCAAGTAAGGCACTGAAGAGCACCACAGCAGGTGTGGCTATGAGGAAAGGGCTATCTAAGCACAAATGGAAGCTGTAGGCCTTATGGTAGTGTGGCCTAATAGACAGGGCACTAGACTACAACTCAGACAATAGATTGGGTTCAATTCCCAGCTCTGCCACTGGTTTGCTGGGTGACCTCAAGTAAGTCACTCCCCTCCCTGAACCTCAGTTTTCCCATTTGTAAACTGGAAATACTGATACTGGCCTTTTTGTAAAGCTCTATGAGATTGATGGCTGAAAAGTTCCATATAAAAGTTAAGTATTATTAATTATTACTCCAGAAAATGTCTTGTGCTGTGGCATTTTCAGTATCCAGTATCAGATGCTTTTCATAATCTGATTTGTACAATAATGAACCTTGAATAACTGCTGAGTCATATTTCAGGAATATTTCAGATTCCTAAAGCCATTCTCTGCTATCACCATGAGTTGTAGCCTTCTTCCTCCTCTTCTCAAAATTTTTGAAATCCCACGTCAGGTCCATCTTTTCCACCTAACTAATGACTCCAAATCTTCTCACTAATGAAACAGTTTTCCTGATGCCTTTCATCCTCCTTGTTCAGTCATTCTACCTAAAACTTGAGCAACTTATTAAGTGCCAGAAGAATCCCAATGCGCTTTATATAGTTAACCAAATATATTAATTATACATAGGTGTATACACCAATTTTGTAAGGAATAAATGCCTGCATCTATCTCATCTGCAAAATTCATATTGAAACTTAATTTGTTTTTAGGAAACCTTGATTTTTATCCAGATATTAGAAGAGAGGGTAGACATCCAAGTTCATTGTGAAATCGTGGTTAATCTGTTCAGAGCTCATTTATTTCAGCAATAAAATACAACCCCTTCTGGGGTGAAACAAAGCAGATGTTTCTAAGTGCCAGCAAGTGTTACACAGAGTTTTAGGAAATAAGGAACATCACCTTACCAAACTGAATATAATTATTCAGCTGGCATTTTACAGGACTCGTAGGTAATTAACATTCCTAGTTGTCAAGTTTGCCATGGGATCTTTAATAAACACTAGTGGTAAGGATCTCAGTTTTACATTTCATCCAAAATTTGCAGTATAGCATCTCCCAAGAATATCTGTAGTACTTAGCCTTGAGTATACAGCAGAATATGTGTTAATGAGTAATTCAATATAAACTTAATATTATATTACTTTGAGAAAGGTATTTGTAGAGCTGGTCAATAATGTTTATTGGAAGAATTTTCCTGCTCTAAAGTGAAATTTTATCAAAATGGAAAATTTCCACATGAAAATACCAATTTTGGTGAAATTTTTTCAGTTTTACCAAGGAAAAATTCAAAACCACAAATTTAACTTCAAATCAATATTTAAAAACCAAAACAAAAAAAAATGTTACCTTTGATTTCAACTTAAGAGGTTTCATTTCAGGTTGTGGAGGTGGAAAAAGCTTTGGTTTTCTATTTTTGGGTTGGGATATGTTCTCCCTTTCTCTAAGTTTTCCCCTGGAAAAGATATGGTAGTGGTAAAGTAAGAAAGTGAATGGGGGGAGGCAGAGAGGGGGAGAACACTTTCTGTTTTCCAACTCTTTCCATTCATAAAATGGTAAAAAAACCAAAACAAAACAAAAATAAAACCACTAGTGGGTTCCCCTACATCCACACACACACACTTTAACCATCTCAGTGTCATTTAGACACAAAAAAACCCTTTGGTTTCCATTAGTTTTGAAATTTCCCATGGAAAAAAATATTTTTACCAAGAAATTTTGAACTAACATTTTGTGAGAGGAAATGCTTCTCCAAACAACTCTAGTTCTTTTTGATTCTGTTGGAGGCTTCAGTTTCCAATAAATATTTTTGATTTATACTATTAATACTTTTGTCATTTACCTAAAATTCTAACTTGCATTCTCTGATATAATAAATACATTACAAATGTTGAAACTTGTTCCGGATTGATGCATAACCAGACTGAAGATTTATAAATAAAAACACCTGGAGTATCTTAGTACAAACTGAATTTGGTCCATTCTGAAACAAACCTTTATTTCTAACATCATTCGAAATATAAATTGCGAGAAAGGTGCCGACTGGTCACCAGAGCTGTCAAAGTTCTCTGGGTATTCAGAGAAGACGGTCTGTATAAGCACTTGTAATGCACATTTCCCTCAAAATGTTCCACCAATGTGAGCCCTTCTGGGATAAATAAGGTGGGAGAGAGATTATATTTTAGTGAACCAATAAAAGATATTACCTCTCCCACCTTGTCTGTCTAATATCCTGGAACCAACAAGTCTGCAACAACACTGCAAAAAACTTGTGGGACAAAGCAATTCAGCTTAGAAGCCCATTTGTTCCTAGGCCTCTGCTAAAAATAAAAAACAAGCAGCCTGATTCTGCCCCCAGTGGTCCCCAACTCTGCAAGCTGTCCTGTTGATTTCATGGACTAGGTTGTAGCCCAGATTGAGAAGTCATGTGAGGAAATAAGACACCACTTTTCCCTTGGCCAGGCTACTCAGATATAGGGTCTATACACACAGGGGTGAAGAGTGTTGTGCACCCAACTTTTTCCATTCAAAAAAGCAAGCGACCAGAAAGCAGGAAGAATGTGTGGGGCAGAGTCTTGGCTGCATCCCTGCTGGCTGATTAACTGGGAGGCCTGAGCCAAAGTAAGAAGGGATATGTTATTTGCTGCTAGTATAGGCTACGCCACTGGAGAAACAGCTCTCTTCTGGGAAAGCTACTGAGATGGCTCAGCAAAGCACCTCCTCTTATCAGGTCCTTTGTCCTTAGCATGTAATCTAGTCCACTGAGACTAGTCATGGAGAAAAGTACTCCTCAACATGAGTAAAGGTGGCAAAATCAGCCTGAAGGAAATTCTTGCCAAGAGCAAAGGTGGCTTTGGTGATGTGGCATTTACCCAGGAGGAGTGAGACCACTACACTCATTTCACAACTTTTTGGTTCTAGTAGGATTTTGTGCGATTTCAAAAAGCAAATGTACAAAAATAGGATAATTCATCCCCTTGGCAATTTGTATTGTAACCACTTGCACTTATGAAAAATCTTTGATGTAATGCCTCATTATCGGTGTACCAGAACATCTCTCTTTCTGGCAGAGTTTTTAGAAAAACAACATTTAAAAAAAAAACGGATCGCTTCAGAGAGATGACATATTCTCATAAATAATTCTTCCTTAATATCTGTCTAATGAATATGCAGAAAGTCTTGGCAGATCTGTTTTCTTTTTCTTTTCTTTTTTTAAAAGGAGTCACACTGACTACACGGTGCCAGTATATACAGTTGTAATTAGCAGGAATGCCAGTGTCTCCATGATACCTTCTAGAACCACAGGAAGCTCATCTATTTCTTGCTTCACAAGTTGCCATAAGACTTCCCAGCACAGAATCAACGAAAAACACAGCAAAAAAGTGCATCCAAGAAAGTGTCTTTACTATGCCTTTGATGTTGTTTGCATTGTAGCACTTATTCTTGGAACATTTCAGCATATCAGACATGTAAGCTTCTTACAATAAAGTAATATTTTAATATACATAAACCTACACACTTGTACATACAGCCATCTCACTCCCCCACCATGCCCTGCCTACACCCTGAAAAAGAAATCTAAAAATCCAATCCACTAATCAAATATGAAGGTAGAAAGATACAGCTATGAAAATTCTGGCAAGATATTCTTGCAAATTGAATCTAGAATAATATTTCACTGTTAGTGCCTGACACAAGGGATATAACCATGCTCTGTCTTAAAATAAATATACCAACATAAAATCCAAAACAGAAGAATTCATTAGCCAAAATTAAACTTCCAAGCAGTATTCAACCCCATGTTATCTTCTTTGCAACAGTACACTCATTTTTATAGCATATTTGCAAAGCATCCCAACAGTAACAAAAACAATAATGAAACTATGGATTAACCAACTACTGACCTGAATCACAATTGAAATAATTATAAAAGGTAAGCAACATAACAGTATATCCTAATTAATCCATTCAAGACCATTACTTAGCTTATTTTTCTCATGTATCACTGATATAGAAAGGCTAATCCATTTTCTCTATTCATTTCCATAATCCACCAGGACTTTTTAACCGTGTTAGTAAATCACCTTCATCACTGCATATGGAACTACTATTACTCTGTCTAATCATAATACTAACTCTTCCTCTGCAAGAAGAGCATAGGAATTGCCTTATCAAAAGAGGCCAATTTATTCACAGACTCTAAGGTCGGAACAAATAATGATCATCTAGTCCAGTGGCTCTCAAGCTTCATTGCACTGTGCCCCCCTTCTAACAACAAAAATTACTACACAACCCAAGAAGGGGGGACCAAAGTCTGAGCCTGCCAAAGCTCCACCACCCCAGGCAGGGTAGGGCAAAGCCAAAGGGCTTCAGCTCCATGTGAGGGCCTAGAACCCAAGTCCCCCTCCCCGCCAGGGCTGAAGGCCTCAAGCTCGGGCTCTGGGCAGTGGGGCTGGGGTTCAGGCTCTGGCAGTGGGGCTCGGACTCCAGCAAATCTAACGTCAGCCCCAGTGACTGCATTAAAACAGGGTCGGGACCCCAACGTGGTACAGTTTGAGAACCGCTGATCTAGTCTGACCTCCTGCTTAATACAGGCCATAGAATTTCACTCAGTAGTTTCTGCCTCAAGCCCAGAACTTCTGGTGGAACCACAACATACCTTTGAGAAATACATCCTGTCTTGATTTAAAGACTTCAGTGTGCCAGAGAATCTAACACATTCCTAGCTAACTTATTCCAATGGGTAACTAATTAACCTCACTTAACAATTTGCATCTTATTTCCAGTCAAATTTCTAGACTGAATTTGTCTAGCTTCTCTTTCTAACCACTGAATCCTACCATGGGTTTGTGTGATAGGTTAAGAGCCATCTGTTATCAGAAATCTTCTTCCCATGTAGTTACTTATAGACCATGACTAAGTTATCTCTTGACCTTCTCTTTGACGAGCAGATAAAGTGAGCTCCTTTAGTCTCTAACTGTGAGGCAGGTTTTTCAGATCTTGAATCATTCTTGTGGCTTTTTTCTGTCCCCTCTTGACTGAGGTAGTATCTTGTATCTGACAGCAGCCAACACTGGATATTACAGAGACAAGCAAAGAACAATAGACAAATATACCATGGGAGAAGAATGTACCTTACTGCAGTGATCAGTGTGTGCCCAAAAGCATAAAGCCCATCCTTTTCCCCCCAAACCCACCAGATACAGAGATTTGCTACAGCTTCGGATATGCTTTTTTGAAGCCAACTACGGGGCTCAAACTGGGAGGGGGAGGAAATACATTGGCACTCCCTCACGCTTTACCAACTTCTACCTGTTCTAGATGCCAAAATGAGATGCCACTCACAGTGAATTATGCACATGTTCAGACTATGATCATATACGCTTCACTGGGAGCCTCAGGCATTTTTAACCCTTAGCAGGCTTTAGATGCACCAATGGGCTCTGATGGGCTCTTAGAACGTGGCTGTCCTTTGGTGGAATTTGGATGCTCTGCTAGATTTTGCAAGATTGGCTTCCCATTGGTGCAATTCAGATGCTCACCCTGGGCTCCACTCCTACCTTTGGTCTTTTGTCTCCAGAGTGATACTAGAGAAAAATAACGGTTGATACTCTCACAAATGCTGTCCACTCACAGCACCAAAATGGGACACCATTCACAGTAGATTGTGCAAAGCTTCATAATATGATCCTCCTCCACTGTCCTTACATGCTTTGATCAGCAGTGAAATGATTAATGTTGACATTTAAACTGGACAGCTGAGTTAACACCTCACTAAGAGGAATAGGACAGTTCATCCCTGTCCAGCACTGTTGCTTCATTCTCAGGCAGACATGACTGCATCATTTGCACGTGGGTCAAGTTTTCAAAGTTCTCTCCTCTAGCAATGAGGGTTGAGAATGTCAGTTAAACAAAAAGGGGCCAGGGGAGAAATTGAGATTCTAGAGAAGATGGCAGCCTAAAAAAAAAAAAAAAAAAAAAGGGTATTCATTTCTGAGCCAGGGCCAACAACCCAGCCCAATTCCAGCCTCAAACATTTTTGAGGGTGATCACTATAATCAACCTGTTTGTCTCTTAACCTTTTCTTTCATAATCATGGGTTTGGTTTGGTTTTTTCCAAAATCTCACAAGTAAAAGATGATTCTGAACCAGAACACAAGGTACAACTCATTTTCCAGACATAGGGGAATTCCAGGTGAAGATCTGGATATCACGTCTTTCCTCCAATAATCCAAATCCGAACAACCCACAAACTCGGCAAAATTCTGATTGAAATTTGGATCTCAAACTCCTAGCTCAAACTTAATTTTCATTCCCACATGCATTGCTATTTTGTGTTCACAGGGTTTCTGTTTACTCCTGACAGTCTATTTCCTCCCACTCTGAGATTATAATATTGGATTTCTGACATCACCATAATTTCCAGGGCCACAGAACATGATGGCACAAAACACAGCATTATAATTTCATTGCAGTACCAAACAGAAGGAAATAGGATGGGCAGGAGGGGTGTGTGTGTGTGTGAAGATCCCAGCTTCAAAACATCCCATACCAAAAGCTCAGAGCTTGAACTCACAGTTAGGAATCCAAATTCAATTTTATGGCTTGGCACTAACTCTAACAGCAGCAAAGGGAACACAGAACTACTGGCAAAGTAACTTTATTTTACATAAACACTAATTCTGTGTCATCACTCCAGTGTAAAAATCTTCTTTGAAGTCAAGCAAATGGCATGTGTGAAGATACATGACTGGTGGCACAAATACAACCTGTATTAGTGAGCTAATAGAGCTAGCCAGCAGAAATGTCTTGTTTTGTTTTTTTGAATCACCAGCAGATTTAGGAGGGGAGAATAAACTACCCATTATAAATATAATTTGTCATCCCTAACTAGCTCCCTGATCAGCTCTATTTCCTGAAGTCATAGTCATGGATATTTTCCATATTCATAAAACAGTGAGTCATTCAATACCTGCTTCAAACAGAATCCGAAAGAATGCCACTGGCAATCCCAAAATTATCTCTGAGTTCAGACTAGCAAGCCAAAGAGGAAAGAGCAATCTGTGACACAGAAATGTCTGCAATTGATTAATCTAAGTACTTATATGACCCAAATCACTTGAGTATCTGCGTTTCTCACAATCATTCATGGATTTCACTCTCACAACACCATAGAAAGGCACAAATGGAGAATTAAGACAGGGAGTAGATTAAATAACTTGGTGAAGGTCACAGGAAGTCTAGGGTTAAACTAGAAATATAACCCAGCTCACCTGAGTCGCAGTCAGGGTCCTATTCACAGGAAGACAGTTAAAGCTCCTGAATTCTCTCTGCCCCTTGCTCCAAACACAGTTTAGGGCAGCCTGGGAGCATCTCTAAACTGTTCCAGCAGACTATCATTCCCTGGGGACCACACACCAGCTGGGGGAAGCTGGAGCACATTCTGCTCTGTTTATTCCCCTTGCCTACTCCGCTCCGCCGCCAACACAGCCTTTCATATCAGTAGTTGCAGGGGGGAAAATGCAGGAGCTGGAACAACCAGTTCTACATCAGATGAGGACTCACTCATAACAGCAGAGGAATGAATGGACATTCCCATTCCCTGTGTGCCCCTAAAGCCTTGTCTTCACTGCAATAAAACACCCATGGTTGGCCTGTGGTAGCTGACTCAGGCTTGCAGCACAGACATTCTGGTTTGGGCTGGAGCCCAGGCTCTGGGGCATTCTGATGTCCAGGCTCCAACTCAAGCGTCTAACCCAAGCCCACCTGCAGGTGTTTTATTACAGTGTAGTGTATCCTTAGACAAGTGGAGTGGAGCATATCTGTGAATCTAGCCCTTAGGATGTGAATGAACTCACAAAAAGGCATTTATGAGGTGTTTACACAGTGCTAGGATGCCTAGATCTATACACATTTTTGAAAGTTTATTATCCAAAATTTATGTGGCAGAATGGCTATCATATCACAGAGCACAGGACTTGACATCAACAGACCCAGGTTCTGCTTCGGTTCTGTCACTGTGTTCCCTTGAGGAAGCCATTCTGCCTCTATGCCTTAGCTTCCCTAATGGTGATAATGATATTTCAACTTTTCATTTAATTTAAAGTTTGATGTTTGAAAAGATTTGGTTCTGTTTGTTTAAAATTAGTTATATTTTCCATAGGCCTCAGGACTTTTTGATTTTAGCCTGGTCATATTGACTCATAACACAGTTAAAGCAAGGGTGTTTTTCCCCCAAAATATGGGCTGGTACAGTACAGTAATGTGTGAATATGATAGAACTGTGGACATCAGTGGAATTACTTCTGGCATGTACCAGTGCAAGTGAGAATAGAATCAGCACCAGTGTATTTTGGATGGCCTCTAATAATAATTCAAAGTACATGGCTTCTCAGTACAACAAATGCAAGTTGGGCTGCAATACCCAGCATCCTGAAAGGGGAAGTTGAAGGGGTCTCTGTGCCTGAAAAGTGACAATAACCTGTGGTGAATTGTTGGTAGCACATCCCAAAGGACCTGTCTTTCCTTACAAAATAAATCTCCAAAAATCCATTCCAGCCCAAAGCAAACAGAGATCACCAAAGGCTATCATTCACTGAACTACAATAAGATCCCTCTCTGACAGCCATTGATGTCAAAAGCAAATCCATCCTTGATTTCAGCAGAAGCAAATTCCTTCCCCACACTACATTGCAAGGGTCACATAATCAGGGTCAGATTAAGGCAAACTGGTGTCCTAAACCCACATAGACACTGGGGTCCCTCACAGCCACCATTCCAGCAGAGGGTGGGATGGTAGTGGTGCACATTCCCCCACAGCAGCAGTTAGGGTTGCCAACGTTCTACTTCAGGGGTGGGCAAACTATGGCCCACGGGCCACATATGGCCCACAGGC
>ML677350.1:22850335-22882644 GCA_007922305.1 Dermatemys mawii | reverse complement strand
CACCGGGCTGGCTCAGGGGGTTGGGGTGCAGGAGGGGGCGAGGGCAATTGGGTGGGGGGTGAAGCCGAGGGGTTCAGTGTATGGGAGGGGGCTCCAAGCTGAGGAAGGGGTTTGGGTGCAGGAGGGGGGTATGGGCTTTGGGCTGAGCGGTGATGGTTCTGGAGTGGGGCCAGAAATGAGGGGTTCAAGGTGTGTGTGCGGGGTCTCAAGTCTGGAGCAGTGGGTTGAGATGGGGGGCAGTGAGGGCTCCGGCTGGGAGTGTGGGCTCTGGGGTGGGACTGGAGAGGAGAGGTTTGGGGTCCAGGAGAGTGCTCCGGCCTGGGACTGAGGGGTTCGGAAGGTAGGAGGGGGATTAAGGCTGGGGCAGGGGGGTTGGTGTGTTGGGGGAGGTCAGGGGTGCAGGCTCTGGGTGGCACTTACCTCGTACAGCTCCTGGAAGCAGCGGCATGCCCCCCCGCTGGCTCCTACATGGAGCGACAGCCAGGCAGCTCTGTGTACTGCCCCATACACTGCTGCCGCTCCCATAACTCCCATTGGCTATGGTTCCCTGACAAGGGGAACTGCAGGGCTGGTACTTGGGGCAGGAGAGTGCGTGGAGCCCCCTGGCTGCCCCTATGCATAGGAGCCAGAGCAGGGGCATGCTGCTGCTTCCAGGAGCCACACAGAGCTGACCTGCCAATCAGACTTTTAGCAGCCAGAGTCCCTAGCAGCAATGGAAGCAGTGGCCAGGCTGCTCCCTCATAGCCACACCAGCAGCAGGCTGGTCCTGTGCTGTCAAGCAGTGGCAAGAGTCTGCTCTGCTCTGGTGGAGGCAGCAAGGGGAGACTGCAGCTCCTTCTCAGGCTTAGGCCATGTCTATACTAGAAGCTTACAATGGCACAGCTGTACCAGTGCAGCTGTGCTGCTGTAAAATTTCTCATGTAGCTGCTCTATGCTGCTGACAAGATACAGCTTTCCTATCGACATAACAAAGCCACTCAGTGAGCGGTGGTGGCAGAAACTCTCCCACCAACATAATGCTGTACACACTATCACTTATGCCGGCAAAGCTATGTCACTTGGGAGGGAATTTTTTCACTCCTCTGGGCAACAGCAGTTTTGCCAACGTAAGTGTCAGTGTAGACATGGCTTTTGTGGTTCTCGTTCCTTTCTCTGCTAGAGGCCGTCTGTAGACATCAGTGCACCACTTACACTCGATCCATATTTTCAAGGTTCTTTTTGCAGCTACATAGGTTAGTTTTAGTGGTGATTGTTAATGAAGGCCTTGATTCTGATGTCATCATGGGTCTCTTGGGTCCAGGGCATAAGGCATGGTCTTTTCGTGTCTCTGCCTTAATCTAGCCTTGAATGTAGTTCAGTTGTCCTCCAGCAAGAAGCTGGTAAAAATCTTACCACAATGAGATTGCATTTGGTAGTAGAAAATGGTATTATTACTTCTAGGTCTATATGTGCTTTATTCTGAGAGGTCTCAGGCAAATGCATTCGTGTTTTGTATTCAGCGAATCCCTGAAGGTAATGGCTATAGTGAGTAGAATCGCTCCAAGCCTCTTGTGACGTGGGTGGGGGGAATACAGAACAGGGTACCTTCTGTCACCACTGCAGTTGCCTCTAGCTAGACAACCATTAGGCTAAGGCTTTTAAGGAGGACGCTGACTTCAGAGAGCTTGAGCTTGCTTGTCAGGGAGTGAGAGATGGCATTACTCAGTATCCTGCTGATATTTTCTGCTACTCATTTAGCAGCAAGTGACATCTGTTCCTATAATGATGGTGTTAATTCATAAATGTAATGGGCTCTCTTGTTTTAAAGTTAAGTTATCAAATTAAAAGCTTTATGTGTCCATAGTATTGGATACTGAAGAAGAGGCATTTCCATTCACTCCAGCTACCAAGGGTATCCCATACATTGTATGAGGTTATTACTGCTTGGATGTACATGTGTTCCCACAATACAGCTAACATTAAATCCTTGATGCATTTGGTTATTTTGAATCTGAATGCCTGGATAGATCTCATTAGGTCTTGTTTTATGAGAATTAAGTTTCGTTCATGTAACTCTCCTGTTTTCTACATGCTCCAGTTGTTAAGTGGTAGTACAGATATTTAAGTGACTGAGAGGATGTTTACTACTTTTATTTAGAGAAAGGCTCAAGTCAGCCCCTCATTCACGATTCCCGAGATGACATTTCCACTGAAGTCAGTGAGACTAATTGTGTCAGTAAAATAGGAGCCACTGCAAAACTCAGTTCCAGATCTAACCACATTAGCAGCACCTTGAAAGGGGCCATATTGACTGTAAAAAGAATTGATCACACATATGATAAATAGTAAGTTTTGCTGAAGTCTCCATACATACACACACAAGTATGAGAAGACGATACATTTTTGCTGCAAAGAGATAGTCCTTCTTTATACAGGCTGCATCAAAATTTCCGGAGAGAGAGAAAAATTATGGAACACAAGAACTGAGTTTAGCTACTCCTACTTACATTAATTAAATGAATAAATCCAAGACTTCTGCCCCAGGGCATTGACGTATTGAAAATGTGAGATACAAACTCTTGTATCATACTTGTTGAAACTCTAACAAGTATGAGAAATAATAGACACACACAAGGGTAAGCAACATTCCAGAATAACTTCTATAGAAACAAATTTATGGGAACAAAGCCAGACCTGATGGAAGGGAGATTAAGCACAGGTCTACACTACAGAATTACTTCAGTATAACTACATTGTACAAGGGCATGAATGATCCACACCCAGAGCTCTGTCTACACCAGCAATGTCGGCGGGAAGTTCTCCCACTGATGCTGCTACCACAGAGGTGTAGTTCTAAAGCCAACAGGAGAGCTGTCTCTCAGCAGCTTAGAGTGTCTTTACCAGATGTGCTACAGCAGTGCAGCTGCACCGATGCAAGTTTCTAACGTAGGCCTACCCTAACTCCATTAAAGTAATGGAGTTGTGCCCATTTTCACCCACCCCGACTTTGGCCCATACTCTATTCAGTGCACCAGATTCATTCTTGATTCACGTCTGCTGACTTCTCTGGAAGTTGCATGAGAAATTAATTTGGCCCACTGCTGTTAAACAGGAGCAAAGTGATTTATCGTCCAAGTTTCAGTGTACTCTGGATGTCAGGACAAACTTGAGTGGTAGCTCAGAGCAGTAGTTTATCAGCAAAATTAAACATTAGTGAAGAAAGAAAAGAGAAAGCTGAAAGGCAGCACGTATGATTTAATGTGGGGTGACTACAGTTTTTCCTTAGCCTTTGTGCAATGAGGGCTAGGGGGAAAACATTGTCAGAGAGATTTCTATTTGATGTTGCTGGTCACACTGATTAATAACTGAAAGAATAACAATGCCACACTAGCTGCCTATCAATGTTCTGAATTTGCCACCATGACAAAGGCTGGACCAGATCTTTAACTCTGATAGATTCAATGGAGCTATGTCAATTTATGCCTGATCCTCCAGATGAGGAGCTGGTTCTATTTTATTTTTTGTACCCATGAGTGTTCTGGTCTTGTTCTGCTCTTCAGAACACTGACTGACAGCCCTGACTGCCTGATAGTGCATAGAAAACAGACTACATCACCCACTGGGGAGGAAGAAAAATGTAATAATGGAAATGCCTGTTCTCATCCTTCGTAGAGGCCCATGCATTTACTGGTTCATGTAAAATTAACAAGTGAAGAGGATTACAATGATTCTTGTATATCTTTGTAAACCCAGCATTGACACTTTCCCAGGGTTGCCAAAACTCATGATAGCGAATGTTTTTCTTAAAGTCCCAGCTTTTGGAAGCAAGTTATTTGTGGAGAATATCAGCTTTCATTTAAAAAAAAAGTTAGTTTCAATCCCTCACGATTGTGGAGAAAAGCATGAAAATATGACCTTAGTGGATCTTAAATGCTTAAAAACCAGAAGTCAAATAAAAAGAACTTCATCTCATCATTATTTGGGGCTTGGTTCAAGATTTTATTTTATTTTTTAAATGTTTGGGGTTGGCAGTGCTGCCATTCAGAGAGAATTGAACTCCTCCACCCCAGCCTCCCACTCCCTCGGCCTCCCTTCTAGTATCTGTCTCATGCCCCTCAAGCTGTCAGCTCCATCCTCTCTTCTTTACTTGTTCTCACCAATCAGCTTTCCATTATTTCCCTTACTGAACCTATTGACCTATGCCTGGCCTTATCTTTGCCTTGCATGCCTCAGGACCAGACTGTGCCTGCCTGCTCTAAGGGTGTACAAGGCGAATGTGAAAAGTATTTCCCTCAACTTGAATTTTCGCTGTGATTCTACTGCCTGGTAAAATTACAGTCCTGGCTCTACCCTGCCTGCTAGCATACATTAGGGGGGAGTGTGTAACACCTCCAAAAAGAGCAAACAGCAAGCACAGAATCTGAAGGTATTCATATCTCTCTTAAAAAGAAAAAAGACAGGTCAGTGCTTTAGGTGTCTGAAGACGGAATTAGTTGGAATACTTGGCCCGTAAATTTTAAATCCTTTGGATTTAAAGGAATTAGAGAAATGGAGAATCATCAGTTTTAGAAACTGTATATTGGGTCTGTAAACAGTCCTGTCTCAAGAGCAGCCAACCAGCTGGAGGAGTCTCACCATCCTGTGAACTGATTGCCTTATGCATTCTCCAGATCACCACAGCCAAGATTAAACCAGGAACCTGATGGTCTATTGGCAGTAGCTCTGCCAAGTAGAACAAGGTCGGCTGAAAGCAGCAGCAGTGGCAAGTCTCTGGAATTGCCTAAATGGCTTATTCACAATTTTCCAGAGCAGAGGTCTACATGTGGCAGCTCTCTCCCATTTACAACACCTACCTCTGATTCCAGGGAAAGTGTTAAAGGCCATTAGTTAAAGGCTTCAGGTCCCTCCTCCCTCTGTATTTGACCCTGCTGTCATTCAAGTCAATGGAGAAACTCCCATTAACTGTAATAGTGTGGGATTAAGCTCTCGGAACAATCACAAGTCTTCCTGGTTAAGTCCCTTTTTGCACCTTTTTCTACATCTTGCAACTTAGATGTTCAGCAAAGGACACAGGTCATATTTACCGCTGAGTTTTTAGAAAGCTCAGAGATAGAATACAAATTCAGAATAAGTCATGGGCCAGAAGGTGGCGCAAGGAGTTGTAGTTTATATCTCCTTGTGCTGAGGGGGCTCTTGTGCCCTTCAACACCAGGGAAGGATGCGTAACATTTCCATAGGCACTTCCATCAGAGTTCTAGTACTTAAGGAGCTGGAAGCTGCTTTAGAGCACTAAAGGTGAAAAGATCAACTTGGTCATCATTTCAAATTCCTTCCCATCACCCCTAATTTTTGACCAAGCAGAGAGCTTCTCAAGATTTGATGAAATTAAAAAAAAATAAATTCTGAGGGGAAGGATTTTAAAATCAGTTTTAGCGAAACCTTTTTCAGAGAGGTATTGAAACAATGTACTTTCTGGCTGTTCTGGGCCACTTCCTTCCCTGCCAATCAGCATCACTCACTTTTAAAGGCCATAGCTCAAAGGCTGTCATAGCTCAAGGCTCTTTGTATCCTGCCAGCCTTTGCTCTGGGCAGAATTCGCAATGACCTGAGTGTTAGTCTAAAGAATATGGAAAGAATCTGAGTGAGGAACAAATGAACAAAAGCTCAGAACTGGACACTGCGTGGTCACCCTTACTACCAACGAAAACGTTTTTCACAACACACTGGGTTCTCTGGGGATCATAGAAAGTTTCACACAACTGTTCCACTCACCCACCCAAAGAAGAAGGTCTATGTGTAACCAGCTGTAGAGAACAACAGTGGTTGAATCGGGTGAACTGTACCTCTTTCTTCACACAAGGAGGTTTTGCACTGTACAGCCCTTAGTGTGCAAAGATTTGTGCACACACTTAACCTTACAAACTGGTGAAATTGAAATTTTGATAGGTCTCAGTTTCATTCTAATGTCCATTCTTCTGCTCTCTGCGCTCTCACCTCAGTGACTAGATGTTGTTCCTCGGGCAATAGCAGAAGATGTACCAGTTGAGGAATAGAGTAGTGTACATGGAAACAGCACAATACTGTATCTAGGCCCAGTCAAAATTTCCCCAGAGAACACTTTGGCTCCCATTCTCCTCTGTAGGCCAGGCTCTCTGGTCAGACTGTATCTCCCATGATGCCCCACAGACTCCTCACTCGGACATGGGAAGCAGTTCTTCCTGGGAGTGCTGACAATAGCGCATCATGAGATATGTAGCCTGGCCAAGGAGCCCCCAACCCATAGAAAATAGGGACATGAGGCAACCAAATTACTAATCCCAGCAGGCACTGTGGCACCATTTATGGATGTATTTCTCTTTTTTTGGCCAAAATATTTCAGGTTATGAATGTTCCATTTTCCAACAGAAAACTGAAATTTTTTGCAGGATGCAGAAAATGTGTGTGAAAAGTTTCATTTTGTCAAAAACTCATTTTTCTCTTAAAAAACCCAACAACAATAGCTTAATGGAAACTTTTTGATCTGCCACAACTGTTTCAGAATCTCTTATTTGGTGTTTTCTATTGGTATTTCAATTATTAACGTTTCCTCGGTCTTTTTCTATTTTTATTCTTTATGTTATAAGAAAAGGGAAAAAAGGTTAAAAACCCGCTTTTGCCCACATTTCTCTTACAACGTTAATCATTTATTCTTCATATTGCACTCTGTGAGCACTATGTTTTCTCCCAAATGTTTCTTCAGCAGAGCTGCCCCAACCCAGGGAATGCCTCAGTTGCAGTCAGGTCTACTGATGGGCACATTTCGGTGCGATGGAGCTGGGAGGACATACAGCTGCAATGTCACTGATTTCTTGTCCATGCACACTGAGTATTAATGTAAACTGGAACTGGGCCAGAGAAGAGGTAGAGTTCAATGTGACGTAATCCTATCCTATGACCTCTGGGTGATTTGTGTGGGGATGTTTTGGTGGAGGTGGTGATGATAAGGAGTGCTACCACCAATGGTAACCGTGCTTTTTTGTCTAAGGTAGACAGCCCTGATGGCCTAAATTTTCAGAAGCGACATCCTAGTGCAGACTGATTTTTCAGTAGTGCTGAGCATTTGCCCTCTAAAAATCAGGGCCCTGTATGATGTCTCAAGTTGTGCCTCCAAAAACTCAAACTCCCAAAATCATTAGCAGAACTGATTAAAAAAAAAGTCTATATTTCTGTTCTGAGGAAAATTCCAATATTTTTACATTTGTTTTTGTCCCAAATTTGGATGAAAAGTCCAAATATTTTTTTTTTGGCAGAACAAGAAGATTTCAAATTAAAATTTTTCAAAAAGTCAAAATGTTCCAATATGGGCATTTCCAATTTGCAATGTTTCATTTCAAATTGGTTTGACATTTAAACTGCATCTGTCTCTGAGTTGCTGTGGTGCCTCATGACAGTGATATTTCAGTTGCCTCATGTCCCCATTCTCCCTACTTCTCATAACACAAGAACTAGGGGTCACCAAATGAAATGAATAGGCAGCAGGTTTAAAACAAATAAAAGGAAATATTTCTTCACACAGTGCACAGTCAACCTGTGGAACTCCTTGCCAAAGGATGTTGTGAAGGCCAAGATCATAACAGAGTTCAAAAAAGAACTAGATAAATTCAGGCAGGATAGGTCCATCAATGGCTATTAGCCAGGATGGGCAGGAATGGTGTACATAGCCTCTGTTTGCCAGAAGCTGGGAATGAGTGACAGGGGATGGATCACTTGATGACTGCCTGTTCTGTTCATTCTCTCTGGGGCACCTGACACTGGCACTGTCGGAAGACAGGATACTGGGCTACATTGACCTTTGGTTTGATCCAGTAGGGCAGTTCTGACGTTCCCCTATGGGCTGGGCAAGAAGCCCCCTAATTACAACTCCTATGAGGCACCAGAACAACCAGGCAAATCCATATTAATGTCAAACTGTCCCCAAAAAAAACATTAAATTCAGGAAGCCTGACAGAAAAAATAAACATTTCTGCAAAACTCAAATTCTTGATGAAAATGACAGTTTTGCTGAAACCACCATTTCAAAAAACATTTCCATAGAACATTCCCCAACCAACGGTGATCATTAGTCACTTGAAAATGTATGCCAATGTGTCCTTTTCTTTTACCATAGATCTGCAGACAATCAAATAATTTGAAACAAAAGGAGTTCATATACAGCTGGAAAAAACAAAAAGACCAGCTTCAATAGCTACTAAATCTACACTTGAAAAACATCTGAATGACAACAAGATGTGTTGTTCCACTAAGTTCAGGGGAATCTCTCTTGGCTGTAAGGACAGCTCTATCCTGTATTACAGTTACAAACAATTTTAGCACAACCTATAAATTAACTTCATCTCCCAACTCCATTCTTTTTATTTCTTAGTGGCTTTGACCACGAGAAAGTATCCAAAAAGGGATCTTTTGGTGAAAGCAACTTAGGCCTGGTCTACACTAGCCGGGAGGGTTGACCTAAGATACGCAACTTCAGCTATGTGAACAATGTAGCTGAAATTGATGCATTGTAGGTTGACTTACCTGCCATCCTCACGGCGGCAGCAATCGGCGGTGGGCTCTCCCATCGACTCCAGCTTGCGCCTTTTGGCAAGCTGGAGTTCTGGAGTCGACTTTGGGGACCAACTTGTTGCGTCCCGACAAGACACGATAAATCAATCCCCAATAGATCGATCTCTACCCGTCGATCCAGACGGTAGTGTAAACAAGACCTTAATAACCTTAGTTTATCAATAGGGCTTCTGTTGTTTGGAGGGTTTATTAATTTCATGTGGGGGGTTATACATAAAAAAGTGCTAAAAATATGTTCAAAAATCAGGGTTTTGAGGGCTCTTTTTGAATATAAAACACATTGCTTATTGCAGTTTATACCACTGGAATGACTAATTTCTTTGTAATGCTCCCTAGTGTGCTTCAATGTAGTACTGTATCAAATGGCACTATGTTAAAGCTGGTTAGGGATCTTTTACTGCGCAACAGCGGAGTCTACATAGACCAATTAATGTACAAGATGTTAGTGTGTTTCAGAAATCACACCCCTACAGTCTGCATTACTGTTCCAGGTAGACAAGCCCTTCGAGACAAGTAACCATTTCTTGCGTTTTTCTGGTGTTTATAGGATAAACACCTAGTTCAGGGGACGGGAGGATGGAAGGTGTTTATCAATTAAAACTAAAAATCAAAAGCCCTATTTAGAGTTCTAATGAGAAACCAGGTACAGCCAGGAAATTGCTCTACTCCAGTGTAGTCAGACATATCTAATGCACCCGGCCCAACTTTCCATTTAAATGAATGGATGCTCTAGGAAAAAAGAAAAAAAAAAGCTGCCAGCCAGGTTACACGTGTTCCAGCAAGAGTATAGGACTTAATTAACACCCTATTACAAGCAGCATCATTTTTTACACTTGGATCAACAATTCTGAATCTCTTTGCTATTCTGTCTCTCACTTAGAAATCCTGTACTAGCTTACAAACAGTTCTTGAACAGGAATTGTAAGATGGAATATTATAACAAAGATATCAAACAGAATGTTTAACAGCAAGAGGGAACCATTCCTCCTGGCTACAGTAGGAATTCTCTGGAAAAAAATCCTGCTGTTTCTGGAGGTGCTCCACAAAACTTCATTTCTCATTCTTTATATTCCCCACATGCATTTCATATATAAACCTAAGGCACAAATAAACCAAGATCATAAAAGAACAGGAGAGAAATAACCTCTGACCCAGAAAGGAGCAAACTTTTCTACTCAATCTAAGATATGACACTTCAAACATTTTTTTAGTCACGAAACACAAATTGAACAGCATGACAGACTCACATAGATTTGGCATCTTAAAATGCTTGTTATGAAAATGTAGATTATATTCAACAAAAAGAGACCATTTGAAACATTCCACATAAGTAATGTAAGATATCCCTTAGGGAAGTCCCACGTTTCTTCCCTGTTAACGTGGCTCTATCCAAAGGAAGATCAAGTCAACTGTAAGCAAAAAGTCTACCATCAGCTTTCCTTTCCACCAAATCCAAAAGGAATGAAGACAACAGGAAAAAAATTTCAATAAATATTGCTAATAAGTCAGTAGGGAAATGTAGGACCTAGCAGCAACTCAACTTCTTTCTGACTGTATGGGGGTGGGAATCAGATTTTTTAGACACTGATGGTGTGAAGGACAAACCAAAGCAGATGGAAGATCAATTCAGGGCTCAGGGAAAGATGCAGGAAGAATGGGAAAGATTCCTCTTTAGAAATCTCGGGCTTTGTAAAGATTGTCAGGCAAACCATAAGAGACAGTTTAGCTGTGAATTGAAGGGGAAATGTCACTGGTTGGGTTAACATAGGTCCAGGCTTCCAATGACCACATAGGTGATGTGATCCCGGAATTTCAGAGGACGCAGAGCATACTATACAATTGCAGTGTGCAGTTCTTGCAAAATTCAGTCTGCACATTTGTTCATGGCAATTATTATTTATGAATTTATTTATTGTGCAACAGAAAACTAGCCCTTTAATCTGGCTCCATTAGCCTGGTGGGCCATGTTTCTGGTGCTGCCTCAGAGTTCAGACAAGTCTGGTCCTATAAAGGTGTCTCGGTACACACAGGCTGACCAGATCAGAGACCACACGATGTGACATTTGTGATCTCTTTCTCTCAGCCCAACCAACAGCAACCAGGGACAGAGAAGAGAAAGAGACTATCTCCTCCCCACCTCTCTTCTCTTACCCCTGAGGACTCAAACATCCTCAGACCTCAGGCAGCATACATCCAATTCCCTCCTCTGACAAAGCACTGCACCACCTCCTCCCAACCTCTCCCAGCAAAGCATCATTACTGGTAGCAGTATTACAGTACCACTTGGAGTCCAAACCAAGACCAGAGCTCCTTTGTGTTAGGCACTGTACAAACCCTTCGAAAGAAACAGTCCTGTTCATCCACCTCAATCCCTCTCCTTAGAGCACACAAACAGCAACAGGCCAGCTGAAGCTACCATCATCCTCATTTTGGTAAGGGCAGACTAGTAGATGTTAGCCTACGTGGCTAGGACATCTTGATGGCAGTTTTAGAAAGGCTGCTTTACAATAGCCTCTAGAATTGGAGAAACAATATTTTATTATGAAAATCAACTTGAAAATGCTACCACGTAGTCCCACCATGCCATTGGTCATACATGTACCGCTCCAGTTTGCTAAGCATATACTCATCCAAGGGCAGAAAACACCTCTCACCGTACCAGTCACAAATTGAGTGAGCACAAGGATAAGCAAAGCTAATGACAACTGGATTTTTCTAATATTAACACAAGTCCACAGGCTGGACATGGTGACCTCTGTAGGACCCTTCCAGCCCTACATTTCTATGAGGGGTGCAATGCTGCAAGGCACATGAATATTTTTATTGACATCAACTGGACTATTTGAATTCATAAAGCTAAGCCTGTGCTTAAGAGCTTTGTCAGACCAAAGCACTCAGCACAGGCAGGATAAAGCCAATACTGAAGAATGATATTAAAGTGAGTGTGGTAACTGATCTACTACCTTTAGACAAGCAGTCATGCAAGCGTTAGCAAAGAGCCCAAGAGGAGACCTAGATAAAGGCCTGCCTTGCAGCTACATTGTAAACACAAACAGAATTGTCTCCAAAACCAGAACAGTATATGCATTCAATCAAGATCTATAACAGTCTGGAGCCTTACCCAGAGGCAGCAACATCTTATGATATGAAGCATGCATTTTTAAAAGATAAAACCCTGGAAAATATGAATTCTTTAATAACATTCTCTCTCTTTTCATCTTGACTAACATTACAGTCAAAAACAGTTTGTTGGTTACATTCAAGGACAAATGTATGTCCAGCTGTGAGAGCTAATTACTTTTTATTGACTGGTTATTGAGGGCTTTTGTTCTATATTTAGTCATGATTTGGGAGGGGAAGGGGGCATCACAAGCCTAGATGGAAAAAGCACCCATTGGCTAGAACAATCAGCTGTCTTTTAATGATTAACCATTTATTTCACCTACAAATGTACTGGACATTTGGGAATCATATTGGAGAGCTTTTTGTTGTTTCTCTGTTACTGCAACACGCGGTAATGTACTGATAATACTTTGCACTCACATTGTGTTTTTCACCCAGAGATCTCAAAGCATTTTGGAAACCTCTGAGTCTCTATGCCTCATTTATACCACTGTGAGATAGTTAAGCATTAACAGTTTAGGAACTGTCACACCAGAGCAGACTGATGCTCCATCTAGTCCACTACCCTACCTCTGATGGCAGTCAGTACTCTATTCGTCAGAGGCAAGTTCAAGAAACAATGCAGTAATTAGCTATGGAATAAACCACCTATTTCTTTCTAGCCCCTGTCAGATGTTGACTTACAGCCTGAAAGAAGCTTTACATCCCTTCCAAGACTTTATTTTTAAAAAAGTTAAGCCTTACTATTGTCACTCTATTAGACTCATTTTGCAAAGGACTAAAGTGAAGCGACTTGTCCAAGACCACAGCATGACACGCTGAGAGATGGGAATAGAACACAGGAGACCTGACTGCAAGTTCCCTAGTTCACCTACTGACACTTCCTCCTGAACTCAATATGAATGCACTGCTCAGGGTGCGGGGCTGTTTCACTGCTGTATAGACTTGCAGGCTCAAGCTGAAGCCTGAGCTCTAGAATTCTCCCACCCTGCAGGTCCTAGAGCCCAGGCTCCAGCCCAAGCCCAGAAGTCTACACTGCAATGAAACAGCCCCGCAGCCCTAGCCCCACAAGCCTGAGTTTTCTGGCACAGGCCAAATGCAGGGTTTTTTTGCTGCGTAAACGTGCCCATGACAACTCCAAGAGGGAGAAAGGACCTAGGACTTTTATCTACAGGACACACCATCTTTGCTGGAGTCCAAGGTGGGAGCAGCAAAGAAAAGAGCTACCCCACACAGTTCTCTGGCCCTGAGAAGTGACAAATAAGGCACAGTCAAATCTCATAGTAGGTTATGATTCTCTGAGCTGGCCTCTCCCACACGCCCCTTTAAACCCTTTTCACCAGCTCCTCCCAGTTTGCCAGCAAAATTCCAAACCAACAAAACCCACAAAAATTGTCCTGTTGCCTCCATCTGTCTCTGCTTGGATGCAATCCCAGCACTCCTCTGGAGTTAGAGGCATAGTCAAAACTAATTCAGTTTCACTCTCCCTGATGTGGGAAAGATTCACAGGCAGTTCTCTTCCTACCAAGCTCTCTTTCCATTCTGAGGGGAAAAGCAGATTATATGCTGCTCACCTTCCCAGAATTACCCTGGTTAGCTGAGCACCTAGAGTTTTTCCAGACACCAAGGACCATTTCCTTTCTCAGCATCCCTGTCTGCCTAAGAACTCTTGGAACAGGAGAGCCCAGCAGCTGGACTCCCAAGCCAGGTAGCCAGACTTGCTAGTGGAGCTTGAGCTAACGCACCAAAAATAGCAGCATGGATATTGCAGCTCTAGAAACAAGACTCAGGCTAATCACCTGTGCTCAGGCCAGGTGGGTCAAGTGGGCTTGAGAGCACAAGCTGCCACCCAAGCTGCAACATCCACACTTATTTCTGGCATATTAGCTTGAGCCCTGCTTCTACAAATCTGCCTATGTGCGCTGGGAGGCTTGCTCCCAGCTGCAGTGTAGACTTCCCCCCCGCCCTAAAAGGCCATTAAACCCTGTTACAGAACTTTGTTAAGTTGCAAGCCAACCTCTTAGCGGGTGAGGAAGGAATTCCCACCCCCTTCATGGGCAGCACTGCACGGTTAGCAAGGTGCATTACGAAAGGTCTTCTCATTCTGCGAAGCATCAGCTACTTGCTATTGGAATGATGATACCAGACTAGATGGACCAATCTGCTGATCCAATACAGCAAAGGTATGCTGTAAGGTCCTGATTATCCTCTCACTGAAGTCAATGGCAAAGATCTCATTGACTTCAATGAGAGCAGGATCAAGTCCTAAAGTACTTGCTGATCAAGGCAAAGGAGCTAACTTCTTGGCCAGAAAAGGAGGAAGTTTCTCATTTATTTATTCGATTTCCTCAAGAGGGCAGCTAGCTGGTTTGGCTGTTCCATACAATTCAGAAGATTTCACAGCAAGCGCACTTGCAGCTGTGTTAATATAACATCAATGATTAATTATTTTTGTCTGGTGGTGAGAGAACAATATGCATTTTTCATTCTATTAATAGGATCCTAACCAATCCACCCCACTGTTTGTTTTTTCAGTTATGACATGACTAAAGAAAAGAACATGAATTCTTGACAAGAAAAGAAAAACTCAAGCGGCAGATGTAAGGTTAAGAATGTTGGAACTAAAATTATAGAATACTAGTTTGAATGCAGCGCAGGTTTGTATAACTGAAATTTGCTATCATCGGACAGTTATTTGGTGACCCATAAGTAATGAATTGGTGGTGTCAGTTCATTTCCTAGTGGACAGGTGTCCACATTACAATTGACAATCACTGGCAGTTTCAGCAGAAAGGCCAAGAAATGAATGGGCCTGGAGAATTAACTACTCTCACTCTTCAGAAGTGAGGAGCCAAGTGAAGGGTCTGTGTTGCAGGCAGAATTTCCTCTGTTGCTGCATCTTTCCTGCAAATGAAGGTCCTGTTCCAATGGCCAGTGAAGTCAACCCAGATACAGTACTTCCATTGTCTTCAGCTGGTGTTGGTTCTCATCCAACGAGAACTTCAGAATCTTTCAACAGCACAAAATTTGCTCAGGAAAATGTACAAAGAAAAGAAATTATCCCAGGGAAAGGGTAAAACTATAAAATGGCATTTCATTTACCAATAGGACTAGCCCAAAGAAGAAGGATGGACTAGTGGTTAGGGCAGTGGCTTAAAATTCCAGAAACCTTGGTTCAGTTCCCTGATCAGAAACAGATTTCCAGTATATCTTTCTATACCTCAGCTCCCCATCTGTAAAATAGGGATAGTAGCTTTTCCCTACCTCATAGTGGTGGTGTGAGGATAACTACATTAAAGATTGTGAAGTGCTCAGATACTATGGGCTAGTCTTCACTATGGTGCTAAATTGGTGCCACTGCAATTGATGCAGCGGTGTCAATTTACTGGGTCTGGTAAAGATATGCTAAGTCAACAAGAGAGCATCTCCCATTGACAGAGCATGGTGCAGACACCACTTTAAGTCAATGTAAATTATGTCGACTTAAATTACGTTACTTACTTAATCTAGGGTAATTTAGAATCAATTTACAGTGTTAATGTACACAAGACCTATGTTAACAGGGGGAGGGCATATAAGTGCCTTATTTTGAAAATTAAAATGAGGTTGACATCTCCCTCTCTTATGATACAGCTCATAAATTTAGCCCCATTGCTTGTGTCTTCGTTGCCACGTGTACAGAGATCTACATCTGATTAATCAGAGTGCAAAAATACTAATTTATAAAAGGTACAGCTTTCCAGATAGACATTTAAATGTCCATTAAACTTTCTGACTAATGCTGTATTTCCCAGTGAATTTATAATATATTATTGTTAAATAAACAGTCCTTTAACTTCTTGTAATTACATGCAGCTGCATAAACCTGTTTGCTCAAAATTCAGGAAGTGACAAATATTGCTTTTAGCTTTTTCAGAGACTTTCCCAGATTCCTGGGTTGTACATCCCAAAGCATTAGCTAGTCTGACCTTCGCTTAGGATATTTTTTGCAAATGATTAGACACAGATCTCATTTTTTTTAAGTTATCGTGGTGCATTTACTGAAACTCAGGCTTGTGGTTTGCCCTTTTCTCACAGGTCTTTACATGGCCTAGATATTCAAGAGTGATTAGTTATTTTGGATACCTCGATTTTTGATTGCCCAACTTGAGCCAACTTCAAGAAGCTATTCTTCAGAAAGTTCTAAGTTTCTTCCCTCTGAAAAATCAGGCTCCTTTAAAAGCTTTCTCAGGTTGGGCCCTGCAAAAAACTGAGGCACCCAAATCACTAGTCATTTTGAAAATCTGATCCCATATGATTTTTTTTTAGTTCTATTCTCTTCTTTCCACAGCATCTCATCCTCCTCTGCACCTCAGTCTTGTGGCTCCCCAAATACTCCTTTTCATTTTCATTTTAAAGCAAGGACAGCTGAAGGTCAGGATTGATATTTGCAAGTGTCTGCTTCCTATGGATATCCATGAAGTATCCTCAAACAACTGTGTTAATATTCGCCAATTCAATTCAATGTTCTCCCCAAAATGGTCTGTAACATATTGGAGTTTCAAGCAGAAAAAAAGCAGTGTCTCATAACCTTGGGAGATACTTGTTAATAAGGATGGATCTGAATTAAAAATCTTGATTCAACCAACATGGAAAATTGGGAAAGTTAAAGTCCAAGTTGAATCTTACTAATGATGCGAGCCATATAAGTCGCTAGATAAATTTTCTTGACTGGTCTTTACCTCCTATAATGGTCAAAAGCAAAACTCCTATGTTCAAACACCTCTGAATTCTAGGAAAGTTTGGATCCAGATTCAGACTTTGCAAATTGTCCCCTCTCTGTTTAAATAGTAGATCACACTTTAAATTGTGTCACAAGTAAAGGTTTAGGCTGCCATTTTCAAGTGAACCTAAGTGAGTCAGGCAGCAAACTCCTTTATGTTAATTTGAAAACCCCAGCTTCACTTAGAAGAAAACAGACATGTTATATAGAGGTAGGTGAAATTGTGTGACCAAAACATTTTTGGCAAAAAAATTAAATAAATAAATACACAGATTTTGTGATGCTGAAACATTTTGCATATTCATATTTATTTTCCTGAATTGTTTGAGCCAAAAAAATCCCCCAAAATCAAAATGTTTTGATTTAACATTTTCTAGCTGAAATGTTTTGCTTTGAAATGCCTTTCCTTTCCTTTTAATTTTTTTTAAAAAGCCATAAGTGCTTGAAATCAAAACAATGTTTTGTTGGATCCAAAATATTTTTTGGGTTTTTTTGGAATAGATATTTTGGTTTATTTGCACAGTTCAACTTTTATATGCTCATTAAATACCCACTGGAGCATTAAATGGTACATTTATTCCTCTTTAGAACCATGGAATACAAATACATCTATTACACAGTGGTTTGATTTCAATAAATACTTATAGCTGCCAATTACAATAATCAACTATGACAAATCAGCATTGGTGGACATTAGCAACAATGAGTTTTGGATGTCTCTTTTTAGTATGCAATAGTACTCATCATTGGCCTTCTGTGTTTGACATCCATATCTGTCCAGTCTCTCTTTTTTAAAATGTATATACTAGGTGGGGCAGGGAGATCAGGGGTTGATGGATGGATATAGACTGATTCCAGAATAACATGGACAGTGACTAAGGGTTGAGCTAGAAAGGCTTTTCTTTAGGGAATGTGATGTGACACATGTACAAAATTAATCAAGAGACTATTTTTAACAAGTGAAAGATCCACAGGCCATGGGACTAACACAAGAAGAGAAAGAGGTATTCATATAGAGATGATCCCTAACCAAAAAACACATCTGTGAACACCCCTGAGCTTTATGGAAATGAAAACTTGGATCTAAACTTCATAACACGGGCCTGTTTCTATAATGGGCCAAAGCCAATTATAGAACCCAAGCCTCCCCTCCTCCAAAAAACTTTAGGAATTCATTCAGCTTTTAAGTTCATCACTTCAGCCTATCTCAATATAATAGAAAGAGAGCTAGAGACTAACCCTCCCAAAGCTCCAGGAAGTTCACAAATTATACAGCTTTTGCACAGTCCTTTAGAGGCTGCTGTATTCTCATCTTGCACATTCATGGAAGGACCACGTGCAATGAGACCCTTGTGACATTACACCCCATATTCTTCATGGACATATTGTTAGGATATGAATATGGAATAACTAAGAAATGTTTTATGCAAGATAGGTCATGTTAGATATCATTGGAAAGGTTATGATCTGCTGAATATGCGTATCCAATTTGTATGCATGTGTCTTTTCTGTATCTGAAGGTAGGAATATTGATTATGTATTAGTTACAAATGTGTGTGTATTTGGGGGAATGCCCACCAGAGAGTAGGCAATCAGCCTGGATTAGACCATTAAGATGGGCAATAGAACTTTGAAGATACTAATCTCTCACCTTCCTGAGGAGCTTCCTGGGATGTTGCTTTAATGCTGCAGGGTTGTCTGATGACGTCACTTGGTACGGCGTATCGCCTTGGACCCTGCTGGTATTTTTCCACTGGAAACAAAGGATTCATATCTTTTGAAAATTTTACTTAAGGCTGGGAAGTAAATCAATCAGGGCTCTCCTCCATTGCCTGCCCACAAAGGAAGACTTCTAAAAATACCTGAAAGGAAAGGTAGGGGTGGGTCCAGTCTAAGATGGGGATCCAGTCCGTAAGGAGAAATAGCTTGAACTCAATGCTACAGAAACTCTGCAGCTTGCCTAAAACAACATTTAGGGTGAGAAATTACATTTTGTAGCTGTTTCTAGAGTGCATTAAACTTAGTTTGTGTGTTTAGTTTTAAATGCTCAGTAATCTGCTTCCTTCTGTTTGCTATCCCTTATAATCACTTAAAAATTACCTTTTGTAGTCAATAAACCTATTTCTTGTTCATTTCAAAACCCAGATTGTGTCATTCATATCTAGGGAGGGGCAAAAAGTTGTGAATTTCTCTCTCTACATTGAGGAAGAGGGCAAATTTTTATGAGCTTGCACTGTGCAAATCTTTCTATACAGTATAAGGCAATATTATTTTGGGTTTACTCCCCAAACGGGATGTGCACATGAGTGCTGGGGAAATTCCCAAGCTGATTCTTTCTACACAGTGCTGATCTCAATGTCTGTGTGTCCCTTTGCAGCTGGATGTGTCCCTCCTGGTATGTGTGCATGTGCGCTAGAGAAGGCTTGAGGGCCTGCCACAGCTAGGACAGGGTGAGGAAACCCAGGCTGGTGGAATGGGCGGAACCCGTGAAACCCCAGCATATCAGGTGGCAATCAGATGTTGCGGGGGGGAGGAGTCCATCACAACCTTAATGAAAGCATTTCATCATTACAAATGTTTCCTTAAGGCTAGTCTACATGAGAAGTTGGCATACAGCTATTTCTCACAAACTTATGCAGAAACTGCACATTAGAAGTACCTTTGTATTAAGCTAAAGGACACAAAGGCACTTTTAGGATTCAGTAAGCATGTCCACATGTTTGTAGCTAGTGCACCATAAATTCACACCCTAACATGCTGCTCACCAGTATCCCCATGTAAACTAATCTTTAGACTGTAATTTATGAATTCTCCATTCCCTTTAGATAGCTGAACAAGTATCAAGTATCAACCAATTTATTTTGTTAGGGTTCCCTCTCTCTTTCTCTCAGTGGCACACCAGACCCTCACTAGAAAGCAGGATTTGGGATCCATGTCAAGCACCACATTATAGTGGGGACCACGTTAAAATGAACTAAATTTGGGATCCACGGCTGCAACCTCATTATAGCCGAATTTGCATTATATAGACGCGCGTTCTAGCGAGGGTTCGGTGTATATGTAATGAAGGGAAAAGATAATAATGACTTCCAGCAGAAGGAAGATGTTTGGGCTACAGAGCCTTTCTGTGCTACATAAGCCATGCACTGTTTTTGCCAGATGCCTAGAGAATTTCCTGGCCAAAATGAGCTCCAACATTTATTACCTACTAATGTACTTTTACAAGGTACTTCTCTTTTTTGCTACAAGTACATCCAAATAGTAACTCCGTTAATACACGGCTAGTCAAATGGAGATTTTAAACAGAAGCAGGCCTCTTTTGAATTGGATTCTGAAACAGATGGGAAGCCAGCTGAATTGTTCAAGAATGAGGTTGATATGTTCATGTTTTTTATACATACGTAAGGCAGCAGGCATTCTGCTCATGATGGAGAGTGGGGACTTGGGCCAGCAAGGAAGGAGCCTCAATAGTCAGGATGAGAGGACACAGGCATGATGGAGGTAAGTCCATATACTGCTGAACACAGGCAATGCTACATCAGTTGCATAAGGTCCAGTGTAATACCAAAAACAATACCATCTGTATCAGGCTGCATAATAATTAGGACTCAAAACAGGGGTTTTGTTTCTTAGACACAAACTACTTCAAACATTTGCAATTCCCAGAAATGTCTCTTTGGACGTCTCCGACAGCTACAGAGGGCTTTATTGGTTTAGAGACTCCTAGGGACCTGGACATTAAGACATGAAGTAGTCCAACGTACAATGCAACATTTTAACAAAAAAAGATGAACATTTCCTACACTCATTATTTGACTCATAACTGCTTCTTTGTTCACTCCAGCCACAAATTATTGGAAGGGTCTTTTGGTCTTGGGGTAAACATTTTCAGATAGGCTATTAGCTAGTGTAAATCAGTGTAGCTCCCTCAGAGCAGTATTTATTGCTGCACATAAGCTGGTGGGCTCTCTCACCAGCCCAAGGAGCATAAGTTTTACACTGATGTTGTTTTAAGCCCTTGACCCTGGGCAGATTATTGCTTAAAAAGAAATTTAGGCAAAATAAAATAGTCTGGCTACTAGACAAGAGCTAAAATTCCCAAAGGCTTTTCCCTTACCTCTCTCAGCTAGTGCTCTGAGCCAGGGATTCCCAAAGGAGCCTTTCTAGCCCCTTTAGTTCTCACTCTCCCAGCCACCAGTCTGGGAGTCACTAGTTGAGTGCTTTCCCCTAACCCAGGAACTCTTGCTACTCTCCAGTTAATGTGCCCATATCAGAGTGACCAGATGTCCTGATTTTGTAGGGACAGTCCTGATTTTGGAGGCTTTTTCTTATATAGGCTCCTATTACCCCCCACTGCCTGTCCCGATTTTTTACAGTTACTGGCTGGTCACCCTAGCCCATATAGGCTTTTATAAGGACCAGGTGCTCTTCAAGCAATGACCAGACCCCTAGTCACACAGTCTCAGCTCACTAGGTAAGGCAGCTCACTAGGTATAGGAGTGTAAGGCAACGGGGCCGATCTCCCCTTAAAGGGGCCAGTCACCCTGTAGTTATATTCAGCTATGTTAAGTTTCTCCATGGTCTGACCAACCTATTTTCTCCCTCATGTGTGGCAAAGAGAATCAGGGTTCTTAAACTGACCCTCCATTTCATGCTAATCTCTATCTCATGAGAATCCACTCATGCCACAAACCCATGCTGCAGTATTGCAAGGCTAGATCTTGCTCTTACTTATAGCAAAGTAAATCCATATCAGCTCCACAGATTTACCCAGGATTTGTGTTTGCTTGTTATATCTTCTGTCATTTCTAAAGGCTGTTCTGAAGGGGAAAAGCATGGGAACTTAATTACAGATGTTCCAACTCCTAGTCCTGTTTGGTTTGCCTTTATTGCCTTGCGTGAATGACTCCCTTTGTTATTTACTGTTTCTTATGCTTTATAGATACACATGCCTGTATCCAAGCACGTACACTTGCTCTTGCTTTGTCCACGCCTGGAAATTCTTTTCCTGATTGCAACATTTCCCCCATAGAACTGACACCATAAGGACCAGGAGTTAGAAAAACAGAGGAGATGTTCTCTGAGCTAGACAGTCCAGCAGAAAGTGCTGCTGCTAATGCTCACCACTCTTAATAGTTTGCAAGATCAAGGTCTGATTGGATCCATCTCTGCTGTTGAATTTCTAGGTGACAAAGTGGGTCAAAGTACCTTTTGTCATCTTTGGATAGCCTGGAGAGTGCAACCTTTTCATCTTGAAGGCAGCTCTCCCCACCGTTACCAAACTTTTGTTACCTGGGCAATTGCTAAGCACTCTGCTTAGAGCTACCTTTCAATACCACTTGGAAGCTTCAGCTAATGTAGAATACAGCCAGCTGGGGCCTTTTAAGGGGGACTGATTGACATGAGTATATAACATCCACACTCCAAGCCCTGGGTACGGTCTTCTTGGGTGAAACAGTTTTCATAATACCATGCACTTAACATGGTCATTCCAGCATTCTCAAGTCTTGGTTTATACCAATAATGGACCTGCTCCTGGGCCATGCCACAGCTCAGGAGTGTGCAGAGGGAGATAGCTGATCCCCTGGCACAACAAAGCACCCCTGAAACTGATCTAACTCATGCCCCGCTGCCTAAGATCCCAAGGAGTTGCTCTGGAAACCAGGGAGGAATGGAGTCCAGAGGGGCTCCAGCCATATCACCTAAACCAGGGATAGGAGGGGTGGGTTATGTAGAGCTGCTATGCTGGCTGCTGGATTGCTAATTGCATGGGGAAGATCAGCGCCATTACCACCCAGGAATGATGGAAAGACAGGGTAGTTTAATTTTAAACCATCTATGGATTTAATGTGGCAGCTAGATCATCTCTCGCCTAACTCAGTAAGCTGAGTTAATTGATTGCAGAGCACAGGATGCATAACATGTCTCTCATGCCAGCTCCCTTTTGTACAACTCAGCAAAATTCCTGCCATATGGCACAAGCCATGGGCATCTGCCACCCAAATGGGCAGAATTTGACAACTGCAATTCTATGTTCAGCTTTCAAGACTGATTTTCCAGAGAGTCAAATGTGAAATTATACGCCAACCAGCGCAAATGTTAGCACCAGTTGGCCAGTTTGGCTTCTTACTAGCGATTTGCACATGCATGTACAGTGGATTCCAGTTAATTGGGACACATCGGGACCAGAACAATTTGGCCCAATTAAGCAGCTGCCCCAATTAACTGAAATAAACAAAAAGGGATGCTTTGTTTCCGGTCTTTGCGATATGTTCCGATTAAGCGGCTGCCCCAATTAACCGGTGGCCCAATTAACCGGAATCCACTGTACTTGATTTACATATTATGGGAAGGATACATGGAAGTTAAACACACAGGCAACTGCCTGCCTATGTGTATGCACTTGTGTGCCTGACTTCTTAAAAATTAGACTGTCCTGTAGTACCCACTGCTGGCCAACAGGGCTCTGCTGAGGCCTGCCTCAGTTTCCCCTTCACTCAGGGACCCTTAAAAAAATCAACACAGGCCAGTATTCAAAACATACCCCTTCTGCAATCAAAGTTATTAAGACCTGCACAAACTGTTTTAAAATAGAACTCTAAACTATTAAGTCTCCATCCCAGTTGCCACTAGCCCTCGCCCCCCCTGCTCCCGAGGGACGGTCTTCCCTTCAGAGTTCAAAACATCTTCTGCCCCAGTCCCAAGCAGGACTGGCTCTAGGCACCAGCAAAGCAAGCATGTACTTGGGGTGGCACATTTCCAGGGGCGGCATTCCGGCGCCAGCCATCCTTTCTTTTGGAAAAATCCACCAATGTATGAAAAAAAATAATACATGAAGATCAAAAAAAATCTCCAGTAATGCAATAGGAGCGTGATATGACAAATATCGTGTCACACCGTGACATAGTCACTCATAACGTGAACTTGCGTAAATGTCAACGTTAATGGTTATTGATTAGTTAAATCACGAACCATGATTACTTGTGTGTACTGTGCCACCCTATTGGCACCATTCGCAACAATTTCCATGTTGCCAGTGGTTTAGTCGTGTGGTACTAAATATTTTGCTTGTGTTTGAACTTGTTTTAAAACATTTCAGCTTTTAAAGTAATCAAACCTTGGTAAAGGTGAGTAAAGCATTTATTTATTTACTTATTCTAACTACAAGTTCTGTTTTCATTTTTGTAAAATTTTAAATAGTCAAAAAAAAAACCATTGCAAAGTGCAAACGTGTAAAAGCCCCCCAAAAAGGTGAAGGAGGCAAAAAATTTTTTGCTTGGGGCGGCAAAAAACCTAGAATTGGCCCTGGTTCTAAGCCATGCACAGCTCTCCTCCCTGAGGGTCTGTCTTCATGCTGTCCAGGACATCTTACCTGGAGTTGGCCTTCTCCACAAACCTTCCTCAGCGATATCTTCTCCCTGATGACTCAGAGTCCTGCAGAATCCTTCATACTCCCTATAATGTCTGCAGCCATCTGTCAAACACACCTGCAGTTGCCTCCCCCTTTACAAGGTCCAGATGTTTCCCCTTAAGCCCAGTTGGGCAGCACATAATGAGGCCAGATACACTGGACCCTGCTGCTTCTTAAAAGGGGCCAGTCACCCTGTGACATAGATTCATGCATCTTCTCTGTATCTTCTCTAGTCATTTATTCCTCAGATGAGCACAAGGAAGGATGTAAGATGGCCCCAAATCGGAACGGCAGCATTTTATACCCACTCCTCACAGTTGTAGGTGACCACATGAAGTGCAAGGAAATGGAGAAGGAGAATCAGGTTCATAGTATTAAAGCCTTGAATAAAACAAACCATAACTGGTTGTTTTTTTTTCAAATCAGAAAATGCTGATTCACTGAAATCAAGACATTTTGTGGGAATGTCTCATTTTGGTGAAATTTCAATAGAAAGCAGGCAGATTTCTGTGAGAGAACCTCTCACTGCTTTTGTATCAGTTCATATGGCTGGCTTTTCTGCAACCCACCTGGTTGACTGACAAAGAGCTGAGAACCTGGCTCTCGGCTCCTTGGCAGACCTGACTCCCAGGTTCCCCAGCTCTAGGGAAGTCTTCCAGGTTCCTCACCAGTTTGTCAGTTCACCTAGTGGGTGACCACAGAGCTGGGGCACCACCATTCCTTGAGGAGTCAGATATCTGGTTTCCCGCCTGACCAGCTCCCCAGTCTGCCCTCCCGGGAGAATGAGCTGCCTAGCTGTTATCCATGCAGCTGCGAAGCCAGGCGGACATCCCGCAGCATATTCAGAGCTTTTTCTTTTTCATTCTGCTACAGAATGAAAAAAATTCAAGCTTGGATTTGTTTATGGAATGAAAAATCCCATTACCACTCAGCCCTACCAGGAACCCTTAGTGCCGGTCACCCTCTCAGAATCATAGAGGATGTAAGGGTTTCAGTTCACCATCCCAAAGTATAACCTTAAGAAGATGGAGGTGAAATCTTTTTCCATCGAGGGCCACTAACTGTAGCAAACTCTCCCTTCAACATACCTAAGTGGCATTATCAGAGCACAGAACTTCCAAATTGCGTGTCTATAGCACAGACGATTTGTTTGTATTACTGATTGTATTCTAGGTGGATTGTGGGAGTTTCTCTTGCATGTTGCTCAGCAGTTTATTTAGGACGCCCTGCCCTTATGTAAATGTTAGTTTTAGCTCTCTTTTGTTTAAGGTGTTCAGAGCCCTTTGGGTATTAGGATCTGAAAAATAAAAATGCACTGTTCTAGCTATGGCTGAATTTTATGGTCACAGGGTATAACGGCCTAGGACTTGTGTGTACTGGGCATAGCGTCCAAGAACTACATTAAGAGGGTGGAATCAGTACATTGCCATACATTACACAGGATACTAATCAAAGCGGGGGGAATCTCAAACAAAAAAAACTTCCAATGGAGACCAAAATTATAGATTTCCACAGCTGGTATAATATAGGTTCCATAACATTAACTAAAGCTGAGTTAAAAGGGCCCATTAGTTATTACATCTCCATTTTGGCTGTTGACGTTTGAACAAGACTCACTGGTCTTACTGCCTACAAAAGCATCACTAAGGCTACGTCTACACTTGCCAGTTTTAGCCGAAAATATCAGGTTTTTGCGCAAAAACCACACAAGCATCTTCACCAGAAATCTACATTTTGTGTAAAACCACCCCAACGAGAGTCTTTTTGTTTTGTGCACTGATGTGCCAGTGAAGACTCTTGATAGCTTTTACCAGTCTAAATGCCCCTACAGCGGTCCCACACTGCAGAGCGGGATTGGCTGCTCTTTGAAACTCAGCAGTCCTGCCTGCAGCTATGCACCCCTCCCCTTCCGCTCCATTCTGACAGCTGGTGCTGTCACTGCTCTGGGACACACAAAAAATTATTGTGGAATGTTCCTGCTGCCTCCCACAATGCGAACAGAGGCAGGCAGGCAAAGTTTTGTGCAAAGTCAGGAAGGGAGGCGGGGGCTGAGGTCAGGGTCTCCCCCTCCTGCTACTTCAGGACTGGCTTCTTCCAGCGGCTGTCTCACACACACATATCCACCCCGCCACAATAATGATTTGCTTTGTGTCCCGGAGCAGTGCATAGTGGGACATCTACCACAGTATGCTCCTCTCATGGGCACTGCAAGTGCTGCATATGTAAACCTGCTCTCACGCCTGTGGAAAATCATGTGAACACAAACTAGCACTTTTCCATCAAAACTATTGGCAAAAAAACTCTGCAAATGAAGACACAGCCGTAGCATCCAGGTCTGAGTGAGCCAAATGTGTTATTAGGAAGATGTGATATGACAGACACAAATCGTGCTTTCATTTTTAGTTTAGGTTGCCCTAAGAGGCTGAGGAGTGACTCAGCTTCAAAAGTGTTCATAAATGAGAAGGGCCTCACTTGTGTTTATTCAAATATTTGCAGGCAATCTGAATTCTATTTCAAGGTTGCAGGAGTTTGTGTGAAATGATTTGCATTTGAGAAGGATAAGAATAAACATCAGTTTATCGATCATAAGTATTTATGACTGGGCACAAGCCCGGTTAATTGTTAACTGATGGGCTGAATCCTTGACAAGATCATGTTTTGAAATAGATACGGAACAGCAGTAACAACTCCACCAAAAGAGAACTTAAACAGCAAAACCAAAAAAAGGAGGGGGGTTGAAAAAGGAACAATCCGTTTTTGTTCTAGGAGGACAAGCAGGATAGAAGGATATTTTTATGCTACCTTTCTTCCTTGTGTTTATATAATTACTTTAGATGTCATCATTTAAGCCCTGTGACCCAATGCTTCAGAGGGAAGGAGCTCTCTGTTCCCTCTGTTGGTGAAAAGGGTAAGTGGTGCCGACCCACAATTCTGCTGGTGACACTCTGGGTATTTCAACAACAGTACACAAACAATGGATTCTGGGCAGCTCTCAGATGTGAGAGAGCCCTTACTTTATAGCAAAGAGCTCATTTCCAAGTAGCCAGGACTCTACTCATCCTAAGTGCTCTTGGGCTTCCCTCCAGTGGGGACTCTATAGAGCTGTCACAGAGGAGAGCAGCAGAGCTGAGTTGACTCTGGTATGGCCTACAGCTGACTCATTAGCTGGATTAGGCAGTGGCACCCCAGGTGCGATTGGGCAAGCAGCATGCTTGGGACTGGAAACAGACCTGCAAAGTGACACAGGTCTTGCTGATCCAGTCTATGAGTGTTTTTTGTGGACATGGTGTGGGCAAGGGATTTGCACCTGTGTCCCATTGTCCCTGGTGGATGGAAAGGGAGTTAGACTACTGTTGAAGTTATTGGAGGTGAGGAGAATTACAGTTTATTTGCATATGTAGAGTCACTGTGGTTTCCCAAGTTTATGGCTGTGTTCCCTTTTCCCCTCATGCAGATTTCTTTGTTTGTGCACAGTCTCAGAGCGGGAAAGTCTTGCCTGTTATGGACACCCAGGGAGTGCCCTTCTTTACCTGTTTAATTTTCCCAGGTCTCTGTATAGAGGCTCAAACTAGTTAAGTTATATGTCACCGAGGATTCTAAATATACTAAACCCAGACATTTTAGTGGTTGTTAATCATCTGGGATAAAGATTACAGTTATCACATATTGATAGGAGTGGGCCCAGATCAAAGCTCAATTTCTATCAGTTATCCTAGCTAGATAAAAAGTGAGGTTTAAATTGAATAAGAATGTCCTCACAGGGTTTTACACCAATTTAATCAATTTCTAAACCAATTTAAAAGTTAACTCAGTGCAACTTTGGTAATAAATAAGGCCTAAGATTTTTCCAAGCATGACCTTCCATCCAATATTACTAACTCCAAGTGTGCAAAAAATTTTATCAGACCCTCCCCCCAAAAAAATCAGGAGATTTTTAGAAGATAATACAGACTGAGTCTTCATTTGCCTTCTGAGCACTTAGTGATCATGCTTTCAAGCTTTTCTCAACCCCTTTGAGCTAGAAACTTTTTTCTTTTTTTAAAACTCATGATGTCTGGACTCAAGGAGCTGGGGCTCTGAGAACCCTCCACCACCACCACCCCTCAAACACACACTAAATATCATAAGATTTATGATAAAGTCACAAAGGTTGGCAATACTGCTTATCTCCCTTCAGAGCAAGTTTAACAAGCACAGTACCAAAAACAGTTGCTGGACCCAGAGAACTCTTTAGATAGGGTTCCTAAAGCCACTGCAGCTGAACCAGCATCTGCAACAATGGATATGTTTTGTAAAGATTCCCCTGGCAAGGTAAGTTTTCAGGAACACTCCAAATTGTCTTCTTACAGCCCTGTGCATTTCTTCTTATGGCACTAGGGCTAAATGCAAACAAGGACATTCTCATTTTCCTCTTCGTTATTAGTTAGCTTTTGACGAACCTAAAGGCAGACCATTCTAGGACACATCTATTCCAGTTCATGGGATTACTAACAATTTAACTCCATTTAAGGCTACATCTTCTACACTGTAAGTTAGGGGTGTGATTCCCAGCTCACAAAGACATACTCCGGTTAGCTCTCATTGGAGGTAGCACTCTAAAATAATAGTGGCATAGCAGTAGCACAGACAGTAGTAGCTCTCTCATAGGCTAGCCACCCCGAGTACGAAGCTGTCTGACCCCTGTGGGTACTCTACTACCACTACACTATTATTTTTAGCTTGACGAAAGCTAGTAGCTTGAGCATGTCCTTGAGAGCAGGGAATCACACCCACCACTTCATAGATTGTAGCCGAAATGGGAAATACAGATTTTTCTCGTCTTTATAGTCTCTAGAATGTCTGCTCCTTTGGGGCTAGACTGCAGAATGTAGGCAGAGCCCAGAGTATGTGGGAACATGGAGCCACAACCCCCAGGGGAAGCACTGAGAGCCACTTTGCCTCAGGTGGCAGCGTGGGGAAAAAGTGCCTCCTTGAATACTCTGATACACATACCAATTTATTCACCTTTTATAAGGTGCAGCCTATCTACCCTGTGCACTTCTGCAGCCTGTTGCAGTGAGGAAGAGGGCAAGACTGAATTTCTGCCCCTCTCTACTCTACACATGTGTGTGTGTGTTTTCCCCTAGGCAAGTAAGAATGGCGCAGTCTCTCTATGGGCAGAAACCCTGTGATAACACTGACATCAGCCACTCAGCTAGGCAGGAAGTCTTATTGCACCCACCCTCTATGCAGCTTTGGAAGAGCCAGACCATTGGTCACTCATAGTTGGACAGAAAAATTACTTTAAAAGTACGCTAGCACATTTCCTGCTCCTGTGGCATTCCAACCAATAAACTTGCCTTTGAGTCAAATCTAGGCCATGTATTTGCATAAAAGAGGGGTACATCCCTTTGAAGAAGCTATGCATCCCAGGCACACATGGAGAGAACCAGACACCCCTGCCCTGAGAAAGCAACCTCATATGTCATC
Source organism: Dermatemys mawii (assembly GCA_007922305.1). NCBI lineage: Eukaryota > Metazoa > Chordata > Testudines > Dermatemydidae > Dermatemys > Dermatemys mawii. The sequence goes on along the minus strand of ML677350.1, from coordinate 22,853,299 downwards.
CCTCTGGCTGGAAGTACTTACAGGCTCTAATGAATAAGTCACGCTACGTAATCATTTTGATACAAGTCTCGCTTCTAACTCCTAATGAATGAAAACATTACGTTTCCTTCAATGAAAAATGCATGAAAGTATGCCATTCATAAAAAGATTCAATTAAACAAATGAAGCGTATCCTGCTGTGACCCACATTTCAGAAATAATGTGATCCTGTTTTCGTGCGGATGTAGGGCCCAATCTGGTAGCTTGCGTACCCCTGAGTCACCCCACTGAGTAAACCTGTTCAGTGCTTTAGGAGTAAGGTGGCAAATGTGAGGTAATTCTGTAATATGGAAATAGTAAATGAAGCTATTTATTTGAAAAAAGCTCCAGGCCCCGGCTCCTACTACCTGAAGCAAAATGATTTCCTTTTTCTCTTAATGGAAGACAAAGAGGAGTTTTGCCTTTGACTTCACTGCATAGGAGCCATATTGGATCCAAAATTGTGTTAATGATATCACTTGAAAAGGGGACTTTGATTGAGATTTTTCATTGCTTTTATTATCTTCTGAACAGAAATTGTATCCCGGTCTCTGTACAAGAACTAAATTATAATAAAAGGTTGGGATTTTGTTAATATGTTTTAAAACGCCACACATGGACTATTTTTGCTTTCCTGAATTTTAACAGTCTGCATCTGTAAATACCTATTTGTTTTTGACAGAAGGGAGAGGGAAAGTGAGCAAATGAAAAAAAGAAAATTCTACCATTACGAAAAAATCATGTAGAATTTAATAGCGAGACTGTCCTACCGACACTGTGGTCCTGTCTCCCTCTGAAATACATTCTGTGTAATCTGAAGTCATGAGAAGAAGCTATTTCACCATTATGAAAAACACCATAGAATGGAGTTAGATTTCATGGAAATTACTCAAAACACATATTAAATTATTATCTTTCTAAGTCATTTTTAAACTGAATTATAGGATTCCATAATAGAGATACAGGGAAGAAATCCTGGCTCCATTGAAGTCAATGGGAGTTTTGCCTTCAAAAGAGACAAGTCATATAGTTAAAATCAAGCACACATTTAAGTGCTCTGCTGAATCAGGACCATAATCCTAGACTGAATTTTATAGATTGGTTTAAAATTTCTGTTAAAAAAATATAATTGTATAGGTTTTTATAGCGTTTGATAGAATCCTATTGTTTCCATCCCCGTTAAATTGCAGAAGACTAGAATGGAGGGTAGAGGCATTCTTTTCCTAGTTCAGAGGGTACATGGAATCCATGAGTAATGTTTGCTACTGTCCAGTTGGCTAGGAGACTGTATCCAATTCTGGGGGATGATGGCCTGGTCTCAATAACACATGCTATAGTCCAGCTGGGCAGGCAACACAAACACCTGAGCACAAAGCTATCATCCCTTAGAAAAATACAACTAGGAAACAATGCTGGAACACATCTCCTTTGCAACACAGACTACCGTGAGCATCTATCGTCCTCTTTCTATAATGGCTTCCCACAGAGTGGAGAGATGGTAATCTCTACTAGAGAGTCATGTTCAAGATTTCAGTCCTTACCAACAACACACTCAATGGCCTAGGCCAAGGTATCTGAGAAAACTCCAGGATAAAAACTAGTTGATAATTCCACTCCTCAGGCCCTGTGGAACTTTATACTATAAAGGTTAAAGTACATCTGAGCAGGAGACAGAGCTTTCTTGGTGGTGAGTCTGAGACCTTGGAACTAAATCTTTTAGGAACTAAAGGACATCACAAACCTCAGCACTTTCCACTCCAAGGGCAAGGCACACTTTTTCTACCTTGTCATCTCTAACATGAACACACAGCAATTAATACATTTACAAACAAAACCCTACCAAAACACCCACTACATACACAATTCTCCCCCTGGGAAGAGGATGAGAGAAAGAATTAATTATGCATAACAGACACATTGCTTAATGCACTACTGGAAGGCACTCAGCTTCTACAGTTATGAGGGTGGTATAAGAAGCTTTATAGAACAGAATATTTCCTGGACACTGTCATAGTGCTGGTTCCCCAGGGTGCCTCTAAGAGTATGACAGAATTTTGGACTCACCTGACCTTTGGTCTTCAATTATCTGATGGCACAGGTCTAGCCCTGGAAGACCCAACCTTCTCACTGAGTCCATAGGAGTAAATCCCTTTCAAGAACAACAACAACAACAAAAAATCAGAAAGAAAACCAGCCACTAATGAACTAACAGAGGGTCATGGCAGGATTTTTCTTCAGAGAGCTTCTAGTAGGCCATAGCCCCATTTGGCACCCACAGGCAAGTCTCTAATAGTCCCATAGTAATGGTTTGGCCTCAGGGCTCTCCTTTTCCTTTAATGGGCTGCAACGTGCATCAGTCACTTGAGCAGTAACTGCCTTCAGCCAGGTCATCTCCAGGAGATGGTCCAACTGATGGTCTGCACCAGCTGAACTGGGCTTCTCCCTTTTATATATTCTCTCTAGGCCTGATATGCCTTGTAGGTATGGTTGCCAATCCTCCCATTTTCACTGGGAGTCTCCTGGAATTGGGGTTTATCTCCCAGAGGCTACTGAAGTCAAACCAGGAGATTTTAGGTACTAAAAGTCTGGCGGTGCAGAGGGGCTAAGGCAGTCTCTGCACCGCTCCTGGAAGTGACCAGCACATCCCTGTGGCCCTTGGCGGGGGAGGGGTCTCTGCACTCTGCCTGTGCCATGAGCACCGACTCCATAGCTCCCATTGGCTGGGAACTGTGGCCAATGGGAGCTATGGGGGCATTGTCTGCAGACAGAAGCAGCATACAGCAGTCTCCTGGACCCACTTACCTTCGGCAGCTCCCAGGCAGCAGTGAAGTGAGGCTAAGGCAGGCTTCACCCCAGTAGCTCCCTTGGCTACAGTTCCTGGCCAATGGGGGCCACAGAGTCAGTGCTGGGGCAGTGAACAGAGGTCCCCCCAGGGGCTGCAGGGAC
>ML677350.1:22738998-22850325 GCA_007922305.1 Dermatemys mawii | reverse complement strand
CTGCCCCAGCCCTGAGCCCACTTCCACACCCATACTCTCTCCCACAGCTTACACCCCGCACCTCCTCCCCTTGCACTCCAACCCCCTGCCCCAGGCTCAGCCCAGAGCTCCTCCAATACTCTGAACCCCTTGGCCTCAGCCTAGAGCCTGCACCCCCTCCCCTTCTCCTAACCCCCTGCCACAGTCCCAGTGAAAGTGAGTGAGAGCAAATGATGGAGGGAGGGAGAATGAAGTGAACGGGGCAGGGCCTTGGGGAAAGGGTGTTGGGGTTTGTGTAATTAGACAGTTGGCAACCCTTCTTGCAGGCGTGGCAGGGCATGGCTGCTTCAGCCCACAGCAGCTCATTAAACCTCACTTGATCAGTGGGAAGCAGGGCATGAGAAAGGAGGTTTTATACATCTCATCACAGACACAAGGTACCATTGACAGAATACAGCATCTTTCAGAAGCATCAAGCCATGTTTAAATGTATAGTAAGAAATCAATCAAAAGCCACAAAACTAAGAAATAGACCTTTAAAAATAACATTGCAACATCAATTTAAAATATTAAATTATGTTATGATAAATATAAAATATCTTTAAAAGTATGACTTCAAAGCACTGCAAAAATTAACAACTGAACTGTGTGAAAGACAAGTGATAATTCTGAGTCAAACAGTTCCTGTAAATTTCTAATTTCTGACATAGGGATTAAGCAAATCTGGGTATCATCTGCATACAACCCCTACTGACTTAAGTAGGTTGTTATATAGAGGAAGGTGCAACAGGCTTGGAGATGTACGGCATATGCCAACAGCTAGATAAAATGACTGGAATAAATTCTTGCCACCGATCCTAAAAATGACCAGCAGGAAAGATAAAGGGTCAAACCCTTTTAATGCAAGTCCCTGAATATCAAAGGGAGAGGGCAACCAATGGCTAAATGTCTCAGTCATATAAAAGGTTGCAGGCACAGCTAATAAAATTAGCATTGGTGAGAAACTATTTTTATACTATAGAAAATTAGAGGCCGCAAGGCCACTGTGGGGAGAGGACCACTCAGCCCACCAATCCCAGGAACCTGTAGGGGGAAAAGTAAAGGTCAGCTCAGGGAATAATGTGATGGGAGTTGAAGGTAGAGTTTTCCAGTATGGCAGTTGCTCTACATAACCATTAACATTTATTAGGCTTTATGATTAGGATTAGCATATTGCCTAAGAGCCCCAGTCATGGACCAGAACTCCACTGTGTCGTACAAACACAGAACAAAGAGACAGTCCCTGCCCAAACATCTTACAATCTAAGACAAGAGACAACAGATAGATGAGGGAGTACAAGGGAACAATGAGACTATAATGGTCGGCGTGACAGGCAATGGCCTCAGCACACCAGCAAGCCTGTCAAATGCATTTCCTTGGCTATCCTACCTCTCACTGGTAAACCTTATCTCCCCCTCAGAACAAGATAGAGAGTCCAAGAACCCTAATCAGCAACATCTGAGAGCTGTCTAACAAGTCTGTGTAACCCACCAATAAAATGTATATCACATCCCCCTTTAGAAGCTGCTCAACAGAGACAACAGATAATTCTTTTAGCTCAAGAAGTAGAAGTCTGTGCTAAGGCTCTCATGACCAAAGGATCAAACCCTGCTCCCAATCCTTATGGAGGGGGGTCCTTATAGTTGTGCATGATGGAATTTTCTTTTCCAGTTTTCTCTTCACAAGCTTGGTTTATTTAATTAACACTCTGAAAAAGGCATCCTTAAAAACAAGTTTTCATGATAAAACTTCATAATCTGTCAGTTATGTCAAGACACACAACAAAACACAGTTGTTCCACAGTTTGGTTATTTGCATCACATTTTGACGGCTTGTGCCATACTTTGTCAGGTTTGACGATTGAGAAGCATGCATTAACAGAAGGTACAGCTGTACCGTGTATCACACAGTTGCTCTTTGCTGTTCAGTATTTTAAGGTCATCTGCAACATTAATCCTGCTTCATATTTTATTAAACAACCACTCTCTTCCACCAAAGAAATGTTATGTTGATCTCCTAAACCCCATCTGGCTCCAGCTCTAATTCCCTTCCACTGTTGATTAGTCTGTTGCTCACCATTACAGCACCAAGTACGACAGCTTTAATAAAAATAGGAAGGAATTAGAATTTAGTTAGCAATTATACCAAAGGGCAAGGTAATGAATAGCTAAAAAAATGTAGTAAATAATCATTCATGTAAAATGAACAGTGTAGACTACTTGCTTGCAATCCTTATTAAGCCTTTTTCTCTTCACTGTTATTTAATTCTGGGGGCAAAAGAGATGTATATCAGCAGAACCAGACTAAGCAGTAAACTGTACAAAAAATACTTTAAAATGTTTTAATGAAGTTCACAAAGATGCAGTTATCTACGAACTTTATATTTCATGCAGAGAATGACAACCATTCTTACTTCAGCACTTGAGGTACAACCTTCATCCCCCGGAAATCAATAGCAAAATTCCCATTGACTTAAACAGGGCCAGGACTTCATACAGTACTCTGATAGTCATGTGCCTCCCCACCAGCCCATCCACCTCAAAGGAGCTAAAAGCATCCTCCTCATCAAAATCAGATTCTTTACTGCCTTCCAAATCATTCCACTTATTTCCCCTTATCTATGGTACCAAGTGAAACTTCTCAGCCTTGATCTGAAGGCCCTGTACAACTTTGCCAGTCTGCATCTCAGATCTCATCTCTATCATTCCCTCTCACCCTCTCCACTTTCCCACTAGTGACAGTATCAACACCCTATGATTTCCTTCTCCATGTTGCCACCTCCTTCTATGTAACTCTCTATCTGGAATATTATTCCAAGCACCATACACCGTGCCCTACCCTCTCCTCATTCAAATCCCTCCTCAAGACCCACTTCTACTGTAGGACTCAAACATAAAATACAATAAAGGTCAATTTTTAAAAAAAATTAAAATTAGTTGTTTCTGTAGTTCCCTCAGCACATCTGAATAATCTGCTATGCTTTTGAAATTTTGGCTCATATAAATAAGGCTGACCCTTTCCTTCCTTTTCTTCCTCCCTTTTTTGTGTTCTCCCAATTTTATTTTATCTCCTAATTCTTCAAGCTTGTTAGAGAAGCTCCTCCATAGTCAATGTTATGTGTGCCATACTGTATACTCTCCCCTCCTTCTCTTGTGCATGCTCAACATTTGGACTACTGGTTGTTCTCTTACCAGTGCTTTCTGGTTAGCATGACAAAAAGCAATATGGAAGTATAGAGCAAGTCCACTCATTCTGAAAGTTAAAGATATAATTATACACACCCCCACAGAGCCTATTAAGGTGTGTCCTAAGCACATAACTTTGGTACTGGGAAATTATCTCTTCCAATACCACATTTTAGTCATCAGAAAGAAAATACAGTTACCAGGATGTGTGCGCACATATATTTGCGTATATATTAAAATTGTCCTACCAGTGGAGTAAGGGGAAAAAACAAGCTTCTGAAATCTTCAGATTCTTTTGAAAATAATTGTGGTTTATGCGCAAAAGTTTTTCTTCCTCCACACCTAAGTGTTAGTGGTTTCCATGGCAACTTTCCATCTGTTTCTCACTATTTTCACAGGCTTTTTAAATTAAAGCTTCCATATGTCAGCATTCCAAGATTAGTTTTAGTCTTTGCATAAACCACATGACTCCTTGACAAAGCCTGTTATGCCAATAACACTGGGAAAATGTTTAGAGTCTCTTTTCTCATAAGTGTCACGTCCTTTTTGATAAAAAAAGAAAGGCGGGGTGATGGGAATGGAAATGACTGTTTGCACAAACATACTTCTGTCGTCATTCATTAAAACCTATGCACTCTGCACATCGTTGAATACTCCATAATTTAAAACAAGTCAAGGAAGAGAACTACTTAAAAATTCAAAGGAAAAGGAGGGATTTTTAACAGCAGCTAGAGTGAGTCTAATGACAGTTAAAGTGAAACTTACCTAGAATGGCTACATTTTGTAAGTTTGCAGGGTCAAAACCATGCAAATCCATCAAGTTTCCTGAGGTCTTCCTCCATCCAACCCCATAAATCAGCCTTGGTTCACTTGAAACTCAGCATGGGTCAACAGGGAAGAGTGGGTTGAGATAGAGCACAGGACCAGCTTTTTTAAAAAAAGAAAAAAAAGTGATTCTGGCAATTACCAGCCTCCAATCCAACTTCTTTACTGAATAAATAACAGAAAAACAGTATGATGGGGAAGGGGGAGGGGTCACTAACATCTAAGGCCAGATTTATTCTGGTTCTTAGTAATTTCCATTCAGTGCAGATCCTTGTGGGGAGCCCCTGGCTGCAGGAAAATTGCCAGATGTGGAGGGAAAGGGTTACAACAGCACAAGACAACTGGATCACCCCTGTCATGGTGGGCCAATGTTTTCCAAAGAGTGAACAGGACTAACCCAGAAGAGGGTGTGGCCAGGGCAGAAAAGAAATCATTCAATATCCCCTCTACAGTTTCTAGGAAGGCTCCTATGGGCTCCCCGGTGGAATTTAGTGCAGACTGGCTGGTGAAATCCTCACGAGAGAGTGGTGGTGAGCACATCACCATCACCTGGGTGTAATTTCCCCTCTGGGCCACAGGAGACAAATTTGGTTCTAAGGCAGCAGATTTGTGAGGCTACAGGGGTTTGGGATTTTAGTAAAGCATTGTGCTCTCAAAGTTTTAACTGAAAAACTAATTCACATTGGCTGGGGTATGGAGATAGATAGATACACAGATAAAAACACAGACACACACACACACACACTGAAAAGGGGCTAAGAATTATAAACAAGGGTAATATTACAGTTCAATGTTTCAAGTCAGAAAGAAGTCGAGGGTGCTCTCTATTTGAATGAACAGTACATTAATGAAAGTGACATGACACTACATTGTATGTGAGACTTCATGCCTCCTCTCTGATGAACCCAAACAAACTAGACCCGAAAACTGATTCTCTTGAGGTTTGAGCCCAGTCCAAACCAAACTGCAAAACTGTTTCACAAAAAAACTCCATGACCTTAAATGGCAGAGTTTCAAGCAACTATGTCAGAGTGACATCTTGAGCAGCAGGACTGGCTTAAAAAAAAAAGTCCCTGGTTCTCTCCCCCAGATTAAATAAAAGCATGGGGATTTTTTTTCTTTCCTTCTTGTTCTTGTCATCAGCATCCTTCCTGAAACTGGAATGTTGTGTGAAAATTCCTTTCTAACACCAAAAACCCCAAATTAAAATCAGGTTTTTCAGCCTGCAGGCCTCCAAGATGTAACCTCAACACAAGCTTAACCACCCTAGCAGTTAGGTCCAGGATGTCTGAAACTTTCTGTGTTTAAAACTGCCAACATTCAACTTCAGCAGCTGTTCTTTGTTGATCCTTATTCTGGTCTGATTGGCTCCGCTTTCTTCAATAAGCTTCACCTAGCTTTTCAGAAATCCAACAGGGCAATTATAGGTCTTTCTGCCTAGTTGTTAAGGCAACCCAATGGATTCCCAGCTGTCAGCATTCTCTCATGCTCACTTGAAAGGAAAGAAAATGGGAAAGAAACTAGAAAAAAATGCTGCAGCATAAACAAACATAATGCAGAGGTGGGAGTGGAAAAGAGATGAGATGAGTTTTCATACTCCATTTGTACCACATTCATTCAATCATATTACATACAACACGAGAGGCTATGGAAACCTGCCCTCCCACAAAGCACCAGACCACCCTGTCACATCTAATCAGAGAGAACACAGAAGGTGATCTCTCCTTCCTAAACTAAGCATACGATCTCCAGAGTGCACTCAGCACTACCAGTCACACCAAACAGTGTCTCAAACTCACTCTCACAGATCTTGGGAAACAGATAAGTCCTCACTTACAGACAGCCCCCCAGCCTGATACAAATACTCACCAGCAACCACACACCACATGACAAAAAAACTAACCCAGGTACCTATCCTTGTAACAAAGCCCGATGCCAACTCTATCCACATATCCATTCAACTGACATCATCATAGGACCTAATCACATCAGCCACACCATCAGAGGCTCATACACCTGCACATCTTCCAGTGTGATATATGCCATCATGTGCCAGCAATGCCCCTCTGCTATGTACATTGATCAAACTGGACAGTCTCTACGCAAAAGAATAAATGGACACAAATCTGACATCAGGAATCATAACATTCAAAAACCAGTAGGAGAACACTTCGATCTCACTGGCCATTCTATTAAAGATTTAAAGGTGTTAATTTTAAAACAGAAAAACTTCCAAAACAGACTCCAATGAGAAGCTGATGAATTGGAATTAATTTGCAAATTGGACACTGTCAACCAAGGATTAAACATGGATGTTGAGTGGCTTTGTCATTATACTAATTGATTGCATTTTCCTAGTTTAGTCTCTTTTACAGATTCTAATCAACTGCCAGACATTGATAAGAAACAGTGTAAATTTTCACTACAAAAGGTTTTTTTTCTCCTGCTGATAATGGCCCATCCAAATTTAACAGCCTCTTAGAATTGGTATGGTAATTTACAATTTTTTTTTTACTTTCTGTGTGTATAAATGCATCTTACTTCTGTTTGTTCCATTCTGTGCATCCAATGAAGTGAGCTATAGCCCATGAAAGCTTGTGCTGAAATAAACTGGTTAGTCTCTAAGGTGCTACAAGTATTCCTCATTTTCTTTATGGATACAAACTAACACGGCTGCTATTCTTAAACCTCAGACTAAGACGTCTGCTGAATGCCGTGTTCACTAGACTGCTGAGTCATCCTGGTGCCTTCACTCTAATGGTGGTGCATCAGGACAGAATTACCACAAATGGGTCCTGTCACACACACACAGTGATTGGAAGAGGACAGTTCGTGGGGTCTGATCAGTGGTGTTCAAAGAGGACTTTAAAAAGCATGTTTTATCATATGCATGATGGTCTCTATTCATGTGTGGTGTGGGGAAAGGGAGGAATGGCTAACAAAAATCCACTTCTAAATACCTTTGAGCCAAACTGAGCCTGGGGGTAGGCTGATGGCCTTCATTACTTCAGTGGAGTTGCACCTGGTTACTGCAGAGCTAATCAAACTCTCTCTTGGTATTTCAGGTGTGATACCTTAATAGTACTTGCCCCTTCTCCAGAGTTCAGAAGCCCTTTCTGACCATGTATAGTCAGGAACTAGTACATCACAGTAATAGCTTAGGGATCCTCTCCTGTTTCATGGTCATAGTTCCTTTCCTACTGATTTGACCACTTTTGTTTATTAAAAGCATGCATTGTGACTATCCATTACACACTGTCTGTACTATGATACTTACATGACTGAAAGATCCTTTTAATTCAGCGACACGATTCCAACGGCCTTTGCATACCATAATATAGGCTTCTTCAGTTCTCTTCCCCCAGTCTTCCTGTCTGGGAAGCTGAAACATAAAGGGAAGGGAAAATTCCAAGTGGCACAAAATCCCTGTAGGTGGGGAAATACTATCATCCCCATCTTTACAGATGGGAAACTGAGGCCCACTATAACCTGTTAGGATATAGATATTCATGCCTGTCTGTAAAGGCCTATACTTTAAGAATTTAGGTATAGGCTTACCATCCAGCTAGTTATAGAGGCATAAAAGAAAAAATCAAAAGCACTGTCTGCCTTGGTAAGGGCCTTCTCTCACTGTGACACTCTGAGTCCCTGTTCTTAGGCTAGGCCTTTTGGCTAAGCAGTGGGAGCAGCCATAAACTGGGAAGCGTATGGTCACATCCTCACATCCAAACTAGTCATATTGAAATAAGACAATCTGGGGCTGTTAGAAAGGTGATCTGATCTATCACCTCCAGAGAAAGGGAAGAGCCCCTAGAAGATGGAAAAGGAAATTTAGTTTGATAGTTTTCTGTTTGGTAAGAACTCACTTATCAATAGACATTGTTGGGAAACTCTTATGTCTTTACAGATGTAATTAAGAAAAGGAACTTGGATTTAAGCTTGCTGGAAGTTCACCCCAATAAACACTGAATTTTTTGCACATTGGGTATTGTTGCTCTCTGTTCACACAAGAAGGAGCAGGGAAGTGGGAGGGTGAAGGAATAAGCCCTCTCACATGACTCAGATCCACAAAGGTATTTAGAAACTCAGCAAGGGTTCCCGCTAGTCCAAGGCTAGGACCTTACCCACTGAGCCATCCTTCCTCCCTATTGTGTTCTGTGACAGTGCTGAGTTTTTCTGATAAGCATTTTAGAAAGGCTGACAGGAATATTTGAGATATTTGAATCTCTTCTTCCCTGAGGGGAAGTTCATTCACAGGTGAATGTTCCCATGGGGGCATGCATCCGAGGAAGTGGGTATTCACCCACGAAAGCTTATGCTCTACATCTGTTAGTCTATAAGGTGCCACAGGACTCTCTGTCGCTTTTGCAGATCCAGACTAACGGCTACCCCTCTGATACTGAATCTAATCTTAGTGAGTCCTGCTCCCTCTTCTCTTAGGAGATCCTCACATTTCAGAGAACACTGCTCAACACACTAACCTCCACACACACAGACAGACAGAAAGACACACACACACGTGCATTGTGAGCGCGCGCACACACACACACACACACACACACACACATACACACAAAGACATGTTGTGAGCAACCAACAACACTATTCTCTGTTCTAAATTTATCAGCAAAATTGCTTCTTGGAGGGATCCTAATTATAGAATATCTGATGTGAAGAGAAAGTTGGTTTCTTTACATTCTCTGTCATGTTTCATCCTGTCACACTGTAATATACAGGAATTTGGTATTATTCAATTGAATATATGCCAGACTTTCAGCTATTTAATTAATAGTTAAGCCATCAGTAAAAATGGGATTTCCCTCTGACAGATATCATGGAATTTTGTTCCCTTCTACAATGGGAAATGGATTTTTTCTTTTAAAGTCTCCTTGGTTTTTTTATCTGACATAATACAGATCTCATTGTATCAGCCACTCACAGATTTGGCATTTTTACAAGAGTGGTAGAAGTAGTTATCATGAAATAGCAGATTATTCCTCTACCCATTCGATCCATATAAAGATTGTGATAGTTCACTTCCATCACAGCTGTGATGCCACAGTGTGTGGGGCATGGAATAAAGCAAAAGCTAGTCAGACAGTTAGGGGAAGCAGTCCCAATTTTTGCAGAAATGCAAATTTAATAAAAGGGCATGATGTTGCCAAATTATAATGATAGTAGAATCAATGCTATTTCCGGAAGCTCTTCAGTGAAAGCCATAAGAAACTAAAAAAGGCAATGGGGAAGGGATCAGCCTAGAGATTCACATTCAAAGTTCAAATGCCACAACTTTTTGAGATGTCTGGATCAAGCCCTGTGCTACAGAAAACAACGGATGAGCGAAAAGGTGTAATCAGTCATGTTCTTAGGAATGACCTGTTGTTGGCTGGCAGCAGGTACAGGACACCGTACCAATGGAAGTCAATATTAGGGAGAAGAGGTATATAGTCCAGTGTTAGATAAGGAGAGGGAGAGCAAGTTTCCTCAACTCTTGTCTTAGCTCTGCCATTGACATGCAGCTTGATCTAGGTTAAGCCAAAATCTTTCTGTCACACTTTATCCAACTTTAAAATGGATACAGTGCAATGTTTACATTAAAGTGGGGGTTGTAAGTTGGGGCTAGTCAAAAATTGTCCATCAAAACTATTTTTCCAACCAAAAAAACTGAGTTTTCCACTAAATGAAATTTTTCACAAGGTGTCTGATTTCCTCAAAATTTAATATTTTATTAAAAAAACAAAAAAAATTGTCTGAAAACAAATATTTCAATTTTGATAAACTACCACAGTGCCTTCTGGGAGACATAGTTCAGAAGCCTCATGCCCCATTTCGACAAATAACAGATGTAGCCTATTGAGCTATGTTCCGGGACTTCCAGAATTCTCCACATTTCCTGAGGTACATCATGGGAAATGTAATCTGACCAAAGAAACTGGTTTATAGCATAAGTACATCAGAATTTAATTAAAACTCCCATGAGGCACCATGGCAGCATTTTTAAATCAAAATATTTTGGTTTTGGCTAATATATTTTGGTATTCAGGTTTTTGCCCAAAAAAATCAGAATTGTCTGTGGAAAATTTAGATAATAGATTTCTAATTTTCATCCTATTTTTCTGCTAATAAAAACCACTTTTGGACAGCTATAGTTGTAAGATTTATTCACACATGTTTGTAAACCATTTGGCTCTCTTTGGGTGGCAGGTACTATAGATTTGCTAATTATCTCTCTGGATTATCTGAGAAAAAAGGCCTGGGAATGAGGAAGTCATGCATTCTAATTCCACCATTAGCTACAGTGGACTTTGCTAATTTACTTCATCTTTCTGTACTTATGTTTCACCTTCTTAAAAATGGTGACTGATGCTTCATCTCCCTCACAGGGGCTTCAGCCTAAATCCGTTGCAGGTGGCAAAGCACTAACTCAGATTCTTAGGGATAGGAAGGATTGTCTGCCACAGGGATTGGCAACCTTGGCACGCAGGACCGCAAGGTAAGCACCCTTAGTGGGCCCTGCCAGCACCACCCCATTTTCCACAGCCCCCATTGGACCAGGACTGCGAACCAGGGCCAGTGGGAGCCGCAGTCGGTGAACCGACAAGTAAACAAACCGGCGGGGCCCGCTAAGGGTGCTTACCCTGCGGTCCTGCGTGCTGAGGTTGCCGATCCCTGGTCTACCAGATCTTGGGTCACCTGACAGGGCTTCAGGAGAGTTGGGGTCAACTCCCAGCTCAGCCACAGACTTCCTGTGTGACATTAAGTGACTTAATCAACCCTGTTCCTTGTCTCTTAAATGGGCATAATACTTCTACCCTCACATTGAGTTCTGTGAGCATAACAATCTATTAATACTTTTAAGCTATTCAGATACTACAGTAATGAACTCTATAAAAAGTACCTTGGCAATACCTACCATAAAATGAAATAGTGACATTTCTAAGTGAAGAAAGTGAAGAAAAGATAGAAATTAATTAAATTGTTGATCCAGACATCCCAGTCATTACCATTAACATGTCAACTAACAACCACCACACAATCATTTCATCCTGTGGACATACTGAGAACCTGTGGTCCGTCGTATAACACTAGTGATAACTGTTGGAAAATTAACATTTTAAACATCAATCACTGTAAATTTCATTAGACTGGTCCAAACCTTCATATCCAAGAATGTAACCTAACATTCTGTAACCTAACAGAACATACTATATCAGTGGTTCTCAACCGACGGCCTGTGGACCACTTGTGGTCCAATCAGCACACAGCTGCAGCCCATGTGACATCTTCAGGGCCATACAAGTAGTGTATATATGTGTGGATGTGGCACATATAACACAGAGAAAGCTGCATAGGTGGCCCACAATAGTAAATAGGTTGAGAATTACTGCACTATATCTACAATTTGCCTCATGTCACAATATTTGTAAACAGCACAGGTAGGAAAAATCACTCCTATTAGAATATTTTACCTTTGCTGTGTATGGAGCTCTAAAGTCCACCAAGATTCTGGTACAGAGGAAATATTTTTCCACATTTGCCTTGCATTTGTTTAATTGTACATACACATATATGCAATAGATACAAAATAATATCAGGGCTGAAAACAATGTGACCATATTACACTAATTTAGAATATTCTAAATGTTACAATGTCTAGCTATGATGCCATCTGAAATCAGATTCCTCTTGTATGTCACACATCTACATTTACCTCTATGTCACACACACACCCTATCTACATCTCTGCCCTGGTCTTCTTCCCACCAAGGATACCAGCATCAATACACATTTATCTCCTCTCACAGACGTTTCTGTGCCTCCTTCCATACTGTCCCTTAGGCATGGACTACTGTTCCCAAACTTACACACCAAGTCACTCCCCTGGCCTCATCCCTCTAAAAAACTCACTTTTGCCATCTTGCCTGTACTGAGAACGGTTTAGAATCAGATGTTAATGGAATCAAGATGGGCATATGCGGTCCTGACCAAACATCTGATCTTATTTCTGCCACTCTCGTCCCTTCCCCTTGTTTGTCTATGACCCTCAATTTTCATATTGAATATACATGGTATGTTTATTCAGGACAGGAAGTGTGGACTAGATTTTTGGCTGTGCTGCTGCCACTTTGCACAGAATTCCTGGCACAAAATGCCTCTAAGGACAGTGGCTTTATGCCCAAAGATTTCCCCTGTAACTAATCCCACAGATGTTAATGGGAGCTGCTCAGCAGCCTTGGGGTAAGAGAGAGGAAATCAGACTTCCAATTAGATGGATTTAGGAGTCTAACCTAGGTCCCTATTTATTTTAAATCTGTCCCTGCATCGTGTACCTCCATCTTTCAGCCTAAATACATCCCAAGTGTTAACCCACTATTAATAGCTACATTAGAAGCCAGCATCAGCAATTCCCAATAGCAGGACAGCAGGCTGGTTTTCCTATGAAACATTTGAATGTTTCAAAAATGCTGTCAAGTAACTAGAATTATTCATTCAAAGTGTAATAAACATCCCTCTGCATCACAGATTGTTAGTTCTGGAGATCTTGTTCTTTATGCCTTTGGGTATTCAGTTTTCTGCAGATGCCACCTAGGATTCCAGCAAATCTGCTTTTCAGTCAGAATTACAGTGAGCAATGATGCAAATAGCAATAACAGGTTTGCTTACAGTTCTGTAACTCTTATTTAGAAGAGCAGTCTTAGAGACTGCAATGGGACTCCTGGGTAAAAAGTTCTTATTTAAAGGCTACAATATTGGGCCTTAGTTAGCTAAGTCCTAATGTTAAAGAATGAACATACATACACACACACTTTTAAGAAGACTGCATACCAATCTTATCTATCCCATCTCAGCTTTTTCCACCTACCCGTAACAGACACAGTGAGCCAGTTTATCTTGGTATAAACTAATAGTAATTTACACCAGTAGAGAATTTGCCCACTTAGATCTGGTCCTGCTGAGGTCCATTTCCCAAAAGGAGAAAAGTAAAGACTTCAACTCCTTTTGCCCCGTGTCCTCTCTCTTATATCCCTCACCCCATCCCCTGATTTTATTTTATTACATTTATTTATTCTAAATTTTAATAATGGCTGCTATCCTCTCATTGCCTACCTCACTGGATTTTTACCTCCCACTCGCAAGAAGGGTAATGGGTACTAGGTTCTTCAAACATATTTCTCAGAACTTTGCAATCACCAGGCACATCCAAGTTCATCCACTCCATTTTAATTAACTTGTGTTATACAGAATGCATAATCCTATAACATCACAATTATTGTACCATGGATTGCCCAGTCTGTACTGAGACTTCTGTCATTTATGATGTCACATTCTAAGATATCTTCAGGGGACCAGGAAATACTAAGAGTATGTGATGGAGGGGGGAGAGAAATCATACTATTATTATCTGTATTATAAATAGCTCTTAGAGGCCTCAATAGAAAGCAGGCCCATTGTGCTAGATGGGTCGCATAACATTAAGAAGAAATTCCTGCCCTGAAGTCTGCATGGACAAGTGAAAGAAAACATTGGAGAGGGAAGTAGTATTATCCCCATTTTACAGATGGGGAAACTGAAGCACATGGTGAGTAATGCCAATAGTTTTGAACACAGGTGTCTAAAATTAGATACATCAATCCATACTTGGGCACTATGGAAATCAACAGAAATAGTGAGCACTCAGCACCTGTGAAAAATCAATCCATTTTATTTGCCTAAATATCAATATAGATGATTAGTATGAAAATTTTGGCTCAAGCGACTTTCCTAAGGTGACAGAAAGTACCAGAGGCTGAGCTGGGAATAGTAGTCAGGTCTCCTGACTCTGTGACTCTATCACAAAGTAATTTTTTCTCCTGAGACCTGAATATTTGAGTTGCTTCGCCCAAACTCTTTGACCTTTCAGAGACAGCTCTTCAAACTCCACTGCCTTGCACTTCACAACTTCACTTCAGCATGAGTTTAATGGAAAATATTTTTGCTTTAGGTTTTAAAAATGTTGGCAGCAAACAGATTAAACTGTTTTAGTTACTCTAGAACCTTCTGGAGTACACTGGAAACAACTTCATTCATCTGCCACCTTTATATCCCACTTAAGGCCCCATACACCAGCCAAGAGTGCTTAAAAAGGTCCCACATTAAGATATGGCTTTAGATAAATGAGTCATAAAAATAATGGGTACTAAAATTAGCCCCATTGGCCTTGTGTACATACAAAGCAAAATCTCAGTGTTAGCTCTGCTCAAACTATTTCTGTACAAATGATGTCCTTCCTTGTATATCAGAGATGGACTCAGACCAAAATACCACTGAACTTTAGGAAAGTTCAGCTCTGATCTTTATAGTCTACAGCAATTCTAATTACACATTTGCGTATACCTTATTCTCTTCACATGTCATGTTATCAAGTTTCATGTATTATGTTAAATATTAAGACAATTTTGTAGGTTTTTAAGTTTTTAATATTAGAAACATATTAAATGACACGTACAACATAAAATACACTGTAGTAAAGAGCAAAACATTTGGTTGAGATATTAAAAACAGCGATGCAGCCATGAAACCAAACCACCCCACTACTTGTATAATACTGTTATTATTGGCATTATTTTTTATCGTTAAGCATGGAGAATGTGCTTTGTGCTGTATGAAATACATGTAAAGCTTGCATTGAACTTTCCACTCTTCAAATCAACAGCAGTGCTGTGAAAGTTGCCATTGACCTCAGCAGTCCTGACTGAGTAAGAAATGGGCAGACAGGAGAGGTTGGCCTGTCCATTCCTGCAGAGCCTAGTAGGCTAGGCAGCTGGCAGAAGATTCCTGCCCCATCTGCCTTTAGCTAGCTCTCCTCCCATTGCACAGTGGGAATGCCATTTGAGAAGAGGCTGCCTAGGTTACATGACAAGGCACATGGACTCATAGTCCAGAAGGGACCATCCTGATTATCTAGTCTGGCCTACACATTTCAGGCCACAGAACCTCACTACCAACTTCTGTAGCAGGGGGCCCGTAACCTCTTGCTGAGTCACTGAAGTCTCAAATCTTGATTTAAAAACTTCAAGTTACAGAGAATCCATCATTTACGCTAATTTAAACCCACAAGTGACTTGTGCCCACACTGAAGAGGAAGGTGAAAACCCCGCAGATTTTCTGCCAATCTGACATGGACAAAAATATCTTCTGATCAGTTAGACCCTGAGCATGTCAAAAAGACCCACTGCTAGAGTTAGTGTTTGTAGGGGTTGCGGATCACGGCTTTGAGAGAGATCTGAATGAGAAGACAGGAGCCCAGTATATTGGGGCTGAGGGATCATTCCATGCGTAGGGTCAGGAAGAAGGGGCAAAGAAATAACTGAATGGGAAGGTGAAGGGGAGGATGGAAGTAGAATGAGAGGGTACATGATAAAAAAAATTAAGAGCCATGGCCAAGGGGAAGTTGTGTAGGGCCTGAAGTTGGATACCATATGCAAGAGGTGATGAGTAGAGGGACTTGAAGATAATAGCAATGTTGTTTGCAATTGTTTTTTCAAATGAATGGAAAAACAGCAATAAGGGGATTAGGGAGGCCAGAGAGGAGGAAGTTACAGTAATCAAGGTAAAAGTGAATAGAGTGTAAACTAGTGTTCTGCTCATTGGAACAGAAAGGTTGAGACAGATGCTTTATATGTTGAAGTAGCAATGTTTGGTGATAGTCTGGATGTACTGGGAGCCCAAGAGCAAGGATGAGCCAATGACAAACCCAAAATTACAAACCTGAGTGACACTGAAGATGGTGATGCTATCCACAGCACTTGAGAAAAGTAGTAGTAGAAAGGACTTGGGAGCTCTGCCAGTGTTAGCTCTCAAAAAAAATTAATAGGGGGCCCCCTTGAGCGGCTTGGGGACCCCAGGTAATTGGGTAGTCTGCTTATGCCTAGCTCCAGCTCCACTTGGGAGGGAAAAATAAGGAGCTGAGTTTTGGCTTTATACCATTTGTGATGGTTACTGTTAGAAAGAGAGTGTGTGTCAGATATGTGTGGCTGGATAGTGGGAGAAAGGAAAGGTGAAGAGAGGTATATATGTGAGTCATCAGCAAAAATTGATAGTAAAAGCCATGCAAGCAGTTAAGGTCATCCAGGGATAAGGTATAGAGAAAAAGGAGATCAATATGAAAGCTCTGTAGAACTCGAACAGCCGGGAGGGAAAGGAACCATCAAAAGAGACATTGAAAGAATGTTTAAGAAGAAAGAAAAAGAACCCAAGAAAAAAAAATAGGGCTATGAAATATCAAAGAAGGGCAAGGGGATCAAGGAGGAGGGTATATTCTATAGTACCAAAGGAGAACAGATCCTTCAAGGCACTCAGCACCTCTCAAAAGGAACTTAGCACTCTGCAGGATCAAACCCAAGACAAACATCTGCAATTATCTACCACGAAAAAGGTTCCAATAGAATTCTCTCTTTTCCAGTATTCCCCAGTGACAAGGTTTCAGCACCAATTACCTTTCTCTTGTGGTTAAAATGCTCCTTCAGAACCTGATCAAACCACTTCCTTGGGAACCAAGGTGAAAAGGCTATTGCTTAGCATTGTGCTAGCAAATCCTTGGAGCAATTTTATCAGATGCAGGTTTAGTCAGAGGGACATGGGCAAAGGACTTCAGTGTTGACAGAGCTATTGTGCAAACATTGCTCAATGCAGAGACCATAGGACAAGATTTTCAAATGTGTGTGTAAGGAAATCAGGCATCCACTAGTGCCCTTTGAAAACCTCAGACATTCTCTCTCCAGATTTGGAGACACAGGAATCTTCAGTCAAGTCCCTTAAAAGCAATAAAATGATATTCAATCACCAACCAATTCAGAGCTGTATGGTTGTGCTACAAGTTTAATTTCTCATTTTGTATCACGATAGTATTTATAGTAAGCAGGCCAGAATCAACAGTTGCTATTTTTTTTCTTTCTTCCCACCCTACCCGAGAACCAGTCAAGGCTACCTTAGTGAAAATCTAAAATACTGTGTAAAAGGCAATTCTCTAAAGGCAGAAGCAAGTGAAGTGAGGGGGGGAAACAAAGTGAAAGAAAGTTATTTCACAATAAACCCAGCAAAGCTTCACCCAGAAAGCTTCCAAGTTTGGGAGAGCTGCAATAGTGCACGAGAGAGAGAGAGAGAGAGAGAGAGAGAGAGAGGGAGAGATCGTGTGAACAACTCTCTTACTGCAGTCATGAGCAGATGCTTGTGTCAGAGATAAGTTATCTCAGTGGACAGGTCATAGAAGGTCATCTAGTTCCTCTGGGGAAACAAACAATTCTGTAGAAGATCTAATGTAGCTCTGCACAGCAAGATCACATCAGTACAGGAGGAAGATTCAGGATGTAGTGGTGTTGTCTGATCTACTGAGCTTTATATCTGGCTGACAGAGTTGACCTTTAGGCTCTCCCAAGACTGCAGCCTCACGCATCTGTAATTTGGTGACCTTGAAACATCAGTTTCATTTTTAAAATAAAGTTTGATTTTTCTTTGATTTTTTTTCCTTTCAAAGATAGTTTTAAAAACTAAGTGATTGACAGGATTGAAAGTGTTACAGATATTTCCTTATGGTCAAAAGTTATTTACATTCACCACAAACTGGCACCCAAGGCTGGCCTCTGCGGTCTGTTTGTTGGAAGGGTTCCTGATCAATTTGTGGCTGTAGAAGCTAGTGCCACTCCAGGCTACCACAGATAGCAAAGCCAATGTAAGGTCCTCACAGCTGGCTGGCTAATAGCCCACAGCTGAACTGGCTCTTCTAAGCAACCAGCATGACTTCTGGCAATAAGTAATAAAAAGGCAGAGAAACAACAGGATCTAGTTCAGGATGTCGAATGGGAACTGCAGGGGCAGTGCCTGTGAGTCAGGGTGCCTCTCTGTCCCCTGCATCTGGGGGCCAGACATGCTGGCCACTTCCGAGAGTAGTGCAGAGCCAGGACAGGCATGGAGCCTGCTTTAGCCCTGCTGTGCTGCCAACTGGGAGGCGCCTGAGGTAAATGCCACCTGGCCAGAGTCGGCACCTCTACCCCAACCCTCTGCCCCAGATCAGAACCCCTTCTGCACCCTGTCTTCCTCCCAGAGCTGGCACCCTCACCCCACCCCAGGTCAGAAACCCCACCCACACCCAAACTCCTTCCCCGACCCCACAACCCCACCACAACCTCCTGCCCCAGGTCAGAACTCCCTCCTGCACCCAAATGCTTTCCCAAAGCCCATATCCCCTCCCACACCCAAACACCTCATCCCCAGCCCCACCCCAGAGCCTGAGCTCACCACCTCCTGCACCTCCTGCCCTGTAAAAGTGAGTGAGGGTGGGGGAGAGTGAGTGACAGAGGAAAGGGGGCTGGAGTGAGTGGGAGTGGGACCTCAGAAAGGGCATGGCAGGGGTGAGATCTTGAGGAAGTGGCAGGGCAGGGGGTGTTTGGTTTTGTGCAGTTAGAAAGTTGGTAACCCTAGTTTCCTCTCACAATCCAAATCCCACAATCCCTTGTAGCCTATGGAAACCAATGGGTCAGAGGATGATTTTGGGGTTTGACAACCAAAAGAGCTTGGGAACTAATGTTCAATGTACTATGAGTGAGGGATTCCCACATTCACATCCCATTTATGACACCAACTTCCTCAAAGGTCTTGGAGATTTCAAAGGCAGTGATTTGGCTCCCCTCTCCCAGGTATTCTGAGGGGAGGTGTTTGTTTTGGATTTTGTCTTTCCTTCTTCTGAAGCATCATGCAGGAGTATGGTTGGAGATGGGAGATGGGATGGGGTGGGCCAGGGCTCTGCGGTGGCATTGAGCATGTTCAGTCTCTCTCAGGTGCTTGGTTGGATGATTCTTGTGGCAATCAGTTAAACTGGGTATGTGCACATGTGGGGGTCAGGTAAGAATTTTCCCCCAGGACAGACTGGCAGTGACTTTGGGCAGGGAGAGAAGTATGCCTTCTGCTGCAGCATAAGGTATATGTGTCACTTCCTGAGATTATACCCAGATGATCCCACTTAATTTCCTCCAGGGACTTTGGTGCACCTTCATCCCTCCTATTTTCTGACTGTGGCACAAAATAGTTTATTATCCTGTTGTCTATAATGAGTTGGTTTCATTTCAGTTGCTGGGTTTAGCATACGAGTGCTGGGTGCTGTTCACGGCATATGATACACAAGTCAAACTAGAGGATCTGGTGGTCCCTTCTGGCCTTAACCTCTATGACATTAAGAAGAGCTTACAGTTATTTTCTTTTTCCTCTCTCCCACATCACAGTGTCTAAGCAGAATCTTATTTTTATTTCAGCAAGAATGTTTTTTGTTGCAGGCTGCTGGAATTACCCCCAAAGGAGCTCTTCTCACTTATTTCATATTTCCCCTGTATAGTAAACCTAAAAAATATTTATACATTTGGGTGCTTAGCCTTCTTTACATCTGATATTTTTAAAAAGCTGCAATAACATAATTACACTTTGTAATTAAAATGTTCTTTGTAAGCTATTTTAAAAAAATCATTTAGACGGCAGAGTCATTTAATCACTTAGTACCTCTATTCTTATGCCGGAGCAATCTGTTCTGGCATTTTGTTCTAATGCCTAAGTCTGCTTTGAAACACAGAGTTTTTGTGCTTCTGCATAAGTAGACTGGTTGTACCATGGCCCGAAATGACCCAGTGAAGGGAGAAAAGCCACCAAAAAAGCTCTGTTCAGATATGGGGTAAAATTTTCATGCATGTCTAAATGACTTAGGTCCTTATATACCATTTTCAGAAGTAACAGAGACACATAGAAATGTGCCTCATTGGAAAGCAGAGGGACTTAAGCATGTAAGTCACTCAGGCACTGTTGAAGCTTTTATCGGTTAAACCTCTTCTGACAAATTTCACAGTTTGACACAAACTCATTTTGATTGTACCCTTCACTCTGAATTGTTACAACCATGTTAGATTAAGACCTCCAGTTTGTGTTGAAAACTACTCTAATCTTGACAGTGTCAGTCCATTCTAGGAATGGTATGTGACATCTTGAAGAGGGCTAATATTGAGAGCGCCATCAAGGAGCACCAGTATTGAATGACTCTTCCCTACTGGAACAATGGATTGTCTAGCTGTTGGGGCATCGACTTGGAGTAACTTTCTACACAGAAGTAGGTGAGAGGAGCAGCAGCCTGAAATATCCCCAGCTAAAGCACGTGGGCAGAAATGGGACAGAGTTGGTTTTTAAAAAGGTGGCTACTTTTGTGAGTATTGTCCCAGACTACTAGCACAGACAAGATGACCACCAGGCCAAGGAGGCAGGGTGGGCTGACAGGGCTAAGGTTGGTGAAAGGGTGATCAGATGTCCCGATTTTATAGAGACGGTCCTGATTTTTGGGTCTTTTTCTTATATAGGCTCCTATTACCTCCCACCCCCATCCCAATTTTTCACACTTGCTGTCTGGTCACCCAAGTTGCTGACCAGACCTCAGATAGACACACAGGGTAAGAACAGTCCTAGAGGGATTATATTCAGATCTGTTAGTTGTTTTTCAATATATCTCAAAAGCACTAGTGCTTTCAAGAATGAATTGTTTGTGGTTATGAAATTCCTTTCTTCAGCCTCCGTTCCTTGCTTTCCTGCCCTGTTATTCCTGAAGGGTATAATCAAAGCTCCAGGTGGACTCTGGGTGCATTGGGGGGGAGGCAAACATATCTAAGCAAGTGGGGGCTCAGAAGGGCAGCAGTACTGGTTTCAGTTGAGGTACTGAGATTCTAAGATACCTGGACTGTGGGATCCCACTGCAAAAAGTGGGTGTCAGACACAGGGTCTGAACCTCAGTGTCTGAAAGACCTAGAGCAAGGAACACTGACCAGTCACTATCCAGACTCAGGAGACTTAGAAGCAGACAGCAGTTGGGCCCACCTCACATCAGACTCATACAGAGGGGGACTGGGCCAGGTTGAGACACCTCTCAAGGTCCAGTGTGAGGTAGGTAAGTATTATGATAGCGGTTTTACATGTTGGGGAGAACTGAAGCAGAGAAATTAAGTGCTTCGGCCCGTGTCACGCAGGATGTATTTGTCACAACCTCGACTACAACTTAAGTTGCCTAACTTCCCGATCACCTGCTCTACCTACGTCGTTGGGTCCTTGTCCTCCAGACATGATTTTGCTGCATGTATAAAGCTTGCGGCAGTTTACATTTTTCAGTCCATACTCCTATGTACTCACAAAAGCAGGCACTGAGTTAAGTGTACTCCATTTGCTGAGGCATAGGACTGAAATCCCCTTTTCAATGCACTGGCTCTGCTACATGCACAACTTCACTTCAGCAACATTAATGATAATATGGTCCCCAGAGGAATATCTGCTTTACACCTCTTTCTGTAGTCATTTTGCAATTACATAGTATAATCACCCGTCTTCAGCTAATAAAAGCAGCCCTGGTTTTGTGCAAGCAGAGTTTCCCATGGACACATACTCAAGATACAGAATAGGGATCCTGCATTATTTAGCCTATAGTGCCATGGACATGCTCTGGCTCATATTGCAGTGGTGATTTTAGATTTTTTTCCCATCGCTGTTGTTCTGAACGGATACATTTTAATGGTCCATCTACTGCTCTCTGGATTTCTATACTCGGTGCCTTTCTGCCACTCCCCAAACCCCAGGAAATAAAGGATTTGTTCTAATTCATTTGATTGGGACCTACACCATTCAGAAGACTGTGCCAGAAATAATCTTAGCATACAAGTCAGCAGGTTTAAGTAGCCCCTTAGCAGCACTTCACTATTGCTGAGGTAAGATGTCTCTGTATTGATTCAGGATCATCCAGATTTTAAGCGAGTCAGGCAGCTCCAGCCTGTGTGCGTCAGAGCCAACCGTTCATGTTTTGAGGAACAAATTAGTGCTACAGTTTTTCAGGTTAAAACCCAAGTAAGGCAAAGCTAGGAGGAGTTTACAGTCATCAACAATGAACTGGAGGAGAGAGAGAGAAAAAAAACCCTCTGACATCAAAACCTCCTACATTAATGATGAGGTGTTCAGATACTATGGTGACAGGAGCCATAAGTAGGGGGATAAAATTTACTCCTTACGTAGATTGCTCACGTGTATCTTTTAATATGGTAATCACAGCCTAGATTCTGTGATGATCAGTGTTCTAGAAAAAGAAAGTTGAGGGGGGGACGTGCACAGAACTGTGCTTGGGGTGAGGGATAGAGAGGAAAAACAAGGTTTCTGTGCCCATGTTTAAAGTAAAAAAGATTGGGAGGTTATTAGTGTTAGAGTTTGTGTTGGGGTAACAGTCAGCCTTTCAAATATGCTGTATTCCATATGGTTATTCAGCAATACATACTTTTGTTAAAACTAAAAAAAAAAAATGTCAAAGCAAGGCTTGAGCGCACATGTTTCATTGAAGGAGATGCCATGTAGATCAGAGCTAATTCATGTGAAGTGGCAGTTGCTAACGTAATCATGCAATTTTCTGTGAACAGTAAACTAAGCAAGCATTCAGAATGAGCTCAAATTGGTAAGTCATAGCTCTTATGCCCCATGGCTGAAAACTAGTTTTGTATTTTTTTAATGGTATGTTGAACAATTTGATCCATCCTTTTTTTGTCCAGCTGGTTTCCACTTTATGGTTTTGCATCTTAGCCCACACAGCGAAGTGCAATGCAATCCACTCAGACCCAAGGGGATGCAGAACAAAGTTAAAGGATGTGTCTATGGAAAATTAATTTCCTTGAGAGGGATGTGGGCCTAAACCTATTTGGGACAGGGACAGTCTGTTCTGTGTTTGTACAGCACCTAGCACAATAGGGTCCTGGTCCATGACTGGGGCTCTACACTGCAATTAGACACCCTCAGCTAATCAGTGTCAGCTGAACATCTGTACCACAATTAAACAACCTCTTAGCCTGAACCTGCATCAGCTGACATAGGCTAGCTGGAGGTATCTAATTCCAGCGTAGATATAGATATACTCTTAGATGGTAACACCATACAAGCAAGTAAATAAATAAAATAGAGACCCCTGATTTTAGAGGATCATCCACTACGGGAGCCCATAGTTAAGTTTTTCAAATGGCCGCTCTCTAAAGAGCAGATCAGATCAAAACACTGGATACAAACACCCTCTTAAATTGGAGAGTGAGAATCCCGTTAGATATTTTGTACCTGGTGTTTCCATCTCATTACTTTATAAAATAAAAAACAAAACCTGAAGGGCAAGGTTTCCAGTTTTTGATTGTTTTAAGTTAGACCTCTGTAGTCAGACATGGGCACTGAGAGGTTCTTACCTCATTGCCAAGATAACACAGCCACCGCCTCAGTTTCTTTCTGTTGTGTGATAATTTTGATTTATTCAGAAGGCTAAATTAATTCAGAAGGCTAAATTGTTCCAGGATACTGAAAGTCCAGCTCTCAAGTCCCAAACCAAAACCATGTCTTCCCAAGTCTTCACCCACTTCACTGGCTTCTCCCACCTGGGCACAGGACGAAGATGTGTATGTGGAGGGGATAGTCTGCCTTATATCTCTCAGATGTTAGCAGAAGTCACCAGAGTCAGAGACTTCTTGGACTCTGACTGGGAAGACTAGCTGGATCCCTGACACTTGAGCGGCGCATGAGGCTCTCCAGGCCTCATACTCCCCAGTGCGTACTTCAGGAGGTGAGTGCCGCTTTACTGCCCACTGCTCGGCCTACCTCAACCGGGTCCTGCGAGAGGGCCTGCCCTGCCCACCCTGCACCCCAGACCCTCCGGACTGTTTCTTCAGGCTCCTGCCCTGTGGTCCTGACTGGCCCCCACACTCCTTCACCATGAGCCGGCAGCACAATTTGCAGCCAGTTTGTTTCCAGACCGTGCCAAGGAAACATCTCTACATGCTCATACTCCACACTCTTAACACCCTCACATCCCACCCCAACACAAAGTGGCGGGACCTACTGTCACCTCTGGAGCGTGAAGAGCGCTGGTGGGCCGGCCTATATTCCACCCTGGTCCTAAGGCCCGCCGGGGATATTAGTTGGCGGCTCCTTCACGGAGCCGTGAGCGTGGGTGTGTACTTGAGAATCAAAGGGGTAGCCGTGTTAGTCTGGAATTGCAGAAGTGACAAAGAGTCCTGTGGCACCTTAAAGATTAACTAAAGTATTAGAGCATAAGCTTTCGTGGGTTAATACCCACTTCATCGGATGCATGTAGTGGAAGTATCCAGGGGCAGGTATAAATAAGTAGGCAAGAACCAGGTTAGAGATAACAGGGTTAGTCCAATAAGGCTGAACCAGCTGTTATCTCTAATCAGGGACGGTGGGGTATTCCTCTAGCAGCTGAACTGAAGGTCTGAACAGCGAGAGAAGAGAAACTGCTCTTGTAGTTAGCTAACCATTCATAATCTCTATTCAGTCCTGAATAGATTGTGTCAAATTTGCAAATGAATTGCAGCTCTGCAGTTTCTCTTTGCAGTCTAGTCTTAAAAGTTTTTTTTGCTGCAATATAGTGACTTTTAAATTTGTAATTGTGTGTGCAGGGAGATTGAAGTGCCCATTGTGGATAAATTTACTGGATAAGAGATTTACAGTGGAGGACACCTACTGAGCTTCTTGGTCCACAGAGAAAGTGACAAATAATTATCTCATCTCAGTTCCCACTCAGCATCAACCTGGGTCTGATTTACCATGAAGACAATAGAGCTTTCTAAACCGGTTTTGTACTGGATATGGAATTTGTGCTGCAATGGAATCTTGGTGGCATTTTAGAGACAGTCCACTACATCAGTGTGGGCAATCAGAAACCATGACACCTATCGTTGAGGACTGCAAAACAAAAACTTCTTGGAGGTCTTTGTGCCTTGAACATTACTGGTAAGAATATGGTGGTTTGGTTTGACCAGCTTGCATATGCCAAATAAATAAGTGCCCCTCTTAGGCCTCCTAGCTGAATGGGCTAGAGAATGAGAATGACTAACACCTAGTGCTTAGTGCACAGTCCTGGGACCCCAAGGTTTCCATCGCCACTCCAATGACTATTTAAATATTTTATACAAAGCACGACTTCAGCAGAAGACACTGAGACCCACCCTATAGCCTAACAGGAGATTCAAATCCCTTCTCCAGATTGGCAAAGGGGGCTGGTAATTCGGGTCTCCCACATTCCAGCTGAGTGCTCTCACCATGGGGCTACAGGGTGTAAAGGGGTGTGGCATCTATACCACTACCACCTTTTCTCTCAGTAAAGGCACCTAAGGCAGGTAAGCCCTAACTCCAGGAACAGGTCCACAGCAATGCCTGCAAGTGGAAGGAGATGTTTCATTCATTCATTCATTCATTCACTGCGTCTAGCATTTCATATCATCTAGCTCAGGCAGCTCCCAGCTGAGCGTGCAGGCTTCTGTGGTTCCCTTTCTTAGGCACCTAACTATTCCAATGCATTGTATAGAAATCCTGGGCACCTACGTCAAAGCTGGGGATTTCACTAGGCCGCAGGGCACCCAAACATTATGTGTTGCAACATTAAGTCCAAGTCCCTTTGCAACTCTAGCCCTAAGTAACTTGCCCAGCACACAAGAACTCTGTGACAGAGCAGAGAATTGAATTTAAGGCCCAGGCCAACACCCTAATCATTAGAGTATCCTTTCTAATCGTTCTGTAATTCTGAAGATTATTAGTCTCTTAGTTTAAAGTATGAGAGTAAAACAGTGGTGTTAAACTCCCCTCGCACTACAGATAGAAGGATGTATCAGAAAGGATTACACATTATGTGGCCTGAGCCTTCAACTGGATCCATGTAGGCAGATCCCAGCACCCTAAAAGTCACTAGAGGATAATAGAGTTATAAGGAATAGCCAGCATGGATTTGTCAAGAACAAATCATGCCAAACCACCCTAATTTCCTTCTTTAACAGGGAGGAGGAAGCAGCAGACTTGACATATCTGATTTTAGTAGGGCTTTTGACACAGTCCCACATGACACTCTTGTAAGCAAACTAGGGAAATGTGTCCTAGGTGAAATTACTAAGGTGGATGGTTCAAAGAATAGTTATCAATAGTTCACTGTCAGACTGGATATATCTAGTGGGTTCTTGCCGGCGTCAGTGGGCCAATACTATTCAATATGTTCATTAATAACTTTGATAACAGAGTGGGCAGTATGCATATAAAATTTGCTGGGAGGGGTTGCGAGTACTTTGGAGAACAGGATTAGAATTCAAGATTATCTTGACAAATTAGAGAATTGGTCTTAAATCAACAAGATGAAATGCAATAAAGACAAATGCAGAGTACTACTCTGATAAAGGAAAAAAATCAAATGCACAAAATTGGGAAATAAATGGCTAGGTGGTAATACTGCTGAAAAGTAGATCACAAATTGAATATGAATCAATGTGATGTTGTTGCAAAAAAGGCTAATATTCTGGGCTGTATGTAAGACAAGTAGTAATTGTCCTGCTCTACTTGGTCCTGCTAAGGTCTCATCAAGAATATTGTGTCCAATTCTGGGTGCCACACTTTTTAGGAAAGATATAATTAAAACTGAAGAGATTCCAGGGGAGAGAAATAAAAGGTTTAGAAAAGCTGACCTATGGGGAAAGGTTTAAAAACCTGGGCATGTTTGTCTTGAGGAAAGATGGCTGAAGGGGGACCTGATGACAATCTTCAACTGTGTTACAAGGAGGAGTGTGATCAATTGTTCTCCATGATCATAAAAGTAGAACAAGATGTAATGGGCTTAATCTGCAGCAAGAGAGATTTAGGTTAGTTATTAGGGGGGAAAAAATCTAACTCTAAGGATAGTTAAGTTCTGGAATAGGCTTCCAAAGGAGGCTGTGGAATCCCTGTCATTGGAGGTTTGTGAGAAGAGGTTGGACAAACACCGATCAGGGATGGTCTAGGTTTACTTGGTCCTGCCTCAGTGCAGGTGGCTGGACCCAATGACCTCTTAAAGTTCCTTCCAGCCCTTTCTCTCTATGATTCTTGTATCATTTCAATGAGGAGACTTAATGAGCACAAGGGTTCAAGCATGCGTATCAGATTGCTGGACTGAGGTGTAACTGGTCACAATTTATATTAAGATTCTGTTACAAAATTTACTATCCCAGAATATCCCCTCATGCCATTGTGGGGCTTTTGAGCAGCCTTGCCTCAAGTTTCCCCTTGCTTTTCCCTAACTATACCCAGCCACCAATGGCTTCCAGGATGCTTCAGTGACAGCCCTCCAGCCAAATTACATTTAGCCCCACCCCTTCCATGGCACCTGTATCCCCCCTAGAATTTACACTCCAACCTGTAAAAACTTATTCCTTCCCAGCACCCAGGCACACCACATTCCCTTTTCCCCTTTGCTGCAGGGGTCTTCAATCTACAACACTCTCTCTAGCATCAGTGAAATGTTCTCT
Source organism: Dermatemys mawii (assembly GCA_007922305.1). Lineage (NCBI taxonomy): Eukaryota > Metazoa > Chordata > Testudines > Dermatemydidae > Dermatemys > Dermatemys mawii. Next base: position 22,822,948 of record ML677350.1, on the reverse strand, counting down.
TTGCTCCCCCTTAGCTCCAGAGATTCACAGTACTCCTAGGCTACTTCCCTAGGCCCTGTCCAAAAGAGACCCCAACAGCCACACTTGTATTCCCTCAGGTCTTTCAGTGGAGAGCTTCCCTGCTCTCCCCTGGATTTCTTCCTCAACCAGCCCTCTGCAAAGGGCTCTGGCCCTGAGGAAGCTGCAATCAATCAGTCTACACGCCTCAGCATTTACCTTGTACTGCTGGGATTGTCTCCTCACCCCCACACCAGTGTGGTGGAACGGGGCTCCTTCAGGCCACCCTGTCATAAGTGCATTTGTAAAGCATTAATAACCAATAAGAGGTTTTAATAAACAGCATATGGCCATCCATAACACCTTCCACCTAATGCCATTATCAATATCTATAACACAAGTTATTCATGCCAAATGATGTTGTTCAGCATGTTATAATATATTAACCCTTTATAAATGGAATTTTAATATAAAGTGTGATCCCTATATTTGTTTGAGAATCCTAAAACCGACAACTCCTGATGTCAATGGGATTGAATAAAATCCAAATTAGGACTTCAGGATTTGACCTACTGTTAACCATATATTAAGGGCAAATATTTTCCTCTAGTACAAGGACGTAAGCTGGTTGTTTCTGCTTTTAGACATCAAGGGATATACGGCTACATTGGGTGGATGAACTGAGAGACTCCGACCTCTCCCTCCTCCCCAGTGATAAAGTAATCATGTCACTTAATGCACTTTTGGCAGGCACTCAGATACTAAAATAACCAAATGGAAATATTGTTGATGCTCCTGCTTCTCATATTCTATGACAGATGGTGCAACTACCATTTCATTTTCCTTTGTCACACTCACATACTTGTCTTTTGGACATTCATCATATTAAGCTGGAGTCTTTGAGATTTGCAACAAGTCTCTTTAACGTGACCATGGCGTTGGGTAAATGGATTCTCTTTGTTTACCCAGTAAGATCAAAGATGCTTAAAGGAAGGTTAATAAGATATAGAGAGGATTCTGAAGTCATCTGCACAGTGAATATTGCCAACTATCTAAAAGGTACTAAGAAAAATATAGTCTTAAGCTAGACAGAGTTTGATCCTGCAAAGTGCTCATTATCTCTATCCTTCCAGTGATTTCACAGTATCAAGCCCTAATTCATAAGTTTGTAAAGTGCAGCCTGCAGCCAGCCCCCTTACTCCTTGTAAGTACAGAGCGAGCAAAAGTTGATTAACTGGATTTTATTGCCAATGAATATAGACATGAAGCAGTGCCTAGTAACCTAGTGTGAAATTCACCTTTATGCAGAAAATAAGGACTAGTCCTATGTATCACTTATTTTTCACACACAAAAACAAATACAGAGCTGATTCAAATCAATGATTCAGATTGATTTGAAGGAACATTAGATCTGGCTCATAGTGAAGTGATAAGGATACTGTACGAGAACAAGCAGGCGGTATAACTGTGGTGGGCATCCAGATTTGCCTTTCCAAATACATGCAAATCATACATTGCTTAAAGAGGAAGCAAATATATTTGCCTTTGGACCCAGGAACTGCTGCATCAGTGCAGTGTCAGCTCAATCCTGTCTACCCAACAGATGGATGGAACTTCCTAGGACAGCAAGATGTCTAGCACCAGTCCTAGAGATAAGCCAATATTACAGATGATACAAACACAAAGTACTATTGATTCGTAGTGTAAACTGAGAGCAGTTATTTCTATGCTTCTCCAGGCCAAGTCTGATCCTGCAAAATATGGACACCTCCTTGCAAGACACTAAGTGCCCTCAGCTTCCACTAAAGTCATCAGCTTACACTGCCCATTGAAAGCCTTATGTGTAGACAAAGGGGTTCTGGCATGCAATTCAGTCAGTCATTCATTCAAAAAAAATTGAGCAGTAACATTGATGTTTTCAGTATATGGGCATTCAACAATTAAAGATCCTTCTGAGGTACATTGCCCACAATGAAAGGCTCTTGCCACCATTAAGCCATAAGCAATAGCAAGAAAACTACCTCTTCCTCATGCTCTAGTCTATAGAGGAATTACATCAATGGTATAAAATCACTTATCAGACAGCCAAAAAAGGGAAATGGTTAACGGAAATTTTTTTAAAAAACCCAAAATCCCACAGTGACAACTATAGCCAGTGTGACACACAAAGTTCTTTAGCTGGACATTTAAAATAATTAGTTTATCAATAACGAATCGTAGGAGAAAAACCTCTAAATTAATGATGGAGGGAAATGTAGCAAAGTTTGGCAATTCATGTCACTCCATATAATGTATGTAATATTGACCTGTCAGCATGGAAAAGGGAAAGACGCCATATTTCATTGCCATCACAAAAATGAAGACCTTTACAGGAGATCCAGCTCGTTAAGGACTTGCAAGGTGCTGAGCACGTTAACCCAGATCAGCAAAGCACTTAATCATGTGCCTACCTTAAGCACGGGAGTCTCCCAAGGTCACCGGGAATACTACAGGTCAAACTCTGGCTCCTCCAGCTGACTTTCTCCACACAGGAGGTAGCCATAACACTGGAACCAGAACTTTCTGATTACAAGGGGTGGGGCACTTGCACTTTTGACAGCACTGAACAGCCCAGGGAGGGAATGCCTGGGCAGGTAGAGGTGTCACCATGGCCCTATCGTCTATCCACCAGCTGCACATTTTCCAATAGTTTAGCAAAGGCTACAAGTAAGCGCATGTCTTCCACAACAATAAGTGCTCATGAGGGCATTATTCTATGCCTTCTGTGGGGCTATGCAGTCATACTGCATCCAGCCACTTCGCAGTTCTAACTAAGCCCTGTGCGTATAAGCATCATTTGGGAGAAAAAAGTATCATTAAAAAGAGCTGAAATGATTGACATGTTTTGCTTGGGAAAAGGGAATACTTGTTCTGCATCGCACCGTAGGAGGAGGTGCCTGTCATAAGTGCTGCTGGCAGTTTTTCCAAAGGCTGGAATGTTGTTGAAAGACATAAAACTGTTGGCTTCCAAAGTCAGACCAGCTAACACCAGTATCTCTTTTGAGCTTTACACATGGGTCCTGATCTTGTAAGTACTCCAGGCATTGGACAGAACCCCCAGTGAATGCCTTCTAGACTTGCAGGACTGGAGCCTTGATACTTACTGCCATTTTAAATCACTTTTCTCTCATCTGTGTATTCAGGTGTTCTTAATTTCTAGCTCAGTTGATGCCTGGTCTTAATTTTATGATGTTTCTTAGATATTTCTAGGTTACATTATAACAGCACCTTTGAGAGGATTTACATTTTTTTTAAGTGGCTGGCTAGGTACCATAAAGCTTAATCGTTTCCTTTAACACAGATTCTTGAAAGCAAAACACCATTTTTAAACTGCAACACCCAAAGCGTTTGCAGAATAACTATTTTTCTTGAAAAGACCTTTTGGAATGGGTGAAAAACACAATTATTGGCACGTCAGGTTAGAAAGTAACAGAGGTACCATTGTCAGGCAGCCATTTAAAAAAAATACCTAGACTGAAAGAAAAATAACTGGAGCCGCATTTGGGTCAAAAACAATTGAAACTATTGGCGCTCCCATCCCTTAGCTGGAGGTGAATTGAAATAAGCTCCTGGTTTCAAAGAAGTTTGGCGTGAGCCTGGGAACTGTGTTCGCCTCCCAAATTAAAAAATAAATAAATAAAGCAAGCGCAGACCTCCCGCACCATTGTATTTTATATAATAGTCCAAGCTTGAGTGGTCCACCCCACACAACCTGCCTCTTCTTTTAGGACGTGCTAACTCACGCTTCTGAAAAATGAGTATCATTTCCGAAAGATAGGGGGAAAACTGCATAGAACAGTCGCAGAGGTATGTCGCAAATTGAGAATGTTTTTTTCAAAGCTTAACAGCTTGTTCAGTGTCTCCTTTTAGTCTCTCTTTTAGGCCCAGTCATGCAGTGAACTCAGCAGTGGCCATCCCTTGTGCCTCCATGAAGTCCCACCGACTCCCAGTCTTCCCACATGTGGTATCCCCATCATGACTTTCCACAAAGCAGGTAAAGTATGTATGATGTAGAATGAGAAAGACCTCCCCCCCCGCCCACACACACACACACCCCAATGAAATACTCTTTGGCTAAGCAGAAGGTGCAGTTAGGAACTACTGGTTTCCTATTTTATCCCTTCCCCAGATTATAGTCAGTGTTTTTGTAAATTCACAACCCTCGTAATCTTACCTGAAATATAATTTATGTCTTCAACATGACAAGTCAAAGTCACATCTACTCCCTCTATCCACATTGCCTTTCAGAATAAAATGGGCCAAATCAACATGCTTGGCTATACTCTCTGTAATCTCTGTTCTAGCCAAAAGACCAAGCACTGTTCCCACAGCCAGGAATAGAACCCAGGAGTCCAACATTCCACTGCTATCTCACAAATAGTTATGTAACCACAGTTGCCAACTTTCATGCAGTAAATAAGCACCCTGACTTTCGCAATAAACCAAAAGTCAAGCTAATCCCATTTCAAAACAAGACAATCTCTAAGAATCCCAACACTATGTGACTAGCTAACGAGCAACTCGATCCAGTGGAGCCAAAAATAAGCCCAGTTTCTGTGGGTTTTTCCCCACAGGTTAGGCATGTCTGTATGTAACCCACTGGCAAAGCATAGGTCATGGAACCCTCTTAGAAATGGTCCACATTGATGGTAAATCTACTTCTGCTAATTATTCCTCAAATGGAAGAGATTGAACACTGAAGAGCTCAAGGCCCTTACCTTTAAGCCCAGATAGTGACCTAAATGGGGGGGCAGGAGCGGAAAGACCAGTATGTGATCACATACTGTATATACTTGTTCATAAGCCAAATATTTTTGGTAAAAAAGTCAAGCATCAAAGAGCAGGGGTTTGCTTATAACCAGGTCTATGCCAAAATATGATTATTTTAAACACTATGGAATTATTGAATTAAATAGCTAATACTTTGTTACCTGGTGCGCCCACAGGCATGGACCCCTCAGCTCCCTGTGGCTGCGGTTTGCCATTCCCAGCCAATGGCACCACTTCCCACAGCTCACATTGGCTGGAAATGGCAAACCACAGCCACAGGGAGCTAAGAGGCTCTGTGCCTGCAGACTCTCCAAGTAAACAAAATGTTCCAACCCGCCACCGGCTTACCCTGACAGGCTGGGAGCCAAAGTGTGTCAACCCCTGAAATATAGGGTCTGCTTATGAAAGGGTCATACTCTGTTTTTGCTGTTTTTACCTATCCATCCTGGGGGGTCAGCTTGGGGTGTCAGGCTAATGAATGAGTATATACGGTAATTAAAGATAGCTTCATAATGCATACACACAAGCACAATGAATTAAGGTTGCACGGGCAACCTTGATCCTGGCATTTCCTAACTTTAAAGTTTGACTTTGAACTCATAGTGTTACTTTAATGTGTATATATAGGACTCTCTAATAGATACACCATGGCATTCTTAACAAGCTACAGACCTTTTCACCGGAAGATCACCAGTTTGACTATAACCAAATTTAGTAGGGATTAAAAGTTGCTTCCATCTAAAGGGTGTTTGGTGATGCATGTATGACATGAGTTTGGACAATCTCATTTCCAGTTCCCACATCACAAATGCACCACCAGGCTTTCCATTAGTTCACACACTCCTCAGAGAGGCCATGAATTGCACTGGCTACGGGCACTGCACTACTTCTGTTAGCCCTGGATAAAGCCCCCAGATCAAATCAGAGTTGAGGCAGGCTGGCTGGGCAGTATGTGCGGGAAGCTTGCTCTTCTGCTGTCGTGTAGACAAACAGAGGAAGTCATTCACCATAGCTGTCAAATACCTTCCACCAGCACTTTATCCACAGGTTGTCTTGGTATTTTTTTTAAAAGCTGAAATATATAGGTTATACACAAGTGATATGCAAATATATTAAGTTAGCTCATTAAGTAACTTGCATAAAATGTTACATATAGAGCAGTACAGAATTTGGAAATCAGGGGATTCCAGTGGCATGGTTCTCACTGCAGGCTAGAAGCCTAGGCCTGCATGCTCTTGGGGATGGAAATTGACTGACTTTGAGCCTTCGCAACCACTGTGCATGTTTTTGGTGCTTAACCCACCCACCTTCAGTCTGAAGCATTCCATGAACCATTTCATCTGGCATAATGTAAGAACGGCCATACTGGGTCAGACCAAAGGTCCATTTAGCCCAGTATCCGGTCTTCAGACAGTGGCCAATGTCAGCTTCCACAGAGGGAATGAACAGAACAGGTAATCATCAAGTAATCCATCCGCTGTTGCCCATTCCCAGCTTTTGGCAAACAGAGGCTCAGGACACCATCCCTGCCCATCCTGGCTAATAGCCATTAATGGACCTATCTTCCATGAATGTATCTAGTTCTTTTTGGAACCCTGTTATAGCCTTGGCCTTCACAACGTCCACTGGTAAGGAGTTCACACAACACACAGTCAACCTGTGAAAGAAATACTTCCTTTTCTTTGATTTAAACCTGCTGCCAGTTAATTTAATTTGGTGACCCCTTGTTCTTGAATTTGAGAATGAGTAAATAACACTTTTTTTACTTTCTCCACACCAGTCATGATTTTATCATCATATACTCTTACAGAGTGATGATTTTCCAATATAGATCAAACTGCTGTGCCATATATTGAGAAAACAATGAAAATGTCAAGCAGATGAGTCAGGCTATTTCTGAAATCGCTAGTGTTGGGGAATTTTTTTTAAAAAAAATTGGCATTTTAGTGGGTACCACACCTGAGTTCTAACATCTCACATAGCTGATCAGACATATGAACAAGGTGGAAAGGTGGGGGGTGGAGGCAGAGATCCAAACAAATAAAGATGGGATTTTCAGAGTCATGGAGGCCCAGCTCCATACCCAGTTGAGTGAATGAAAGTTAGGCCAATGCTGAATGTTATTGAAACACCATCTTATGTGACTAAATGGCATAATTTTTTAATTAATTCTATGGTACCTTGGAAAAGAGAGGTCAAAGCAGACACACTCCAGAAGATAAGGTGAATGTTGACATATTACATCTAAATCCATATTCAAAATCATGTTAATAGAATAGTAAGAAATGAAAGCATATTGGAAGAAAAAGTATGTTTTGAAAGAGCAAGAGAAGATACATGATTTACTCTCACTTTACCTTTGCAAAATGTCTGCTCCTTCAGTAGTGCTGTTTTAAGTTTAATTAAGTTTTGTATTGATTTTTAGCAAAATCAATACTGTTCATGACGTACATGGTACCTTGATATAAACCAAAACAAAAATTGAAGATCAAGTAAAAATTCCAGCAATTTGAAATTGCAAAAGAAAGCATAGGAAGTTCATATAACTTCACACATGTTAATAGAAGTTTAATGATCCCCAGATCTTGGTTTTGGAAAATACCAGCAGCAAAACAGATCTCTCAAAATATACCAAGTATACTTGATATCAAAACATACCAAGTATATTTGATATGAAAACATAAGTCATTTATTTACACATACACTTCACAGAGGGTGGGACCCAGACAATAAAACTGTGCTTTTCCTAATTAAACTCACCCCTTCAAAGGAGGGATCTAGTTAGAGCAAATCATGTTTCATCTGTACTACACAGGCTTTTAGATAATATTTTAGGTGTATTTCTCTAAATAAATAGGAGATCTGATTTTCATACCCAAGAACACACAAACATGAAATTACATGTCTAATATATATATGCAATTATGATTACATATATAGTATTTTCTCATGCAAATTGCCATTTCACGATTGCACACACAGTTGTAGTAGGTGCACATGCAAATTAAGCAGGCAATAGCACATGAATTTTTGCAGCAGACTTTCTGGAAACTACATCCCATAACACTCAGTAGCATATTTTCCCAACCCATTTTTGAGAAGACTGAAGTTTTCTATTTTCAAAATGATTACCTTTTTGTCTAACAGCATTGCCACTAGGATGCTAGGATTCTGTTAAAAAGCAAATCAGCTGGATTCTGGAGCTTTTAGAGACCAGGAATTCTATCATCTAGAACTTGGTGGCTACTATTCTAAAGGATTTCTCATCTAAAGTTTCAATTATTTCAGTTCACAAGGAATTTCTCTTGACAGTCCAAGTGAACACCTACAATGTCAATGGAAACCTTGACAGTGGCGTGTGCTTTCAACAGCCTTATTAACACTATGTCCTCATTTAAACCCCTGGAGCCTCATTAACTTGCCGGAGGTTGCACAAGTGTAACTGAGAAGAGAACTTAGTCCTGTGTCTTTGCAGGTCACGGATGCTCATCCCATTGATGGCATTTTTAAATACGTGTGGCCATGGGAGCTGCTGACATCTGAAAAAGGATGGGTGGTTTTCAGCCATGACTAAAGATAGATCTGTTTCCAGTGCTGTTGTAGCCATGTTGGTCCCAGGATAGTTGAGAAAAAAAAATGTGGGAGGGGGTCAGGTAATATCTTTTATTGGATCAACTTATGCTGGTGAAAGACAAGCCTTCAAACTTCCTGAAGAGCAATGTGTACTCTTGAATGCTCATCTTCTCTTTCATCAACAGGAATGGGTCCAATAAAAGATTTTTTTACCCACTTTGTGTCTCTAAAGATATATCTGTCTAGGCACCTATGATGTGCTCGTCACTGCAGTATCCAAGTGCATTTCAAATTCTAGAAGCAAAACATCATCAGGATGTATCTGAAGTCAAACAGGATAGGCACTGCCTATGCTGAGTAGCCTCCACTGCCTATCTTGGGTGCTTACATGGTCCCCATTATCATAGTATCTGAGCAGCTCACAATCTTTAATCTATTTATAAACATCTCTGGGAGGTAGGGAAATGTTATTTTCCCTATTGTACAGATGGGGAACTGAGACTCAGAGACTGATGGACTTGCCTGAGGTCTCACAGTAAGTCATACTACTGGGATGCTATAAACTACAGTGCAATGCTGTCTACCTGAGCATGTCCGTCAGGCTCAGCACTGCAACATTTGAGCACTAACTACACGTTGCCTTACTCAGTGATTACAGTATTCTCTCTCTCTCACACACACACACACACACACATACACACACGTCTCTGAAGTTTTAGGATGAGACTGTAGCTGTTCAATCACTGGCTCATCAGAGATGAGAAATAGAACCTGAACTGAAGAGAGCATAGAGGGGAAAGCAAGCAATCACCTCAAGGGTGGCTGCCAGATTAAGTAGCATTAACTCAGTGAAAACCCATTGTTAATGCAGAAGTAGCAGCACAGCTAATTCAAGCTTCAGTCTTAGATATGTTGTATCCTCTGCTGCTCTTATAGAACTTTCTGACAATTTGCATTCATTGAAATGCTCAATTAATGCAGTAGCCCCTGCTTTTCCCATGGAGCATTGCTAATAATAGCAAACAGGTCTACAAGACTATAGTCATTTATTTAACAGTTTTAAAACAGAGCAAGAATGCAGCAAAAGGCTGCTCATGACAGAAGCCAAAAGTTCATACACTGGTAGCTCAGTCCCCTGGCAGTTTCATACGAAAAAGGCATTAATAGATATTTAGGTTATTGGCCATTTTAATAGGAGCAATTTTTTCCTCAGTGATAATATAGTTGCTGCTTCATCATTGTTAGGACTGACAATAGTGGAGTACAGTTACTTTCAGGATAAGACACCTTGTGGTGGGTTTTTTTAATACTAAGTGTGTTTAAAAAATACTGCACAATATTTTGACTGGTTTCTGGACACTAAGTAGTCTTCAGATCTAACAATTTTGGTCTAGCTCCCATAAGCTAGCTAGATGTGAACTAGTTACCTAAACTCTCTTCCTCCCTAAATGAGGGTATGTCTACACAGGAAAATGTTTAGTACTTATACTGGTGTAGTTATACCAATACATTTAAACCAAGCTATACCACTTCAACCCCAGAAAGGACACTTATTCTGGTGTAAGGCCTGGGATACACTGTGCAGTGGGGGGATATGACCTAAGATATGCAACTTCAGTTACGCAAATAGCATAGCTGAGGTCGTCGTATCTTAGGGTGCCTTACCTGGCAATCCACACGGCGGTGAGTCGACCGCTGCCACTCCCCTGGCAGAGGTGGAGTTCCGGAGTCAACTGGGAATGTGCTCGGGGATTGATTTATCACATCTACAGTAGACACGATAAATCAATCCCCGATAGATTGATCACTGCCTGCTGATCTGGTTTAATGAAGACATACCCTAAGCGTGGCTTATGTCAATTGAGCTTAATCTCTTCCAAAGCTAAACAAAAATTGGCCCTTAAACAAATATAAAAGTGTGTCCACACAAGGCATTATACCAGTACAGCAGTAGAAGTTTAAATTCACACCTTAGCTTATACTTGTATCACCGTCCTATGTATACAAGCCCCCAGTTGCATCAGAAATCAGGTTAACCAATATGCACCCCTAGTTCTAGTAGCCTTGTGATCAGCTAACACATTTTGAAACACAGCTGTCTTTGTCCACACTGGGTGTTAACTGATGTTGATTAACAGGTGAATTAAAACATGTTAAACATATTTTCTAATACAACTCACTTCTCCAATGTAAAGTCCTGATATTGCATTAGCAATCCCCTCTGCTGTCCAGTCCCCCATAATCATTTATGAGGACTCCAATTAGTGCAGACTGATAGGACTGAAACGATATGCAATCCAAGAGGTTTTGTTTCTCAGATTTGTCTTAGAATGAAAGAATTTTCCCTAGAAATTTCTTTGTGAACCTATGAACTGTGTATTAACACTACCTGCCCCTTTTCTTAGGCTCAAACCTGCGTTCCCAAAAACTCAGCCTAGAACGCTTATGTGCCACATTTTGTAGCAAAATAAGCAAATAAAATGTGAAATGGAGGGGCCAAATGGCCAACTGAACATTTTACAATTGGTCCAAATGTATCTCTTATGCAATCTCTTTGAAGTCAATAGTTTTGCAAGAGGGATGAATTTGACTCTCAGTCTGTACAAGGAAAAATATTAGTTTCATCATAATGACATGTTTCTATTGTAACTCAGTTATTGTAAGTGTTGCTGCCTTTTGCTTTGCTCATTAAAAAGATGCAGTGACCCTTCCTGATTCTCTCTTACAGTACATGGACATGTATCAGAATGAAAAAGGGCAAAGCCATTTTGGATGCTTAAGGACAATGTTTTGTATCTGTCTCTATTAAGCAGCAAAAGGTCAGAAAAGGAACATGTTTATTTTACTGTCTTGAGATTTTTCCCTGTCCCCTTCATTCCTTGCTTTGCAGTAACAGGCACAGGGCCAAATCATGAGATCTTTGCTCAGTCATCATTCAGATAAAACTCCCATGGATTTCAATGGGAAGTTTTGTTTAAAAACAGAGTACGGTCTTCAGATTTTTGGCCGACAAAACTCAAATAGAAAAGAGATGACAACCCTGCTATGTCTGGGGAGCTGCTGAGTGGAGCAGAAGGAGGTTATGACCTCACCAACTTGTGTCACCATTGGGCAGGTGGAGAGTTGTCTCAGGAAGCATTTTCTGGTGCACTAGTTGCATGACAAGTTACACCAACTAGGTATTACACTTTTAATTATTAAGTCAGAAGGAGATTAAGGGTAAACTCTCAATTTAAGGGACTTACTGTCCTACTGAAGGGAGGACTGAGAGAAATAATCTGGCAGAAGCAACAGAAAAAAACCCATAGGAGGACAAAGAGAAATGACTAGAAAAGGATTCTTGGAGAGAACCACATTTAAACCAATTTTAATACACTGAGGGACCCTCTAGTACAAAACCAGTATGCCAAAGTGTTCCTTTTCAAGGCATACAAACAAACAGAGGAGTTAGATTTTGAAAACACACACATAAAATACTCTTGCTAGAAGGTTGCCACATAGAACACACAAGAACTCAAAAACTGGAGGCTGGCTCCCTAAAATAGAATAAAGTGGGATGAATGATGCTACTCTAGTCTGGTTGGACCTAGCAGCAGTCTGTCTGCAGCCAGATTGCATGCTTCCCTGCAGAGCCCTCTAGCCTGAAAACAAGATCAATCAACCCCTTAAAATTTAAAGTGACAACTTGTAATTTTTACACAATTTCCAACATGCCACACAAAGGAGGAGGAATTGAGGGTCAATTCTATTGACTAGGGGGATGTGGTACTATGATAGTAATTAGTCTGATGAGGAGGTGTTCTAAGAGCTTGGTTGTATGTCGCATAATATGTACTCTAAAATTAGACTCCAGTTATAAATTTTACATGCATACTTAGAACTCCACCACCACAGCAGAGGAACAGAACCTGGATTATCCTTCTGCAAATGCACGAGTCCCTACCAAAGGGGAATGCTTTTAGTTTTGAGCAATATAGGTCCTACGATGCTCTTTATTGCAAAATGATGATTCTATCCAGTAAAGATTCAGAGATACACATATACAGCAGCCAATTAAGATAATAACCTTAAGGACATGGGAAAAATTTCCAAAAGCATCTATGTGGTTTCAGACCCCCATTTTCAAAAGTCAGTGGGATGTAGCACACCTAAGTAACTTTGGAAAATTATACCTCTGGTCAGGGGGCCATTGTCCTGAATCTTGGGCCTTCATTTACACCAGTTCAATGCAAGATTGTGAAGGGGTATAAAATGCTGCCATTATTTGGTATCATGTTACACGCTGTTTGCACCAATGTAAGTGACTACACAAGGTGCTGGGCAAAGCAGAACTGGGCCCAAGAAATGTCTTACATGACTAAGAGGATAGCCGGGAGGGACCTGAACTCGGGCCATTGTCAAAGAGGATTGGCATGTGACATGAGACAGGAAAGAGACAAAGGGCTTGTCTTCACTAGAGCCGGGAGAGATCGAGCTTATGGCGATCAATTTATCGCGTCTCGTCAAGACGTGATAAATCGATCGCCAGCAACGCCCCCATCGACTCCGTAACTCCAGCTCGCCAAAAGGCGCAAGCTGGATTCGACGGGGAGCATGCCGCCGACCGCCGCCACCGTGAGGACGGCAGGTAAGTCAGCTGTATATACGCCGATTTCAGCTACGTTATTAATGTAGCTGAAATTGCGTATCTACAGCCGATCCCCCGCGCTAGTGAAGACCAGCCCTAGGATGGCAGCTTTTAACTCAGCATATCTGCACCTTTCATCTATGGGGTTATAGCTAAGGCTGGATTAAGGCACAGGCATGGTTTAGCGCCCTGGCTCCCAGAGTCACATGATGACACCAGATTCTTAGCTGTTATTAAAAAAACATCTACGTACAAGTTTCTAGCTCTTGTGGTGGTAAGGAAAAGCCTGAAAACATGACAAGCCAGGCTGCTGATGAGCTAAGCACTCCGACGAGGGGCTGGTTCTCCGCACAGCACTGGGAGCAAGATGTGCCCCACCAGGGGGCAATACAGGGGAGCAGCAGGGCTTGGGAGATGAAAGGGGAAAGCAGCCAGAGGGCAGCAAGAGGGGGAGCATGTAAAGGGACAATGGGTGGGCAGCAGAGGTGACATCACCGGCCGCTGCCTGGCGCCTGCCCACATTCCCCAGTTACTGCAGCTTGCAGCTCGCAGCCAGCACCAGCCGGAAATGGGACTCGGCGGGGGGGGACAGGGGGGCTGGTGGCCAAGAGCCGGCAAATGGCAGGGAGACTGGACAGCCCCGCGCTCTGCATCTTTACCCCACCACCAGCCTTGCACACACCCATCTCCATCATCGGGCACTGGACCACACCACACCCCCCTCACTGCTGATTGGTGAGCAGGGATCTGGACAACAGCAAGACCCACCATTACTGATGGGGAGGAGACAGAAAATATGGGACAATTTGTCCATTTTTAAGAAAAAGTCAGGACACTTGGGGGTGGGAGCGGGGTGTCTTAAAAACAGGTCTGTCCCTTTAAAAATGGGACATCTGGTCACCTAATCTTTTATGAAAGATCTGCCATATCTGAAAGATGTAAGCCAAAGATAGAAGGCAAAGCAAGCAGAGCTGTTAAAACAGTAACATACAATACCCTACTGTATGCAATTTGTTGGCTTTGTTGATATAAGATAAGGAAACTGGTTTAGAAAAATAAGTAAACACGACTGGTAACATTGTTAGCCAGTTTATACATTTATTTACTGGCACAACATGGGAGGTTGCTGCCACCTTTTGGTTACATATTGCTGTAAAAGGAAATGGTTAGAAAACTTTCAACATAAAATACACAAAAGTTGTGATTAGTAGTTTTTCCTGATTGGGAATGCTTTATGTAGGATGCCTTGTTCTAATTCTTGATAGTAATATCAGAGGTTTACTTTTTCCCCTCTATAAACAACATAGTCTCTGTGCTTTCCTACCTTTACATGACATCTTTCAGCCTGAGGTACGCCATAAAGGTAAGAATCTCTTCACCCACCACCCAAACGAACAACAAAACTATATGACTTTTTAAGAAAGTAGGGAATACTACAGCCAAGGGGAAAAAAACCCACTATAAAAGTAAGGTAGGTGGGCAAAGACACATGCACTTATACCAGAAACACTGTCCCGGGCAGTTTGTGGCAGATCGCTCAGGTAAGGGATTAACAAATGTAGCTCTGCTTTCATAGTTTAGTACTTCTTCACCACAATTGTTGTCAGTTAAAAGAAAAACAAATAAACCACAGTTTAATTTCAGGGCAGGGGTAACTTCCCACCCCAACCAGCGAATCTTTAACTTCAACAACATCCATATAACATTTACATCTCCCCTTTCCACTTAAAATCCTTCATATTAGCCACTGAGAAAGAAATGTGAAAAAGGGATTCGTGAATCCTTAGAGCATCTACAAAACATCTTCACTTACTAAGCCATGGAGGGCCAAATTGCGGGGTCTGAGGAAACAGGAGGTAAGTAGCTTGTCCCTTTGTTGTGGCTGTATGGCTCAGCCACAAACCCAGTGTAGTGACCTAGGTTAGAGTCTGTTCCGAGTGTAGATGGGGGCAGCAGGAGTGTTCCAAGCATATTTACGGGCACAGAGACAAATTCTAGTTTTTGCACTGCACACAGACACAAAAGGCCAGAATCTGGACAAATACTAAGTTGAACACATAAGACTCAAGGTGAGTGAGGTGATACATTGGCTCAATTTCTGTTGGTGAAGGAGACAAGCTTTCAAGCTATTTAAATTAGAGTGACAGGGCCAAAGTCTGATCAGATCTAGACCTGGAACCGGATCTTGCATTTTCCCAAGGTTTGGGAGGTGAGGGGGGAGGGGGTACCAGTATTGTCAGCCCCCAGCATTCTAACATCATGACTCAGGTCCCCCAAAACCACAAGATTTTTAAAACCAACTGCATTAGGGTCCTTTTTGGTAGTCTGGCCTTGCAACCCGTACGGTTCATATTTTTAAGTTTTACTCCACAACCACAAAGGCTAGACAGTTCCACTACCTAAGAATCACAACTTAATGTATGTTTAGTCACATGAATCCATGAGTGCTTTAAGAAAACCAGCAGACACTGTACAATTAGGGCTCTTGCTCTTGCTCCAGTTCATTTCTCATTTAAATATATACATATGGCAACATCTCTTATTTGACACCATAAAATATCATAAAATATTATAAAATCTCTGAATATAATTAGATGTCAACCATCATTGCTTATTACATTCAGACTTTTTCCCCTCCCCTTTAGCTAAATATTTGTAATACAGTGCCATGCTTTAAGCTTGTGTGGTACTATGATGCAGGTGAATGGCACTATATACTTTAATCAATAAATTATTCAGTTTTCTGGTAATTCTCTTCTACTTCTTGGTACACGATCAATTTAAAAAAACAGAAAAAATAATAGTTTTAAAGTATAAAACTAGTTGACACAAAACTGACTGAAAGAGAACTCTCCAGGCCTCAACAGGGACATGACCTGTACAGCCAACATTTCTTCCTCAGACAAAAGCCTGAAAGCACAGAGAGCCCTTATAACTTGCCCTGGGAGCCAGCAACGCTAGGCTTGTTTACCAGTAGAGACAGTACTTCCAGTCTCACTCCCACCCACTCTACAACATCTCCTAATCTCCAGTCCTTACATCTGTACTACCCTGAAAACTACTGTCTTCAGGGTAGTACAGATGTCTACTCACTGGCAGTCACCTCCTTGCATGCAGATGTAGGATAACAGATCTCAGGTGTCACTAGCGCCCCCCTAGCCACCAGTCACTGTGATGGCATCTCTTCCAGTGACTCACCCCTTTGACCAGTTCACCATCTTAAGTCTACCCTTTTTGGGGTCACAACTGTCCAAACTAAGAGTCTCAAAATGTCTTTAACACAAATAAAGTCTTTCTGCCCTCTCTGGGGCTAGCCCTCAGAATATCTTTGAGGCTTAGCCTGCCGCCCCGCTGCAGGAATTAATAACTCTTGTGATGGGCTTATACACTCCACCCCCTCTACCCACTGGGGCCAGTAGAGGACCCCATGTCTGGGTTCCTGGCCAGGGCACTGTAGTGAACAACTAAGTCTGCTCCTTTACCTGTGCTGCTTCCTACCCAAACTCTTAAATTCTCCTCTAGGCAGCTCCATCTCTTTCCTGTGTTAGGCAGGCTCTCTCCTGGGCCTCTCTGCTCAGAAAGCTTTTCCTCCCAGTTCTGAGCTTTCTGTCTCTCTACCATCTCTTTCTCCAGCTGGGTTTTATCACTACTTAAGCCCAGCTCTCCCTCTTTACTTCTACTTTTTATGGGGAAGTGCTTGATTCCTCGTGGGTGGGGCTCACCCACCTGTAACCAGAATGGCTCAGCTCCAGGCTCGCCAGCCCACCAGGCAAGTCATCCTGTTACATTCTCTCTGTCTCGGTTTCCTTGGCATGGGGACATGGTGGAGCATGAAGCTGCACTCCTGTGATTCCCAGCTAGCGTAACACTACCAGTGGCTGTTTTACTCCAGCACACTTTAAGACAGACTTCAGATGGCTCATAGTTGTGCTAATGTCCAAAACAGCTTTTCATCTTTCTGTTCCCATAGTCCTGGAAATGGTCATGAAAAGCCACCTTTGCTCCCCCAACTCCCACGGTGCAGTAGAGGACATTAGATTTGTATGGACCATATTTAACTTTGGGACAATGAGTGACATCTCCCAGAAGTGAGGATTAAGCCCACCATATGCAACAGTTGCTTAGATATCATGACTGTGATATGGATAAATACATTACTGCACGTGTGCATATAAGTGATATACAGGCATGTTGCGTCTTGCACGAGTGTTCCGTTCCACAGTTACCGCGTAAAGCGGAAACCGCGTATAGCCAGAACCCATTCACTTCAATGGGAGGCGAAATCATGCCCTGTACAGGAAGTTTTAAAAAAAAAATTTCCCCTTTCTTTTTTTTTTTTTTGCGGACCGCATAAAGTTGAAATTGCGTATGTTAAATACGCCTAAGACGCGACATGCCTGTATATGGTTTTAGTTTCTTTTGTTCTTTCTTTCTTTCACTAGCCAGCAAACACACAAGTTTTAGGCTGAAATGTGTAGGGAATATACAGTTAAGTCCTGCAAGGTATTGACCACTCTGGACCCCAGCTTGGCAAAACACTTAAACAGATGCTCAATATTAAGCCCAAGTAGCCAGTTAGTCTTCAAGGAGACGCCTGGCAGGTTTAAAGATAAACCCAATCAAGTTCGTTGTTGGATCAGGGCCTAAATGCTCAGTATCTAGCAGGATCAAGCCCATGTTAAGGAAATGCTTTTGTGCAACCCTGAGACAAATGGTGAATTCTGTATCAAACTACAAGTTGATATGTATTTGTTTAGACATCTTCATGTTCAGTAAGTTAAAAATCACAGATGTTTCTCATGCATCTTCTTCTCATAGTTATAAACTCCCTATATTGGAGGCAAAGTAGAGGTGGAACTCTTTATACCGGGGAAGGCTGGGTGAACTCTGACATTAGGTTCATAGATGTTCTGGGAAATGCAGTCTGAAATCTGGGCAGCCATTTTGATAAAGACATGTTTGTTTCCTATTTCTGGTAAACTGAAGTCTGTGGGTTTAAGGTGTTTGTTTTAATGTGAAGATGGTGATGACTTCCCTATCTCATCCATGGAACAATTTGTTTGTAATGAAAGAGAAGATTTTCTCATTTTGGGTGGGTTTCTGGGAAGTGCTATGCACCCTCAACTGCCACCGACTTCAGAAGGAGCTCTGGACTTCCCAGGAAGTGCTTGACCATTTCCCTTTGTGCTTAGGCCCGTAAAGTGCTCAGATGGAGGCACTCTCAATAAGGCGTAGAATCTGCCTAGGACAGAAGGGTGCTTGTTTATGACGTATCTTATCGGGTGGGCTGGCGTAGTGATTTTGCTAATTTACTGTTATTAAATAACCTGCAGTTTTAATAAAACTCCTTAGTTTCATAAACAAGATGTCACTACCTTTCATGTGGACCTTTCAGCATGAAAAGTGCTGTATCGTGTGTATTTTACATGTTCTTTAGGAATGATATTGAAAAAGTTTTAGAACTGACAGGCTCTCAAGTGTCTCTTGTTCTGGGGGATGTCACCCATTGTCCCAAAGATCCATACAAATCTAATGTCCTCTCACTTTTACTATTGAAAGTTGTTTACCTCAGAACTAAAGAATCATGAAACAAAGGTCTTGTGTACTTATACAGATAAAGCTGCACAAGCTTTTTGAATGTGGACACAACAATACCATTTAAAAATGCTTTTGAGGACAGGTTATTCCTCTATGGGACAGGGAATAAGCTGTACTGATTGAAAGGTACCAGTAAAAAATCACCAGCTTAGTAAACTCTGTGTGTAGACCAACCATAAAACTATAGAAAAGTGTTTACAGAAAGCTGTATATAGAAAGGTGAATCCTCTAGGATTTTAAGTGTCTTGTATGAATAATTTTTATGTGTGTCTTATTTTGGGCAATTGTCACACACTGAGCCCCATGTTCAGGCTTTGCCAAGTTGAGCGATATGGACACAACATACATACAAAGCAACCAGTGTGAGGGCAAATGTTCATGACAGCAATTGTGAATATTTTATATGTAACAGCCTAGCTTAGACTTACTTACATCCACTTGTGCACTGCCTTTCTATAGCATAAACTTGATGAACTATTTTATATAAGGGACAAAAGCCAATGAATTATTATTTGTTTTAGATATTTATTGTATATCTAGTCAGTGATTTCACTGACGTATACGTGACCAGTGAGCACATACTGAACAGAGGGCAGTATCTCCCACGCTTGTGAACTGAGGCAGAATAACATTTTTAATAAGTAATCACACATGAACTCGCTCATTGTCTCTTGACGTCCTTTTACGTTATCCAGCCTCCTCACTGGCTTGGAAAGAAAGAATCCAGCTGTAGTCAACTGACAATTAAATGCTTCGGATTGCGACTGCAGCCTGTGTGCGCGTGTGCACGTCTGCTGTGCAATAAACATTGTTTTAAGTGCAGTTCACAAATTTTCCATGCTCCAGGACAGAATGCTCACGACGTGAACACACAGAAAGCAAGCCACAGCTCTGCTTTCCATTAACCCAAAAGTAAAACTACAAAGCATTGTTCAAAATTAAAGGTAAACAGATTAAGGCTCTTCATTACTCAAGGCAACCTTAATTCTAGATTCCAAACTTTTACTCTAACATAACTTACCTTATTGTTATTTATCTAGTCCCCAAAATGTGATGAGGCCAATAATACCTTCAAACTTGGGTGCAGAAATTTAGGCACCAAAAGCCATTTTTAGGTGCAGAAGTAAGTGGATTGAATATGATGATTTATGGGTATTATGAGGTCCCTGCCCCCAAAATTTCACAATCTAAGGCCCAGATGACTCCCTGTGCATCTGTGGAGTCCCATTTAAGCCAATGAGGCACTGGACAGGGTCAGCCCACACAGACCCAGTTGCAGGAGCTGGGGAGAGGAGGGAGCAGAGCTGCCCTGACCTGCTGTGATCTTTCTGCTCTCTCCAATCCCTACCTGTGAGAACAGGCTCCTGAGGGGAGGGACAAGAGAGAGCTCAGCTTGATCCATGAAGCAGTTGTGATTGGTTGCTTGCACCCCAGAGGTAGGGAGGTGGGGAAAGCAGCTAATTACCAGGGGTTAATACCCCAGGCAGGGCTGAAACTTGAGCCTCCTCAACAACTCCTCTGGAGCTGTAGAAATATTGTTTGCCAGGTAGGATGACCAGACAGCAAGCATGAAAAATCGGGACAGGGGTGGGGTGTACTAGGAGCTTATTTAAGAAAAAGACCCCAAAATCCGGACCGTTCCTATAAAATCAGGACATCTGGTCATCTTTTTGCCAGGTCTCAGACTCCCTTCAACCTAGCACACTGTAAGCACTACACATAAGTTGCTGCACTCTATAGCTATATCCGTTTAGTTAGATCAATACAATGATTTCAGTGGAATGCAATCACGCAGGTGCACTTTGTAACGTGTTCACACATGCACATGTTGCATCACTGTAAGCACGGCCCAGTGTACTCAGGCATCTCAGGATGCCTGTAGGTGCGCTGCCTTGTGGAAAATTTTCATGGTGTACTGCACTAGCATCCAAGGGAAGTACGGGTCAAACCTCCATCATCCCTTCTGCTGTAGCCCAGAAGGCAACTGTTTTTACAAGCAAGCATCAGAGAAGGAAGGACTTTTCCATTATATTTCGTAGTTGTTGCTTCCTAATGCAATAAACATTCTTCCTTTTAAATGGGAAAAATGCTGTTTTCCTCTCTGCTTCGCTCATTTGCCCCAGCTGTTGACTTGTAAGTTGAAGGAAAATCACTGACTCTGCTCAATTTCTTGCTTAACTTTGCTGGGGTCAGACGGCCTGCTGGATCTTATGTCTCTGACTCATAGGAAAGTTTGCTTGGCATCTCACAGTAATTATATGAGGGGATCTTAGCAGACTACAAATAGAGGAAATACCCTCAGTAGTAAGGGCATTAAACTTAACAAAAGCCTTTAAATGTCATCCAACAGGCACTACTCAAACCTTCTACAAGCGAAGCAGCCCAAAGGGTGGCTGAACAACTAGCAATTACATCCCATTTAGGACTAAGCAATGGGATTTATTGTCATATTATTTTTTTTTTTGTTATTTTATTACCAGAAAGGATTTACACCACAATGAAAAGGGCATTTCTAGAAGCAGCAGGTGGGAATCCACCAGAAATCCCTGTACATTAATCTTCGTGGCAGGATTACAAAATACATTTTCTTTTCTTTTTTGCAGTTTCTGATGACATAAGGAGAAAAGGTGCCACAGTGAAAGATAAATTATTAATTTAAGATTTATGACCTGTCCCAAAAACCTAACTAGGTTTATAAATCTGTATTTAGAAGCTTTTTGGGGGAACATCTTACATGAAATGTGTTCAAACAGTGGGCTGCTATTTGGATCTTTTTATGGTTTAATTATTTTTCTTGGTGAATTTAGTGTCATTGAAAGGTACCAGATGGACAGTAGTCTACCCTGACGTCCTATTTATCTCAGGAGTGGGTATAGCATCAGAATTGCCTTGTCCTTGTGCTTTAGAACTGACCTGGAAGGATCATATCCACTCATATCTTGCGCCCTGTGCTGAGTGTCTCAAGAGTGCCAAATCTGAGACTTCAAGCTTTGTAAGGCTTGCACTATAGAAGCAGGTGGGGAAAAAGAAACCCTACTATTTCCACTAGCAGGTACTGCTAACTATAACAGAGCACTGAGGAGAGAGAGAATGCTATTGTCCATGCTCAGAGCTCCAGCCGTGGGCTCAAAACAAAGAAGCAAGGTTTGTGTCCAGGCCTGAACTCTCCAGTGCCTTCCCTAAGACTTTGTTCCTTCCCCAGAGCTACAGTCCAGCCAACAAAGCTTAGAACACATTAAACAGGGCAAATAAAGCTTTTTTCCCCTCAGTGTTCAAATATCCTATCATAGTCATTGCAGAGGGTGTGTCTTAGAGTACATCCGTCTTCCCTCTGAGTATTTGCCTGGCTCTATAATAACGCCTCATTGCAAGGTACTTTCATGCGCTCGTGATTGGCATTGGTTGTGCAAACCCAGTAGTTGTCTCCCTTGTCCTGATCTTTATAGCTAAAGAGCTGTCCCTGAGAAGTGCAGCCGTCTGTCTCTTAACCCTTTCCTCAAGCACACATACAAGGCAGGACACTCCAGTCTCTGAGTCTCCTAAGGCGCAGACTGTACTGTAACCTGTCAGACTGCCCTAATGCTATCTTAAACTGGGAATAATCAAGACTCACACATCCCTGCAAAATCCTGTGCTTGGGCCCACAACACTTTCTGTAATGACGTCACAGAATGTTGCACTAGAAAATCTCACCCTCTTAGCAGAAATGGATCTTCAAAGACTTACGACTCACATTCACCTCATGTTCTACAGTAGCTTCTGACAGATAAATCCTAGAGGAGGTCCCTAGGATTGGGAAGGCTGCTGGGGGAGACTGAGACTGTAGTGGTAGAACGTGACTAGTGGTGAGGTCACCAAGGGAACAGCATAACCATGAAAGAATATTGTACTATCTGTGAACGGGATGTACCAGGACCTGGGAATGTGCTGCTCCATTATATCCCCAGAATAGCCGCTCTTATCTGGGCCTTCTAAGGTACCTCAGGTGAAACTTAAAACTGCCCACACCCAGGCAGGAAGATGGTGGACAAAGAATCTGACTTTCCTGGGATTGTCCCCTTCCAGGACAGTGAAACTGTGGGAGCCATAAGAAAGATTTAACATTTACCTTGCAAAGAAGTTACATTTACAGCATTTTTCATTTAACTATATGGAATTCCTATAATTAGAATATAATCTCTATAGTTGAGTGAGCATAACAAAAAGTTTCCTAAGTCTTAGATTGCTTTTTTTGTTGTTTAAAATTTTACTAAGACACTCACACCCACTTTCTGCTCTTTGCTTACTTTGAACAGTGAAAGCAGACTGGGCAATTTCACTTTCTGGATCTCAAGCACTACTACAATGCTGGTATGTTTGGGTTATCAGTGCTAGATCTTAAATAGAGAGAGAGAGAGAGAGAGAGAATTACATTTTATTCATTGCATGAAACAATTTTTATTTCTAGCAGAGGTTTGATTACTTGTTACCTTCTTTATTCAAAACCTGAATTTTGGGCCTCAAATGCCTGGCAGTATTCCATTAATTGAAATTAAATCGAAAGTTATTCCTCAGGGGCCAATCCAAGAAAGCATAGCTATTCAGGGCAGCAAGGAAGCACACACTCAGGGCACATAGAAGTCAATAGGACTTAACTGGGTGAAGGACTTAAGTACCCACTGAAGTCCCACTGATTTGAGCATGGGCTTATGAATTGTCATTAAGAGGGGTGGATTTGAGAATAGGCTTAAATGATTTCCTGAACAGAGGCGTTGGTGATGGTATATTAGCCCATTAAACAGTTTTGTTCACATTCAACTACAGCCCTGCTAACCCTCTTCATACAGACATATCTCAAAGGACACTCATTAATGCAATTTTATTATACTGTTTTAAACATCCTCCTGGTGGGGTTTTTTTTTTGCCTTCCTGCTTAACGAACCAATTTTCTGCTGCTCATAGTTCTCTGAATCATATCCTCTCTCAGTAGAGACCCTAGTGTAACTGTTGGCCTAAAACCTGCACATCCACATTCTCAAACACCACCCGCCACCTGCAATCCTGTGCAACAGCAGTGTAAATTACAACAATTTATCCCAGCTGATGCTAAATTGACTTAGTCATCAGGCAGACTGGATCTAGCAAGCAATCCACGGAAAACCCTTAAACCTAAATATCTTCACTTATCTGTAATTTCTGCTGTGATGTCAAACAGCCTTTGATCGTAACTCCCCTCTGCTAGAGAGCTGTGCAATTGTCAAGCATTTCTGTTGAATCTGCTGAAGGAGCTTTTAGAAAGCTGAGTATTTTATATAATTAACAGCGTTTTACACATAGCACATAACAATAAGTGTGCACGACTGGATATATTCTATTGTTCTTATACTTTAGTACCCTACTCCATGAGTATCCCATCGGAATTCCATGATTGCTTTTCAAAGTAAGGTACTAAACAGGAGTAAGGGTGGCAGACAATGGCCCAGGTAATAAGTAAAAGATACAAGCCCTATCCTGAAGATTTTAAAATGTAAACAGAGCACATGATAACATTGGGAAAAATATCAAGCAAGAGGGAAACAGGAGTGGGAGGAGTGGGAAGAAGAGAAAAAGGTTAATTAATTGGCTAGCGTGGTAACACATTGCATCAGTTCTGGGCAGTTAATAGTGTTGCCTATGAAGCTTGCTCATTATAAGACCAAGTTTTCCATTGCTTATAACTTTGCCAAACTTTAACTGTTGGAGTGAAATTTTGCATGCAGAGCGTCTGCCGTGCACTTATTATGTCTGAAAATTTCAGACAAAATGGTTCAGCCATTTCAGAGAACATGGCTAGGAAAAAATACACTGTTTTGCCCAGGTTAAAAAATTCTGTTGGCCTTTTCTTAGAACAGTCCAGAGGCCCCACGCTTTGGAGAACAGATGAAATTTGTCCATGGGGGTGGCCTCTGTAGCCTTTGCCATCACTGTGAAAAACTGCCTACGTTTGGCCAAGTTATAAGCCTTTGAACACTTGCAGCGTGCACATGTTCAGTAGAGACTTCAATTTTAGTTACATTTTCCTAAGATTCCATCCTCACTGAGCATGCTTGAGTCTCTCACTTCTCTTCGGGCTGACCAGACTGCATATCCACCATCCTCACAGAGTAACTGAGCATGCTCCAGACAAGGGCTACAGGGACAAAGCTGGACTTCCCCTGCTTGCTCCTCTAAGCCAGGGTGGGTCTGGGCATGGAAACAGAGCAGGGAGCCTGTCTCTCCTGTGTTTTCCATAACGTCCCTGTGGCATCCAGGCAGCCTAGAGGAAGAAGTGGTCTGATTAATATGCAGAAGGGACAAAAGCTGAACTAGAAAAGGGAAAGAAGTAGATTGGAACAAGAAGTCTGGTGAGACATACTGGAAAAGTGCATGAGACCGAAAGATTGGCTGGGCAAAGAGACAGCCAACTCCATCAGGCACAGTATTCACTACAATAGGGATTTGCTCAATGGAACACTTCAAGACAATAAGTACTGTGCTTTGGGAATATAGCTCTTAAGTGGCATATCTGCCAACATTGATAGTTGTTGTGAAAGTACCCAGGACCTTTAAAAGTAATCTGGTCATAGTATTTGAAAGGCTGATTTTTTTCCCTCCATTAGCTTCAATTCAGCTCATCCATTCTTTGTGAATATAGATTTAGAAATGTGACCATGCTGGGTCAGATGAAATTTTCCAAACTTCAGTGAAAATCCTGCCTTTGTTTTTAATGCAGCAGTTTCATAAGTCTCAAGCAAAACACACATCTCCTTGCTTTTCCAAACCTACACTTCAGAATACATTTATTAAAAATTAAGCAGAATAACTTACCAATAGATATCTTCAAACAAACAAACAATCCTGCTTGCATCAACTATGTACCACGTTAATGTCATTAACAGATAAAAGTGTATCTTTATGTGACTATAAAAGCCTATGTTATGTTTAGACATCATTGCCTTCTGGAATGTTGTTTAAAATACCCTGTTTTCAGGAACCAAACTGTTTATTTTACTTGCAAAGCTGTGTGCATACGGGAGCCATTTGAAGAACAGATCTGTGAATGTTTACTTGAACAATTTATAATGAACAGTTGAAAGGGACAGACTGTAGGTTCAACTATCTTCCCTTTTAAAAATAAACCAGTCTGATATGGAGAAGGAAAAATCCTGTGTGTCACACATGTATAAGAAAAAGAAGGGAAACGTTTGTGTTCATGTCCACATGTAAAATAATCAAGGTGTAAGTAGAGCATGAAATGACAAGAGCAGCTTGAAATCCCAGATAAAGTCTACTTTTACCTAACCAGAATCATAAGCTCTGGGGGCAAGCACTGTCTTTTTGTTCTGTCTGTGGAGTCCTGCGCATGCCTGAGGCTGCTAGATACTGCCACAATGCACAATCTCTCACATCTTGCAGTGCAAAGCAGCAAGGAATAAAGTCGATGCTTGAGATACCGAACTCAATTATACCAGTACAGGATCCTGAATAACGCCATTGTTTTCAAATTGACTTAGTTCAAATTTATATAATTTTGTAATTGAAATCAGAATCTCACCCACTGACTGTTACTTTGTGGAAAGCAAAATTACACGAGCGTATGTAGTGCAATTGGGACAGAGTCTCGTGTTTACGCCAGTTATTCATTTCATGATAACTGTTTACATGATAAAGTAAACATTAAGAAAGTAAGAATCAGAGGGGTAGCCGTGTTAGTCTGGAATTGCAGAAGTGACAAAGAGTCCTGTGGCACCTTAAAGACTAAAGTTTTAGAGCATAAGCTTTTGTGGGCTAATACCCACTTCGTCGGATGCATGCAGTGGAAGTATCCAGGGGCAGGAATAAATAAGAGGCAAGGGCCAAGTTAGAGATAACAAGGTTAGTCCAATCAGGCTGAACCAGCTTGTTATCTCTAATTGGGGAGGATGAGGTCCTCTTCTAGCAGCTGGTCTGGAAGTGTGAACAACGAGAGAAGAGAAGCTGCTTTTGCAGTTAGCTAGACACTCGTAGTCTTTGTTCAATCCTTGATTGATGGTATCAAATTTGCAAATGAATTGCAGCTCTGCAATTTCTCTTTGCAGTCTGGTCTTGAAGTTTTTTTGCTGCAAGATGGTGACTTTTAGATCTGTAATTCTGTGTCCAGCGAGGTTGAAGTGTTCTCCTACAGGTTTTGTATATTGCCATTCCTGATATCTGATTTGTGTCCATTTATCCTTTTTTCGTAGGGACTGTCCAGTTTGGCCGATGTACGTAGCAGAGGGACAGTGCTGGCACATAATGGCATATATTACGTTGGTAGATGTGCAGGTGAATGAACCAGTGATGGTGTGGCTGATCTGGTTAGATCCTGTGATGGTGTTGCTGGTGTAGATATGTGGGCAGAGTTGGCATCGAGGTTTGTTGCATAGATTGGTTCCTGAGTTAGAGTTATTATGGCCGGTGTGTTGTTGCTGGTGAGAATATGCTTGAGATTGGCGGGTTGTCTGTGGGCGAGGACTGGCCTGCCTCCCAAGGCCTGTGAAAGTGAGGGGTCATTGTCCAGGATGGGTTGTGAATCACTGACGATGCATTGGAGAGGTTTTAACTGAGGACTGTAGGTGATGGCCAGTGGTATTCTGTTGTTTTCTTTCTTGGGTTTGTCTTGCAGCAGGAGGCTTCTGGGTACACGTCTGGCTCTGTTAATCTATTTCCTTATTTCCTCGTGCGGGTATTGTAGTTTTGAGAATGCTTGGTGAAGATCTTGTAGGTGTTGGTCTCTGTCTGAGGGGTTGGAGCAGATACGATTGTACCTCAGTGCTTGGCTATAGACAATGGATCGTGTGGTGTGTCCGGGATGGAAGCTGGAGGCATGGAGGTAGGCATAGCTGTCGGTAGGTTTTTGGTATAGGGTGGTGTTAATATGGCCGTCATTAATTTGCACCGTGGTGTCTAGGAAGTGGACGTCCCGTGTAGACTGGTCCAGGCTGAGGTGGATGATGGAGTGGAAGCTGTTGACATCGTGGTGGAAGTCTTCCAGAGTTTCCTTCCCATGGGTCCAGATGATGAAGATGTCATCAATGCGTAGGTAGAGGAGGGGCATGAGTGGATGAGAGTTGAGAAAGCATTGTTCCAGGTCATCCATAAAAATGTTGGCATACTGTGGGGCCATGCGGGTGCCCATAGCGGTGCCACTGGTCTGGAGGTATATATTGTCACCATATTTGAAATAATTGTGTGTGAGGATAAAGTCACAGAGCTCAGCAACCACTTGTGCTGTGGCATCATCAGGCATACGGTTCCTGACAGCTTGTATTCCATCTCTATGTGGGCTGTTTGTGTAGAGAGCCTCTACATCCATGGTGGCTAGGATGGTGTTTTCTGGAAAGTCACCAATGCATTGTAGTTTTCTCAGGAAGTCAGTGGTGTCACGGAGATAGCTTGGAATGCTGGTGTCATAGGGTCTGAGTAGAGAGTCTACATACCCAGACAGTCCTTCAGTGAGAGTGCCAATGCCCATGATGATGGGGTGTCCAGGATTTCCAGGTTTGTGGATTTTGGGTAGTAGATAGAATAACCCCGGTCGGGGCTCTAAGGTATGTTAATTTGTTCCTGTGTTAGTGTAGGGAGTGTCCTGAGATGGTGCAGTTTCTTCCTCAGTGGGATCCTCAGAATAACAGCAGCTAGGGAATCTGAACACAAAACAGATTCAGAGTAAGACTAAGGTAGGGTGCATTGCTCATACACTGAACAACTGAAAGTGCAGGCATTTCTGAGGAAAGATGGGCAGTCATTAATGTTTTTCCTCCTGCTGCAATTATAATGCAGATTGCTAGCAGCAAAATCATTACAGTCTCTAGAATGACGTATAAATTAGTGATGAGGTGCATCCCTAAGATGATGTTATGCTCATAATACTCACCTGTTATTGTATTTGGGTCAGCCATATATCCCCAAAGCATGGCCTACTGTTACTGTCAGAGCCACCCAGCAAACCGTGGACAACATTTTTAACTGTAATAGAAGAAAGGTTTCAAACTTACGGAAATGCCAGGTGAGGGCATCAGAAGTGAAATAACAGCACAGATTTAGTAACTGATAACGCCAGCCAGGCTCTGCTACATTTATTGAATCTTCATTTTTGTTGAATCAGATTACCAATGCTCCTGTATTCTGATGGCACGGGCATATTTTGCCCTAACTTGGCACATAATATCAATAAGTCTCTCCATAGTTAACATAACCCAAAAATCAGTTCTCAAAAGGGAAGGTAGAAACATTTCAGAGATGGAACCCTCAGCGGATACATCTGAATGCTCACACTTAGCACACAAAATTAAAAGTGATGCATTGGATTACCTCACTTTCCCAGCAGCAGAGCAAGGGAGCACAGAGGTTTTTCCAAGTTTTATGGTTATTTTTTTTCCTCCTAAGGCACAATACTTTTGGCAAGATTTATTCCCCTGTGGACAAAACTTCCAAATACAGACTTTGGATTAAACCAAATTAGCCAATGAATATTACAGACAATAACAGAGAGAGAGAGAGAAAGAGTGGGTGTGTGTGTACACACAAGCTCTACGTCTACACTAAGTTTTAAAAAAACGAGTCTCAGCGCTCTAGCACTCAAAGCTGTTGTGTGGATGTTTGGGCTGAAGCTGGAGTTCCAGCTCTGAAGCCCTGTGGGAAGGGCAGTTTCAGAGCCTGAGCTTCAACCTTTGCAATGTACACATGGCTGTGTTTAGTGCTGTAGTGTGAGCCTGACTCCTGGTCTACACGGGGGCTGGGAGATCGACCTAACAGAAGCAACTTAAGCTACTTGAATAGTGTAGCTGAAGTTGATGTATTCAGGTCGATTTACCTCGGAGTCTTCACAGCACTGAATCACTCCCGTCGCCTCTCAATGTGGTGGAGTTCTGGAGGTGACGGGAGAGTGCTCAGAGATCGATTTTTCATGTCTGGACAAGGCACGATAAATTGATCCCGGAAAGATTGATCTCTACTTGCTGATCCAGTGTGTAGTGTAGACCTTGCCATAGTCTGTAGACCTGGGAGCTGAAACTTGCTACCATGGGTTTTAAAATGCAGTGTAGACATACCTTCAGTGTTCCTAGCCATCAAAAGGCAGAGCAGAAACCATCAACTAGCCCTCTTCTGCTCGCTGCCCTTCCAACTTCCACTATCACCAATAGCAGAATTGCCTCAGGACCCACAAGCCAACTGCCAAAATATTACTCCACTTGCACTAGATTGCAAAGCTGTTCAATACATGATTAACACAGATTCTGCTGGGCTACCAGACTCGAAAGTCTGGATAAGGCTGTAGGATCCAAATATACATTTAAGTAAGGTCAGCTTTATGCAGAGGCACTTTCTACAGCCTGAGCTCCTAGTCATTGCGACATCAACTTCATCTTTCACTTATGTTAAAAAAAAAGTTTCTAAGTCTAACAAACAGTTGACAGAAGAGCTTGAAAATACGATCCAAGTGTGACAGATACAGTAATGTCTGCAAGAATCTACAGGCTGCCTCCAGCAGAGGGAAGAGCAGCAGTCACTAGAGCCAGGGGGAAAGGTGACCATTACAACAGACCTGACCCTTGCAAAGCTATTGGTGGAGCGGGGATAGAGGGCTGTTGCTGGTTTGGAGACTTGGATTTCTTGCTGGGCTCTGCAGACTTTGCGCCTCCTTAGAGCTCACCTGTAACCTGAGGGCTCTACTCCTTCCTTCTAGCTTTTGGCTTCATGAGTCAGATTGTTCCACTCACTGCACCAAAATTAAACAGGATTCTATAGATTGTTCAGATAAGCAATGCTCCTATTTCTCTTTACACTTAGTTAACAGGAAACTGGTTGAATTAGCTCTTTAAATTAAATTGAAAGGGGCATATATCCCCAAAGCATGCTCTTTGGGGATGCATGCGCTTGCTAGCCCCCTCCTAAAAAAGCAGCAGGTTGCTGAGCCAGTGAGACCTAGACCAGTTACGGTCCTGCATATAAGTCCACTATCCTGGGTCTGACAAGAGACCAGAACTAGATGTTGCCAAAGATGAAGCAGGAAACCCACAAGTGGACTATTATAGGGAAACCTGCCTATGGAGAAGTTTCTTCTAGTCCTCTTAGGCTGCAGCTACACAGCAATGTAAGCCTTGGGTTAGTGGGATTCAAGTCAGCAGACCACTGACAGGGAACCCTGGGCTTGAACATCTATAAAGCATTTTAATAGCATTTTAGCTTAAGGATTTTTCTGACCTGTGCTCAAGCCATACTGCAATGCACAGACGTAAGCCAAGTAACCCTATCCCAGAGCGGCTAGCAGCCTCTCGGCCCACTCTCACCCCATGTTGATACCTTAGCCCAATTCTATTGATGGGACTCAAGTGCCTATAAGGAGCACACAAGTATGAAAATGGCAACATATGCTCCTTTGGTAGCTCTCTCAGTAGAATGCCAGCAGTTGAAAAGGCTTTATACACTGAACTACCATCTAACCTGAGAACTGGGTGCTCCACTTCTAGGCCGAGTCACAGTGGCAGAAAAATGCCCACAGGCCCCTGTTCCTAGGATAATTAGGTCATCAGACTCCAGGGCTGTCAAACTATTAAAATGAACCCTTGCAAGTCTTCATTTTTAAAACAGGATGTTCGATGAAGCTGTTTTGTTCGGTTGGTTTTTTTAAATGTATTTGTTTTTGAAGTTTGACATAAAATGTAGGTTTCAGAGGCAATGCACTTCCCCCTGCCCCGCACTCCTCCCATCAGCCTGGCTGCTGCCAGCTACAGAACAGCAACGTGCACTCCATGGCTTGGAGAGCAGCGTGTTCCAGCGCTCCTCCCGGGGAACCCTTAACCCAGCCTCCACCACACCCCAAGAACCAGGGAGGAAGGAACCACATGTGATTTTTGGGAGGTCTGTGTTGGTTCCCACTCACCATCCTCACAGTGCCTGGGCAGCCTTGCACCCATAGCCCCAGGGGCAGAGAGCAGAGCGGGACCAAGTAGCTGCCCTGCAGGTTGGGGAAGTGGCAGAGTTCCTGGGTCAGCACAGCCAGAGGAGGCATGACCCCCAACATCCCAGCAGCAGCAAGGAGGAGCCAGAGTCATCGCCGCAGGACGGTGCGGAGAGGTTTTTTGGGGCTGGCTCCCACTTGCTCCCTGACAGTGTATGCAGCCCAGACAGCATGTACTGCGCATGTAGCCCCAGGAAGGGCTGGGATGTTGGGGGGGGGGCGCGGGGGGGGGTCATCGCCCGATCAGATGCTTAGTCCCCATTCCACTCTCTGGCCCTTGCATCAAAATCTGGCTGTGCTCTTATGACCAGGAAGCAGCTCTCTTTGCAAAAAGCTTCTTCTAATCAGTCTCCACTGAAAACCCTGTAGGCTCTCTGAGTGTTTGTTGACAATGGGTTAATGCTGACCTGAGCTGCTGCCATTTGCCAAGGGAGGTGTGGCTTCTGTTTGGGAGAAAGTGCAATAGCATGCACTAGCTGTTCTTAACCAGGGGGCTGCAACCCCTAAGACAGTAACATGGGGTCTGCAAAGCAGGGCTGGCATTAGATTGCCTGGCTCCCCCGAGCCCCACCGAGTGGTTGAAGCCAGGAGCCCTAAGCCCTGCTGTAACTGAAGCCCTTCCCCCCTTCCCTGCTGGGCCCTGGAGTTTTTATACCATGTTGGGGAAGGGCGGGAGGAGGGGGTCTCAGAAAGAAAAAGGTTGAGAATGCTTGGACTGCACCACAGATTGTTGGCATTAAAAAGTACTAAGCAGTTGCCCCAAGGAACTCTGGGATACACCTGGAAGTCTGCCAGCACTTAGGTCAAGCTGTGGCAGAATACACACAGGAAAGCAATAGGGCTCAGACCTTAGGTCCCAGTTTAACATGGGCTCAGACCCTCCAGTCCTGCAGGGTCCTGGGACTCTAGGTTTGAGCCCTAGATCAACACATTTGGTGTGTGGATGCAATGTGGGTTAGGCCCAGGCTTATGGTGCTGCGTAGACACACCCGTAGCACAGGGATGGCCAACCTGTTGCTCCGAAGCCACATGTGGCTCTTCAGACCTCAATAAGCGGCTCCTTCTTTAGGCACCGATTCCAGGTCTGACGCTACAAGAGCCAACTTTCTAATGTGCTGGGGGTACTCACTGCTCAACCCCAGCTCTGCCACAGGCCCTGCCCACACTCCACTCCTTTCCATTCCCTCCCCTGCCCTCACTCTTCCCTCTCTGACCTCCCCAGCCTCCTGCAAGTGCAGGGAGGTGCTGATCAGCAGGGCTGCCGGTGAGTGGAAAGTGCTGGGAGGAGAGCTGATAGGGGGCTGCTGATGTATTGCTGTGGCTCTTTATCAATGTACATTGGTAAATTCTGGCTCCTTCTCAGGCTCAAGTCGGCCACCCCTGCCTTAGTGCAAGGCTGTTTTATGCCCTGAAGCTTAATTATTGCCAAGCATTATAAAAGAAAACACATAACTGGGGCAGCAAACTGCCTCCTTCACCATTTCTTCAGCCATACGCGGACCTCCAGTGTGATGAGGACTTTTGGGCACTACGGTAAGTATTAAATAATTGTTTTGAAACATAACTGAAATGGTAATTAACTTGGATGGGTGATTTACTGTAGCTCATTAAAAAGAGTCAGGAATATGAATTTGGGGTGAAATTTCTGTAGTTTCTATTGATTTAAATTATGTGGCAATACATTGCAACAAAGAGGAAAATATAAACTACACATGTATCACGATGTCATTGTGATGTTGCACCCAATATTCTTCATAGTGATATTATGGCATAATTATGATACATTTTATATAAGATAGTCATGTGAGCTCACTGGAAAAGTTATTTGTTGAATGATTATCCTATTTGTATGCATGTATCATTTTTGTATCTGAAGTTAAAGATACTATGGTTCTATACTTCAAATGTAGTTACAGCTAAGTAATGCCCACTAACCAAGATGCTTTCAGTCTCCACAGCTGGTTGGGAAGGGCCTATTCAAGGCAATGAGATAATAGGGAAAATGACAGGCCTTAGGACAGGAGCAGGCAAACTACGGCCAGTGAGTTGGATGTGGCCCGTCAGGGCTTTGCATGTGGCCCGCGGAGGATTAGTCTCTTCGGGGATGATGGCTTTGGGGTGGGGCTGGGTGGTATGGGAGGGGTTCAGGAGCAGAGGATTGGGTGCAGGGAATGAGGGCTCCAGCTAGGGGTTAAGACTCTGGGGTGATGCCAGGGATAAGGGGTGCAGGATTAGATTCATGGCTGGGGTAGAAGGTTGGGGTGCAGACTCTCGGGTGGAGATGAGGGTTTGGGGGTGCAGGCTGCCCCAGGGCTGTGGTGGGGAGAGAGGACTCCTCCCAGCAGGTTGGGAGAGATGCATCTTCTTGGCTGTGGCAGCTCTGGAAGGGCTGGGCTAAAGGAAGAGCTCCTCTCCCCCAGCCATAGCATGTCTGGGGTAGGTCTGTGTTAGGGACTGGGGAAGAGGTGCCTTTCCCCTGGCTGCAGCAAGTCTGTGCTGGGGCTGCTGGGGAGGGGAACCTCTTCTTGCTGTAGCAAGACTGTGCTGGGGGAAGGGTCTCTCTTCCCCCTGCAGCCCTGAGCCTGGGCACAGAGCTTAATAGGCAGCTGCACAGCTTAGAAGGAATTTAGGTTCCCACCCTATGCTAAATCTATGTAACGCAGGGAGACACATCATCTGTGGTTCTTCACTCCCTACACATGACCATGCCTGGCAACACCCGAGGAACAAAGATTGAACTAAGGGAAGGGTTGGACCTAGGCTAAAGGGATTTCTAGCCTGTGTATGAAACACCTGGGGATTTTAAGCTGTAAAGCAAGTGCAGTTTGCCCCTAAAGAATCTGCAGCCTACTTGTGTCAGTTCTCAGGGTGAGATTCTGCTAATTCATATTCATTCTATTTAGTATATTAAGCTTAGTGTTTTTTGTTTATGTGCTAAGTAATCTGCTTTGATCTGTTTGCTATCATTTATGATTACTTAAAATCTCTCTTTTGTAGTTAATTTTTTTTGTTTTAATCTAAACCAGTGAGCTTTCATTGGAGTGCTTTAGGGAAAATCTCTGCTTGGTTAGCAGAAGTGTGCATTGTCCTCACATTGAGGGTGAAGTAGACCAGGTATTAAAGCCATATACTAGCCAGATTTGACTAGGGCAGGACGGTACTGCTCTGGAGTCCTAGGCTGGGAAACTTGTGGTCAGAGAGCCCGGGTGTAACTGCAGCTGGATGTGTCCCTACCTATGTGAATGCTGGTGAAAGTGCAGGCTGAAGGGCTTTGCAGCTTGTCACAGCAGTACAGTGAGAGAGGGAGCCCAGGCTGGTGGGTCAGAGAGCTCAGTGGTACCCCAGTTCCAGATAATACCCCAGGGGGAACCTGTAAGTCAAATACTGTAGAAAGGTAGCAAACCTTCGCAAATACAAATGAGACAATTCTTAAATGGCACTTAATTCTTGCATCTGAAGCAGGCAGACAAAAGAGCTATTTAGAACATGGATATGTCAGATTAAATCATTTCAGAAACTTTCTTCAAGCTAAAACAAAGTAAAAAAAACACTCACTTTGTTACCAGTGCAAACTTAGATTTAAGTGTGTCTGCCCCCCTGCATTTTGCTTTTAAATGGACTCTTCCCCACTTGTGCCCCTCCACCCCACCCCAGGCAACTGCTGCATCATTAGGACATTACAAAATGCTTTTCTCATATGCAAGAACAGAAGCACTGGCTGATTATTAATGGTTTACAGGTACAGTACAGGACTTATAGCCAACAAATCTTGATTAAGTGCGCATTCCATCATTTACAGAGGAACTAAAAAGATTTAATTTATTTCTTCAGTTCTTTTAAAACCTTCATTGAATGGTTACAATTTGGAAGCTAACGTGGTTATTTGTTTTGTTTTATTAGAAAAAATACTCAGGCAAGGTCTACAATCATCTGTCAATTATAGATGACTTACAAGGAACTCATGAAGCAATAAAATTAAAAAAATACAAATACAAACTATATCTGAAACACTTCTATTTGGCAATTTTATAACAAATTTTTAAAAAGAACCAAAGAGATTGTGGATTACTTTATAGGTACAGAATAAGCAGTAGATGAAGTGCTCAAGCAAAAAAATTAAACAAAACACTGTACTTTTTTAAAAAATAAAGTCAGGTTGCTACAGATCTTATAATTATACCCTTATTTATTAAACAACCATTCCAGAACATCTTATATTAGTGGTGCTTTTAACCTGCACTTCATTGTTTGATAAGATTTTTCATGAATATAAGTAACATTTAACCCGTTGGAGCCAAGCAAGTCTCTTGTGTCAGTACCAATGCAAAATGCATTTGTATTATATTAGGAAACATTTAACCCTGCAGCCAAAGGGTTAATTCTAAGTTTTATTCTATTTAATAAAATTTTAGTGTAAAAACTGCTGGTTTTTCGTTTCACTGTCGTAACGTGAAAATTCCTCCCCAATAAGGAAGACTAATTCTGCAGTTTGACTGCATATATCCACATATATTTTACATTAGTTCCTTCCAACAGCAAGGAAATGAGATTTCATGTTCACCATCAGAAAGGAGTGCCATTATAGGTTCATCCCTCAAAGATATCTGGGAAGGATGCTCAATGTATTTTTGTTCTTACAACAGATATTAACAGTAGTACATAGTCCTTTAGGTATGCAAACAACTTCATTTTTTGTTAGGAAGGTGCTTTTTTAAACATTTCTTCTGGCAGCGCTAGTGAATTACAATATCCTTCCATATTTTCTAACATAATATATACATTTTAACTTTCATGCCTCTAGAAAAACATCTACAGTACATTTCATAATATAAAAATATATTACAAATCTGCTGAATTATTTACAAGCAATGTCCTATTATCTATATGCAACATTTTTGTCTCCATACAAGACTAACAAGTTACACACGTTTCTATTTCTGTAAGTTAAAAAAATCCATGATTTCTTGCTTATTAAGCAAGAAAGTGATTTTATTTTCCTTTTCAAAGCCAACTTTGGTGCATAAAGGTTGAATTTCTAGATGTTTTTAAAAAATATCATTTTCTTTACATCTAGAAAAGATTAGGCCAAATAAAAAAAATACTGTACAAGTGACAGTCTCAAAAGGTCAAAAATTAAAATCAAACATCAATTTCACTAAATGCTTAAGTAGAGGTTTTTCAAAAACCATTCAGTAATAAAGATTACATAAAAGCAGACCTCATTAACATACAGTACTAGTCCTGAAAAAGGGTCAGACATACTGCAACACTCTTAACACCACCTTTCAGTCTTACTTGGATATATGAATCTATAGTTGACTGGGAAAAACAAGCATTCCATTAACATTTGTTTAAACATCATTTAATGTCTCTCATTAGTTTTTGTGAAAGGACGCACAAATGTACAAATGACGACTGACCACTATCCACCATACTCAGAAGGTAATAGGATAAAGCCTTTGTAGTTTGTTCATTGTCTGCTGAGTGTTAAACTCTTAGCAGCTTGTTAAGAGTTCTCCTGGGAACTGTGTATGTTGTGATGGTTAGTTACTTCCTCTTTTCATCAAACTACTGGATATACTAACAAAAGAAAAGCAGCTTAAAGAAGCAAGCATGCAAAGCCTTTTAGTTGTTCCACTAAGTTGCCAGAAGAGTGTTTGTTGTCTCCCACTGTACCATTCCATGACAATGTGGATATACAGTAATATATTAATATATTCCACAGAAGCATCTACTTCATTCACAGAATGTTTACACTAAGCATAAATATTATCTAAGGATTTGAAAAAAGGATAAGGGTGGGTGGAGGGGCCTTGACTAATGTGCAACTTTATTTCTAATTCCATTGTCAGTGACTAAGACTGCAGGTGTCCCCAATTGCTTGGTTTTTACCTCTTCAACCTCTTCTGTGGCATAGTTCTGCAAAAGAAGAAGATACATTTATGGCTCAGGGTCATCTCAACAGCTGATTCAATATAGTTATATATGGAGTACTTTGGAGTCATGATTATACACAATTTATTTTCATTACATTTTATTCAAACTGAAATGTAATTTTAGAAAATCCCATACTAGGATCCATTATTTCAGCTTTTGTTTTGTGACTTGTATCCCTTTAATTCTTCCCCCATGCAAGTTTTAGGCTCCAGTTTCATTCTTTGATCACAATATACTGTGAGGTTTCCAAAAGAGCAATATTTATCAGTACACAATTCCAAGAGTAAAAATTCTAGATTATAATTTATGCAGTTCGGGGGGGTATTTTAGTAGTTTTACTGGGTATCACTTAGCCCAAAAATATTAGTTTCATTTGAAAGAATTATCATATCAATTTTCATGAGAACTTCTAGAAAGTTGGCAAAAAATAAATTAATAAACAAACTGATTTATATGACATCAGTTAAATTCCAGTTGGGTCATAAAATTACAAGTAACTAATACCTACAGCAGGGAATAAAACAGTTTGTGTTAAACATTTTAAAACAGATACAGTCTAATTTTGATCATAACACTTAAGAATTATTAGTTCACATCACTAATTCATCTTTAAGTAACATTTAGAGAGACAGCACATATAGCAAAATTAATTCTCTCCATACTCAAAATCCATTAATTTGATTAGTGAAGTAAATTGTCTATAAAGGTGAACTGAAAGGCTTAATATACATCCAGACTTCAGCTGAGTGTTCTGTGTATTGCTTAAGACGTTAGTGAAGTCAAGAAACACAAGAACACTCAACTCTGATCATGCTAAGTAAATGGAAAAAAACCAGATTTTCAATTTTTTTATGTTTCTATAATGAATCCTACATATGCGTCATCCTGTTACTGATTTGGGATCTTAATTTACTTTAAAAGAATTGAAAGCATTTCAGATTACCTTTAAAAATTTACACAAGATACAATTGTGGGCATCTATAGGATTAAGTATAGCATGCTAATAAAGAGGAATAAAATAAAAAAATTAGAAATGTGATGATTAGAAGCCAATCTGAAGTCCTAAAAACACATGTGTATGCTGCTGAAAGACATGTACTATCCCTCACCCCACCCCAAAGGCTAAAGAATCATGTATTAAAAAAATAATAGTACTTGTATACAAGTACTGGTTTCTAAGGCTATGTCTACACTACTGCAGTAAGTCGACCTACGCTACGCAACTCCAGCTATGTGAATAATGTAGCTGGAGTCGACGGACCTTAGGTTGAGTTACCGAGGTTTACGCCATGGTGGACAGGGGTACCTTACTCTTCGCTTCGGGAGTAGAGTACAGGAGTCAACTGGAGAGCGATCTGCTGTCGATTTGGCGGGTCTTCACTAGACCTGCTAAATTGACTGCCAGTGGATCGATCTCAGCGTGTCGATCCCGGCTGTAGTGTAGACATAGCCAAAGTAATACTGCATGTATTACACTGAATGTAAAATATGAAGATAAATTTGGACTTTAAAAAAATTGGTATACAAACCAGTATGTGATCTTAACAGAAGTGATCTTTCAGGATTCCACTGTATGTACCTCCTTTACTAGAATTTCTGTACACCAAGCACAAAAAAGTAAAATACACTTGGTAAATACAAACATTCCCTGTTTCTCAGTTACTAGAGTTTAGTTCAAGAAGTTAAGCAATTCTGAAAAGACTTAAAACCTCAGAACTTAACCCCTGTACACTGCAAGGATTGAAGTCCCCTGCACATGGTGCATCATGCATTAGCAATCTCGGCTTCTGGCATCAAAAAATTAAGTGAGGTGTAAGACTATTTCAATAAAGTAAGAGGTTTAAAATTAGGAAGTTACCTGTATATGTTTGGGTCCAGAAGCAAGGCAGTATCTTTTGGTAGTTTTGATAAATGAACTACTTTAGTTTTTAATTGATGTCGTTCATTTTCATTTACCCACACATCAGGCAGACTATGAATAAATAAAATAAAAATTTTCAAAAAAGATCAACCCCTTTTTCTCACCACAAAAGTATGTGGCAAACTAGCACTTATGAAATATCTTAATATAATCTTCAAATCAAGTACTAAAATAGCATCCTCACTAGGGTGGCAAAAAGACAGCAGAATTTTCACACATTCCTTATCTTTACAGTGTAAAAGAGACACTAAGAAGGGCTGAAGTTATAGTTCCTTATAAATACTGGATGAAAAAAACAATGGCCTTGTATTTTGAATTTCAGAATTTTGGCATTTTCAATGTAAAACTAAAAAGCATACAGTGACTTCTAACAAAAAAGAATAAATTCAACTTAGTCTCATAACTAAAACAAAAATGGTATGTTTGATTTTTCAAGTATTAGGTAATGATAATCTAGAATATTAAATGCCCTGAGCTTCATCCTGGACCAATGAACTTGCCAGTTATCTGCTTTATTTTAATAAATCTAAAGCTTACTTGATACATTGATCAAAATGTGATTTCCTGAGTCAAAATAACAAGTAAAAGTATTAATTTTCTTTTTAGGATATACAGACAGCTAATTTCAAGCCTGTTCAGTATCTAGTATTTAAACTGTTTTTAGGGTGAGATACAGTAGCACCTGGTTACTACACAAATTGAGAGGCAGTTCCAGTGCTGTGTATAGTGAGGTTCAGAAGTAATGGCTGGGGACAAAACACACACACTGGTCCAGTTCCTAGTACTCAACGATGCTCTGAAACAAGACTAGTCCACTTAAAACTGGCTTTTTCTTTTGCTGCTTAGGAAGTTATGAATGCAAAGGTTTGTAACATGTACGATATATGGAAGAAAGCTGCATGGCCATATATATGCATACATTTTACAGAGAACACTGATTAAATGTAAAAAGTGTCTATAAAATGTGTTTTGGAAAGAGAATATTAACTGTTCCTAAAGGATCATGTGGCACAGAAAATTTTGAAAAGAAATCAATGTATTGATCTAAGTCAGATATTAGAATGGAAATTAAATTAAAACAAGAAATTACCAACTAAAGCTGAAATGGAAACAGAAGAAAATAAAAAGTTCTTCATAGAAAAAGATATCTGGAACGCAGGACAAATTGCCAAAGATAGCAACTTATGAAAAGTAGTCCTTCTGTAAGCTTAAGAGGCAATTTGAAACACTTAAGATGGAGAAAATACAGCAGAAAAGATTCTTTTTCTGATCCCTACAATCAATTGTAGTTTTTATTCCTTGTGTTTATTGGGAAGACATGCCATCTGGCACTCTGATTTACAGCTAGCTACAAAAGTGTAGTCCAAGATTGACTGGCTTTTTTTTTTTTTTTTTTTTTTAAAAGTAGGGTAACAGTTCACTTCTGCTGAAACAGCAGAAGTATGTACATTACACAGCATTCCTTTAAATGGACCAGAACTTCCACTCTTCAGATGTCCTTTAAATATGGGATTGTCTAACATATCTGAGTAACTTCTCTTCTTCACTATATTATAGGCTTTAAAATGTTGTTCATTTCTTTAAATTGAAATGAAATTTAGCTGGACTCTTTAAAAGCAAAATATTGCACTGAAAATTTAAATAATATTTCTGTTGATATAAGAACTTTCGTAGACCTGAAACTTTTAGATATTAATTAAGCAAATAACCTTTTATCTTCTGTACTGTAATAGGAATAAGTATATAGAATCACAGAATATCAGGGTTTGAAGGACCTCAGGAGGTCATCTAGTCCAACCCCCTGCTCAAAGCAGGACCAATCCCCAACTAAACCATCCCTGTCAGGGCTTTGTCAAGCCTGACCTTGAAAACCTCTAAGAAAGGGAGATGGTAGAATCTCCTAGTAACCCATGTTTGTGGTACTGTTATAAATACTCTCATAACTTAGAATTCTATTACAAGATATTAACTTCTATTTTTAACACATTCAGACTCAATCTTGCCCAGTGAAATGGCAGCTGAAATATTTATAATACCCTTCCCAGTCCTGGCTGAAAATTACACAATCATCCTGCACTACTGTAGATGGCAGCAGCAAAATAATAATAATAAATAATAATAATAATAATAATAAAAGTCACAGGTACTTACAACACCAAACCAAAAAGCCACAGACTCCAGGAAAGAAAAAAATAACTTACCAGTAATCCTTGTTCTCGGAAGACAGTAATTATAATAGATCCACACTGTTGGGTTCATGCTCTTGCACACAACCGGCTGGGACACAGAAAATCTAAGGTGTTAAAACCACCTC
Source organism: Dermatemys mawii (assembly GCA_007922305.1). Taxonomy (NCBI): domain Eukaryota; kingdom Metazoa; phylum Chordata; order Testudines; family Dermatemydidae; genus Dermatemys; species Dermatemys mawii. Next base: position 22,781,193 of record ML677350.1, on the reverse strand, counting down.
ATGAGAACATGTGCTTGCCTACCTACTTTTGAAGATCTATAATATTTAGATTACACCTGCTCATCACAGTGTTATCTGCATCAATCTTCAGTTCTTATTTGATCAAAAGTATCACTGAATCAAAAAATATGCCCTTGCTCCAAGAGATGATGGTTCAGTGAATGAATGCAGAGCTATTATATACAATTATTCTCTAGAAATGGAAATTCACTTATGATAGTGTCATGCTTGAAACCTGAAAATCCATGCCTGATTTAAAATTATATAATGATTGCTACAAAACTAGAGTTTTTTGATTGACAGTACCACAGGGATTTTATTGGAAAGTCTCCAAAGAAGGGCACGCACATGCCACCTTACTGATGCAGCCATCTCACTTTGAGTTTTAGCTCTGAACTATTGCAGACCCAGTCATATGCAAGAGCATGGATTCAAGAATGTGGACCTATTATAATTCTACTTACCTTTAGAAGAAAAAGTAGTAACTTCGTTAAAAAAAACTTGTGGAAAACCCAGGGATTGCGCAACACTGGCTAAACTACACTCCTAATGGGTCTCCTAGTAATATTAGAACAAGGTGGAAATAAAAACATTATTCCACTTTTCCATATAATTAGGATTATAATATTTGCATACAAAAGAACTTTTCTTATTTGAAGAGAGAGCTCCCATCCATATTTTAGAAAAGTAAATTGATGTATGAAATATTTGATACTTACACTTTCTATTTGCCTTAAACTATTTGAGGAGGATTGAAACGGTTGTCATTTGAAATCTGGCAGAAGGAGAGATTACTTACCTTATACAGTAACTGAAGTTTTTTGTAATGTGTCCTCATCAGGACGCGTGCATGACTGTGTACTCTGGAACCAAGTGGCAGTGACCACAGGTCCGTGCGTGTTTGTTCCCTAGATACCCAGTAAAAGGGCATATAGGAAGGGGTGAACCCGCTGCCACTGTAGTTCCTTCTCAACCTCAGAAGTCCAACAAAAGACTCCCAAGGTAGAAAGGAAAGGGGGCACGTAGTGGAGCACCCCCAGGTACTCGCATCTCAAAGAGCTCCAGTTACTGTACAAAGTAAGTAACCTCTCCTTTTTCAAGTAGCGTCCTTATGGGTGCCCCATGTCACAAAGACACCTGAGCAGTATCTCCATCATAAAGGAGGGTGCTGAGGAGGTGGATTCATTACAGAATGTAGAACACAGCACAAGAGAATAGAGTAGGGAGAATGTGTGTATCAAAGACCAAGGGGCTGCTCTGCAGATGTCTGTGATGCATATGTTTCTCAGCATGGTAACTGGTGGAGTCAGTCAGTTGGAAGGAGATGAAACCCTTAGGCTGTAAAGGATTCCACAATCCATTTGAGTAGTCTGAAGGGAAATCACCTGTACTTTCACATGTTCTGCAATTGATAAAAAAAATCTGGGTGAAGCCCTAAAGGGCCTAGTGCTATTTAGAAAAAAGGGAAGATTTCTTCCTCCATCCAGTATATGAAGGATTATTTCTTCTCTTTAAGATTTAGGCTTGGGATAAAACAACAGCTGATGGCTTACTTGGCTGAGGTGGAATTCTGAGGAAACTTTAGAAAAGCAGCATGGGCATGGATACACACACCTTGTGATAGACACCATGTACAGTGGATCAGTATCAAAGCCCTAACCTCCCCTATTGTCCTGACCTAGGTGATGGATATGAGGAATGAGGTTTTAAACAGACAAATGGCAGAGGAAATAGTTCACCATAGGTTCAAATGGTGGTTTCCTCCGTGTGTTGAGGACTAAATTGAGATCCTGTTGTAGAGTTGGTTCTTTAATTGGAGGGAAGAAGTTTAAAGAGGTCTTTGAGAAACCTCATCATGACTGGGTAGGTGAAGACTGAAAACCCCTCAACAGGGGAGGGAAGCTGTTATAGCAACTAGGTGAACTTTAACTGAATTCAGGAATAATCCTGTGATTTTTAAACTGAATAAGTAATTGAAAATGTGTGTCAGACGAGACTCAAGAGGAAGTATAGATCAGTGACTGTACCAAGTCTGGAAGTGTAGCCTCTTACTTAAGTTTTTTGCTATGTTTAGATGCTTGAGAAGTAGGGGAGTCGGGATTAAACATACAGCAGTACGTGAGTCCAAGGAACTTCTAGGGCATCTCCCACTGAGTTCTACCTGTACCCTCCTCTCGAGCAGAATCATCTGTATGTCATACTGGATGGAGGGAAAGGAACAGGAACCTACTGAGGGGTTCTGAGGATCCTCTCTGTGGTTCTGATATATAAGGGGGGCATGACTCGAATCCCATAGGTCTCAGCAAGCACTCCGCTGACAGGTGTTTGAGTTTGTCCTTCCTCAATTTATTAGATATCCTCTTAAATCCTGAGCAGATCTTAGATTGGAAGGGGGATGTGAGATTCGCCAAGGCAATGGAGCAGCTTGAACTGTCTCTGTGGGGAAAAGACCCATGGCAGGCCTGGCTGGCTTTAAAGCCCAGGGGCTTGGGCATAATGTAAACTCAAGGCCATGACCCAAAGACCTGAGAAAAAAACAAAGGTCTGAATCGGGGGTGGGGGAGAGGAGAGGGAAACCGCCCCATCATAGAAATACAAAGTGTGCTAACCAAAAATGAAACTAATAAAAGACATTTTAGCAACAGGACAGAAAACCAGGAGGCTAGCTAGCAGATATCACGACACAGCCACAAGTGAAAGAAAAGGAACTGGAGTGGCAGTGGGTCCATCCCTCCTGATATGACCTCATAAAAGAGCACGAGGGTATCTAGGGCACAGTTGTGGAGCCACAGACACTGCTGATGAAAAATTTCTGATCCAGAGCACACAGGAGCATGGAGGACACTACTCGAAGAACATTCAAAATCAAAAGAAAAAGCAAGCAATCATGCTGAGAAAGCTTCAAATGCAGTGTAGCAGTTTGCTCTTAGAGCATGTCTCCACAGAAAAGAAAAACCTGCAGCTGACCCATGCTGCTAGGTTCAGGCTGTGGGGCTGTTTTGTTGCTGTGTAGACTTCTGGGCTTGGGCCTGAGCCTGAACTCTACAGGGTGTTAGGGTCCTAGAGTCCAAAAGTCTGCAGAGCAACAAAACAGCCCTGCAGCCCACATCAGCTAGCACAGACCAGTCGCAGGTTTTTCTTTGCTGTGTAGACATACCCTTAGTGTGTCTTAGTTAAACAGGATAATCCAAAATGGTAGCATTATACAATTTACAGTTGAAGTGAGAAAATATAGTATTCCCATGGTAAATTTATTGTGACATTGCAGCATTTGCTTTACATATCTTGTAGGGCTGCTATGTATTACCAATTACATGATTAGGTGTCCACTTTATGCAGCTTGTTGTTATTTCACTTTCCCAACACCTGACAGACTGAGAATCAGATAAACCATAGTGACAGAACAATCACCACTATATACATATCATTAGAGATAGATATAGATATATATAGATATATATAGAGAGAGATATAGATATAGATATGATATCTATCTCTATCACATATATATATCATTATATACATCTTTGCTGCAAAACCATCTAACTCTTAAGGCTGTCAATTAGTCATGATTAACTCAAAAAAAGGAATCGCGATTAATTGCACTGTTAAACAATAGATACTAATTGAAATGTATTAAAATTAATTGATTAATATTTTTAAAAATAATTTAAATATTTTAAATAATTAAATGGATCAATTTATTAAATATTAAATAATTTTGCATATTTTTCTACATTTTCAAATATATTGATTTCTATTACACAGAATATAAAGTGTACAGTGCTCACTGTTATTTTTATTATAAATATTTGCACTGTAAAAATGATAAACAAAAGAAATAGTGTTTTCAATTCACCTCATACAAGTACTGTAGTACAATCTCTTTATTGTGAAAGTGTAACTTATAAATGTAGATTTCTTTTTGTTACATAACTGCACTCAAAACCAAAGTAGTGTAGAACTTTAGACTTGTAAGCTCTACTCAGTCCTACTTCATGTTCAGCCAATCGCTAAGACAAACAAGTTTGTTTACATTTATGGAGATATTGCTGTCTGCTTCTTATTTACCATGTCACCTGAAAGTGAGAATAGGTGTTCGCGTGGCACTTTTGTAGCTGGTGTTGCAAGATATTTATGTGCCAGAAATGCTAAATATTCACATGCTCCATCATGCTTCGACCACCATTCCAGAGGACATGATTCTATGCTAATGATGCTTATTAAAAAAAAACCTGTATTAATTAAATTTGTGACTGAACTCCTTGGGGGAGAAGTGTATGTCTTCTGTTCTGTTTTACATTCTGCCATATATTTCATATTATAGCAGTCTTGGATGACTCAGCACATGTTCGTTTTAAGAACACTGTCACAGCAAATTTGACAAAATTCAAAGGAGGTACCAATGTGAGATTTCTAAAAATAGCTACAGCATTCAACCCAAGTTTTAAAAATCTGAAGTGCCTTCCAAAATCTGATCAGGATGGGAGGTGGAGCACACTTTCAGAAGTCTTAAGAGAGCAAAACTCTGATGAGGAAGCTACAGAACCAACCATCCACCCCCTCTTCCCCCGCCCCCCCAAAAAAAAAGAAAGAAAAAGAAAATCAACTGGCTGGTGGCATCTGACTCAGATGATGAAAATGAACATACATGGTCCACTCTGCTTTGAATTGTTATCGTGGAAAACCCGTCGTCACCATGGATGCATGTCCTCTGGAATGGTGGTTGAAGCATGAAGGGACAGACAAATCTTTAGCGCATCTGGCACGTAAATTATCTTGTGACGCAGGCTACATCAGTGCCATGCGAATGCCTGTTCTCACTTTCAGGTGACACCGTAAACAAGAAGCTGGCAGCACTATCTCCTGCAAATTGTAACCGAACTTGTTTATGTGAACGATTGACTGAAGGACGACTGAGTGGACTTGTAGGCTCTTATGTTTTATATTGTATTATTTTTGAATGCAGTTTTTTTGGTACATAATTCTACATTTGTAAGTTCAATTTTCATGATAAAGAGACTGCACTACAGTATTTGTATTAGATTAATTGAAACATACTATTTCTTTTGTTTTTTTACTGTGAAATATTTTTGATTACAAATATAGGTGGGCACTGTATACTTTATGTTTTGTGTTGCAATTTAAATCAATATATTTGAACATGTAGAAAACATCCAAAAAATAGTTGGTACTCTATTACCGTTTAGTTGCGCAATTAATTGCAATTTTTTTTTTTAATAACTTTCCAGCCCTAGTAATTCTGCATTTCAATGATTAACGGCACTGGCTACTAACATTTACTCTGGCCTAACATAGCAAGTACACCTGCTTATGGAAAAAACAAAGTATTTTTTAAAAGGCATTTACATAGACAATAATAATGGATCATCTCAATAACTTGGCAATTGAAGAAAATCAGCTAGAGAAAGGAGAAAGTTAATGACTGTTTTGTTCTAAACATCCAGGTTACTTTAAAAATACCCATTATTTTAGACCGAAAATGTATTGTTAAAATATTCAAAGAATAATTAAAGAACAGTACATTAACTGGATTGTAAACATTTCCACATGCAAATGGTGTAATTGACAATGTGTATACTCACATATCTTCTGGTGTCCAGTGAAGCAACAGTTTTATTTTTCCAGACTCCTCTTTTCTTTTAGCTATTACCTGACATGAACAGTTAAAACAAACATTTAAAAATCATTCCCTTGCTAGGTTTTATCCCATTTAGAACAACTACTAAGGAAATAAAAATTGTTTTATCAAAGACAGTGATATTTATATGCATAAGAAACCTGTGTGTACAACTGCTCAAACAGTTCTTAGTAGAGTTATGTAACTCTTAAAATTTCCCTTAATATTTCATATTGACATAAAATAATCATATTCAGTAATCACAATGAAAATTCAGATGCATCTTGAAATTTACTTTTTTTAAAAAAAAATTAAGTTTTTTTTTAAAAAATCAGTCAAGATTTTGCTAAATTATTTCAAAAGTGAAATTACTGAATAAGATCCACACATTTTATGTATAGTTACAAACATGCCATGTGAAGGTTTATGAAATACCTAAGGAGACAAAGTTACTGCATGATGGAGCTTACAATCTCATTCCAACATTAAAAGAACAATAGATTTTGGATGTAATGTATTTAGATTGCAGAATAAATCACCCACAAGTTAGGAAATGCTACATTTATGGATGCCTGAGCAATCTTAATTCTTCCCCCTTGAAAGTACAAACTGTTACTCCTGGGTGAATTCTGCAGAAATTAACCTGTGTGCAGAACTTTTTTTTCCCCCTACAGAAATGGGCTGAAGTGCTGCTAGTCATTACCAGGGGCCACTGGACTCTGCAGAGCCCAAGTTGAACACAGAAGACAATGCTGGGGGAGGGAGAGGGAGCTAGAGCAGTGGTTCTTAAACTTCTGTACTGGTGACCCCTTCCAAATAGCAAGTCTCTGACTGAAACCCCGCCCCCCCTTATAAATTAAAAACACTCTTTAAAATATTTAACACCATTATAAATGCTGGAGGTAGAGTGACCAGATATCCCGATTTTATAGGGATAGTCCTGATTTTTGGGACTTTTTCTTAAAAAGGCTCCTATTACGCCCCCACCCCGTCCCGACTTTTCACATTTGCTGTCTGGTCATCCTAGCTTGAGGCAAAGCAGGGTTTGGAGTGGAGGCTGACAGCTCGTGACCCCTCATGTAATACCCTTGCAATCTCCTGATGGGTCTTGACCCCCAGTTTCAGAACCTCTGAGTTAGAGAGTTCCTGGCAGATGCAGTTCCCAGTATGCCCTGAGGAAAGGAGAGGGTGGCACACAGGAAACTCTGTGCAAGCCTGGGACAGGAGGGTGTAGGTACCTAGGGAGGAGGGAGTTTGGATGTATTGGTTAGAGGCCCACCCCCCAGGTGGACTGGAGTGGGGGTGCGGGGGAGGAGTTGTGGGTGTCTGGCCCCCTGGCTGGACTCCAGGGAAGAAGGGAGGGAAAGGGGCTTGTATTGTTAGGGACATACTTACTGACAGTTATTTTGTGAGTAGGGAGTCTCTCCACACACACACACACACACATTAAGGTTGCACAGGGTGCCAGCTTCCCCAGTAGTAACACCCAAGACATTTCAAATGTGGAAGACATGGACACAGGTGGTAATATTAAAACAGAAAATGTGTCGCCCCACAATGGGTTCTTGGGAGAAAATGAAGACTGTGTTTTTACAATACAGACTAACTTACAGCATATCACAAATTCTTGGCAGAAATTCAATTGACTCACTGTTCTACAGGGGATCATAAAATTAATTATTTGCAAACAAACCATTCTCTATTCTGCTGGAACTAGAGAGCACTTGCAAGTCTATTCCCACAAAATAAATCCTTATAGTTAAGGCCATATTTTTAAATATGGGATCCTATAGTTAGGCTTCAAAGTTTTAACGAAAGAAGTCATAATGAAACCTAAGCATTAAAAAAAGCTACGTAACACGCAAGTTAATACAGACAATTTATACATGTAGTGTATTTTTCTTAACACCAATGTGTTAATACTCACATTAAAACTTTCCTATAACCTACAATCTAGGGTGGGCTGCTTGCTTTCCCATGTACTGGACTATTCTTTAGCTCTCCAATGCTGGACCTAACACTTATTTACTGCACACGCACACCCTGTCAAAGAGCTGTACAAAACATTAATCCTAACAACTCCTGTGCATCTATGAATGCATGGCTGTCCATCAAATCTGTGATAGAGACTCTAAAGTCTGTAACACTGCCAATTCAGAGTATGTCAGATCCACAGATTATTGCTGAGCTTTTAAAGGTAAGTGCACTTGTCCTGCAAAATGTGCAGGACTAAAATTTAATGTCAAGAAGTTATGTAGATATTTGAAGGTGATGTTCATAAACTGTGCCAGAACTGAAGCCGTTCCCAAGTTACCATACCCAAGCAATTAATGCCCAAGTTATCCTCTCCAAACTAGACCTATCCATGACATATTTTATTCTAAAGTCCTGGAAAATAAGTTTGATGTCTGTAGGCCAAGATATCTGATATGACCTGACCAAAACACACACACAAAAAAAACTATTTTGGAAGTGTCATACTTCACATGACTTGTCAAATGCCCCTGGAATCTAATAAAAAAGATCTGCCTTTGCTCAAAGACCTCATAAATAATCTGAAGGACAAAATAATTTCTTAAAAAATAATACAGAAGTGAGGCAATGAGGGGAAAAATCAGTTTCAGAATTGAGAATTGATTGTAACAACTATAGAGAGAATGGCATCTTCGCTTAATGAGACTAAATCCTTTGTATTCGTGGATATAAAAATTGTTCTATTAAGCCAGTATTCACCATCATGGAAGATGTCACTAATCACCTAGACACTGATGCTAAACTTACTTTAATCACTTTGCAAGACAGGAAGAATCAGAGTAACAAAATGAAATAGATCAAATAAAAGATTGTTTTCACTGCGGCAGACAGCAGTACATAGTAATTGCAGGTTGCAGATGTAAGCATACATGTCAGAATTCTGCAGCTTCAGAAAAGGGACAACCATCCACCACACGCCATTAAATTTCATTGAAGTGATCTTGCTGTCCCAAATAAGCCCTGCTTGTTGAAATCAAACGATTGACAGAAATTTGTTTACTTTATTGATACTGTTATATAACAATTTTGCATGTTTCCAGATACTAATAAGAAGGCACAAGAAAGGTTAATTTGATACTTGAAAAATTCCACTTTCTATGATACTGAACTTTCCAAATGACAACTGTTTTTCACTTTATGCAAATCACCTGCCATACATTTGAAAGTGGAGACCCAGGCACTAGGATTTTGTTACAATTCTATTGACACTATGAATTCAGAGAACTGAACTACCTTTTCAGTATATGCAGCCAGTCTAGAAAGTAATAGGATTGACTCTCTCATCAATACCATGCCATCAACAAAACGGGGGAAAAAACAGAGTAGAGTAATCAAGTCTCCACACAGGCCTACACTCGCAGTTACGTTCATAACAAAAGACTGACTTGATTCAGTTTCATATCCCCTTTTCCTTTAAGCTGATTTGACAGAAAGCATGCATGCTTTCAGAATAAGCTTGCACTGTTTTCTTCTAGTACACTTGAGCTGATGACATGGTGCTTATCTCTAGACAAGAACTCTTGACAGTTACCTGTCACCTGAATCGATTTAACTAAATTTCACCTTCACTACAAAACAGGAATCAATCTTCATGCCAGGCAAAGGCTGTCTGTATAATTTTGTTATATAAAAAAATTCTACTCTTTAATTATGCTTGCTTTTAATTTACCAACGGACATTTAAAAGACAGAAGACAAAACTGAGTGATTTCATTTACCAAAAGAAAAGCCCAACATACAAATCATAGATAAAACTAAATATAGTAAATTTAACTACACTGAGGGTCTGGTCTACATTACAGAACTAGGCCAATGGAAGCCAGCTTATGCAAGTGTCTGCACCAATAATTTTCAACCCTGAGCCCATTTGTGACCGAATCAGCAACAGCTGCAGCCCTGGTGACATCTTCAGTGCCATAGGGTTAGGATCTATATTGTGTCGATGGGATCCAGTTACACAAAAGAGCTGCATATGGTAAATAGGTTGAGAATCATGGGTCTACATTAACATTTTGCTCCGCTGACCTAACTGCTTGGCTGTGCTGACTTAACACTGATGTTTATACTAACTGTTACAGGCTTTCACAAGCCATTCCACAATGCCCCCACACTGACAGTACAATCGGTACACGCACTCCTGGTCAGGACACGCACCGCTGACACAAGGAGCAAAAAGACAGTTACCTTTCACTTACCTTGGTGTTCTTCGAGATGTGTTGCTCATGTCTATTCCACAGGAGGTGTGCCTGCTCTCCACGTGTACCGGTACCAGAAGATTTTCCCTTAGCAGTATCCATAGGGGGAGCGCCTCTCTGTGACCCTTGAAGTGGCGCAGCTCTGACATACTAGAAGGGGTGCTGCGTGCTCCCCTACCCTCAGTTTCTTCTTGTCAGACCACTCCGACAGAGGGGAAGGAGGGCAGGATGTGCAATAGACATGAGCAACGCATCTCTAAGAACACTAGTTACGGAAAACGGAACTGCATTTTCTTCCTCAAGTGATTGCTCATGTGTATTCCACAGTAGGTGATTCCAAGCTATATTTGTTGGAGGTGGGTCGGAGTTCACAAGTTCCCGGATACGGAGAACTGCCCTGACGAACCCGGCGTCATCACCTCAGTTGGGAGACAATCACATAGTGCGAGGTGAACATATGAACTGAAGACCAGGTAGCAGCCCTACAAATGTCCTGGATAGGGACGTGGGCCAAGAAGGCTGCCGACGAGGCCTGTGCCTGAATCGAGTGTACCTTCACAATTGGCAGAGGAGGAACACCTGCCAGGTCGTAACAGGTACACATGCATGAAGTGATCCAGTTGGAGAGTCACTGGGCGGACAACGGTGTCTCTTCATGAGCACAGCCGAGGCTACAAACAGCTGTGAGGACTTCCTGAATGGTTTGGTCCACCTGAGGTAGAAAGCCAGAGCCCTGCGCATGTCGATAGCGTGGAGGCAGCGCTCCCCGTTGCACGAGTGTGGCTTGGGGCAGAGGACCGGCAGGAAGATGTCCTGGCCCATATGGAAGGCGGAGACTACCTTCGGAAGGAATGCAGGGTGTGGGCGGAGCTGGACAATGTCCTTACGAAAAACCGTGTATGGGGACTCAGGTGCCCAGGCCTTAAGCTCTGAGACCTGCCTAACCAACATGATCGCCACTAGGAACGCCACCTTCTGCAAGAGGTGGGACCCATGAGCACGTGGCCAGAGGTTCAAACGGGGGCCCAGAAGGCAGGACAATAACAGATTCAGGTCCTATTGCAGAACTGGGAGCCTAGCATATGGGAAGAGACGGTCTAGTCCTTTGAGGAACCAGCCCATCAGGGCATAGGAAAACACCGTGTGACCCTGCACCGGCGGGTGGAAGGTCGAGATGGCCGTTAGGTACATACACCCTGATGGCCAAGACGCCAGGCCCTGGGATCTAAGGTGCAGGAGGTAGTCCAGGATCAGCTGGATCGGGGCAGCCACCAGGGAGACCCCCTTCTCAGTTGCCCATGAGGAGAACCATGCCCACTTCTCTGAGTAGGCACAGCATGCGGAGGGCCATCTGCTGTCCAAGACATGCTGGACCCCCCTCTGAGCACGTCCTTTCCTCCCTAACCACCAAGCAGTCATGCCGTAAGTGGAGGGCTGATAGGTTGGAGTGGAGGCGGTGGCCCCGGTCCTGCAAGAGCAGGTCTGGGCAAGGCAGCAACGGCCACATGATTGTCAGGCTCGTGACTACCAATGCTGTCTTGGCCTCACAGGGGCAATCAGTAGGACCCGGGCCTTATCTGTCTTTATCTTTTGCAGTACCTTGCTGATCAGAGGGAACAGGGAGAAAGCATAGAGGAACTGGCCTGACCATGACAGGAGGAAGGCATCTGAGATGGCGCTCCGACCCCCTCCGGAGCAGAAGCAGGGGCAATGCCGGTTCTGCTGAGTCTCCCACACTTGGAAGAGCTGGTGAACCACTTCTGGGTGGAGGGACCACTCGTGCTGGGAGGAGAAACCCCTGCTCAGGCAGTCCACTCGCTTGTTGCAAGCGTCTGGTAGGTGAAAAGCCTTTAGGGAGATATCGTGGGCTAATCAGAAATCCCACAGACTGAGGTTTTCGTGGCAGGGGGCAGAGGACTGGGCCCCACCTTGTCTGTTAATGTAGAACATCGAGGCCGTGTTGTCCGTGAGGACTCGGACCACCTTCCCCTTCAAATGCAAGTGGAAGGCAACGCACACCAGGCGTACCGCCCGCAGCTCCTTGACGTTTATGTGTAGGGTCAAGTCCTGGGCTGAACAAAGACCCTGGGTCTGAAAGCTTCCCACGTGGGCCCCCAAACCCAGGTCCGAGGTGTCGGATACCAGCTTCAAAGATGGGGCCCTATCCCTGAACAGGATCCTTTGGAGCATGTTCACGGGGGAGGACCACCACTTCAGGGCAGTGATCACAGTGAGGACCTCGTCCATCCTGTCCCTGGCCTGGGAAAATTCTGAGGCCAGCCAGAGCTGAAGAGGTCTCATTCAGAGCCTGGCATAGCGGACCATATACGTGCACGCCGACGTGTGACCCAGGAGCTGCAGGCATGCCCTGGTTGTGGCTGTCGGGAACCTTGCGACCGTGGTGACGAGCCCTGTTAAGTTCTTGAACCTGTCCCTTGGGAAAGAGGCTGTGGCCGACAAGGAATCCAGAAGGACCGCAACAAACTATGGGTTGTGCCGGGACTAACGTGGACTTTGCCCTGTTTACCAACAGGCCCCAGGATGGTGCACGTGGACAGGAGGAATGTCACGTGGTCCCTCACCTGCAACTGGGAGCTGCCCTTCACCAGCCAATCGTCCGGATAAGGAAAAAATGTGTACCCCCTTGCGCCTGAGGTAGGCTGCTACTAACAACATACATTTGGCAAACATGCTGGGGGCAGTGGACAGGCCAAACGGAACGACCTGGAATTGGTAATGTTCCCCCGAATATGTGAATATGGAAGTATGCATCCTAAAGGTCGAGGGCAGCATATCAGTCCAGGATCCAGAAAGGGTATAATGGAGACTAGGGAGACCATCTGGAACTTAAGCTTTACCATGAAGCGGTTGAGATCCCACAGGTCCAGAATGGACCTGAGTCCCCCTTTGACCTTCGGGATAAGGAAAGTGCAGGAGTAGAACCCCTTGCCCTTTAATTCGTCAGGTACCATTTCCACTGCTCCCTGGCCCAGGAGTCACCCCACCTCTTGCTCAAGCAGGGCTTCGTGCGAGGGATCCCCCAGGCAGAACGGGGATGGAGGATGGTTGGGCAGGGAGGAACTGAACTGGAGTATGTACCCTCTGGAGATGGTGTTGAGCACCCACTGGTCCGAGGTCAGTCGTGATGACTCTGAAAGGAAAGCACATAATCGGTTGGAAAAGGGAAACTTTATTGAAGGTGGATCCCTGAGCGGAACTAGCAAGGCGCCCTCAAGCATCCTGTCAAATCGCCTCTTTCCTGCCTGTCTGCCCTTAAAGGAGCCAGGCTGTGGGGCCAGACGCAACTGCTTGTGGGGCAGCCTTTTATAGTCTCAAGACTTCTTATAGGTGGCCTCAAACTTTTGCTGGGCGGGCTGCCTGGGGGCTTGCTGTGGCTTAAACTTGGGTTTAACTGGAGGCGGGACATAGAGACCCAAAGTTTGGTGGGTCGTGCGAGAGTCCTTCATGCCATGCAGCTTAGTATCCATCTGCTCTGCAAACAGGGCCTTGCCGTCGAACGGGAGGTTCTGGATGGCAGCCTGAGCCCCACTGGACGGGCCAGAGAGCAAGAGCCACGATGCTCTTTGCATGGAGATTGCAGATACCATCGACCTTGCGGCCGTGTCGGCTGCATCAGACACTACCTGCAGGGACGCCCTGGTAGCCGCAGTGCCCGGAGCTCCTTTCTGTCATGTGCCTGGAGGGAAGCCTTGAACTTTGGCAGAGTCTCCCACAAGTTGAAGTTGTATCTGCCCAGCAAAGCTTGGTGGTTCACCACCCACAACTGAAAACTCGAGGTCAGATAAATCTTTTTGCCGAACGAGACCAGTCTCCTTGAGTTCTTTGGGTTAGGGGCAGGGTGGCCCTGCTGCTCCCTGTGATTGAGTGACTCGACCAAGAGGGAGCTGGGTGCTGGGTGGATGTACAAGTACTCATGTCCCTTTGCCGGTACAAAGTACTTACACTCCGCCCTCTTGGACATGAGAGCCAATGAGGCCAGCATTTGCCACAGGGAATGGGAGATCTTTGTCACCCCATCATGGAGGGGCAAGGACACGCTGCCCGGGATAGAAGACGACAATACATTGAACAATGAGTCCAAAGGTTACTCTACCTCCTCAGCTTGGAGATGAAGGTTGGAGGCTACCCTTTGTAGGAGGTCCTGGTTGGCCCGAAAATCGTTGTGTGGGACCGAGGAGGCTGGGGCTGCTATTGCCACTTCCTGGGCAGGCGAGGAAGCCAGCATCAAGCTCTGGGTATCCGTAGGCACCGGAGAGTCCACCATTTGGTCAGCCTCCAGGCACAGCACCAAGGACGAGCGTCCCACCGACGTTTTATGTGGGGGCCTGGAGAGGGAGGCTGATGGTGCCTTGGAAGCCCCAGCTGCTGAGCACGGCTTCACCAGGGGTCACGGTGCCCACTGGTACCACTGTCTCGGCCATGAGGCCTGGTGCTGCTGCACCTGCTGTGGCACCGAGGCTCTAGGCAACTGTTCCTGGCTGGCTTGTCTGACGAAAGTGGAAGTGGAAGACTTGAGAAACAGAGGATCAACTGAAGTCAGAATTACACGTGAACAGAGGTGATCAACGCAAGAAACCAGACCCTCAATAGAGGGAAAAAATACTCCTCTGCAATTAACAACAATTTCAACTGAATAGGCTCAAGGTCAAGATGCTGATTATTTCATAATAGAGAAGTTAATAAGGACTAATCATTACAGCTTAATACATACTTATAACACGCAATTAGATATAAGTTATGAAAGGTATTTTATGGGTTTTCCGAGACAAAAATTTTAAATCCTGTTCACGCTTTAAAATTATTTTTTTTGGAACTTGTATCATCAGCTTCTCTTACCCTTACAGAACATGGATTTCTTGGTATCCTAAAAAGAGAGAGCTGAATAACTAGTTTGACAGGGATGACGGATTCTCTACTCACACTAAGTAAGAATACTTTTACTAACATGAACATGGTTCATTGGCTTTTCTTTTTAGAGTTTTAATTTTTATCCCCTAAATTTACACACTAAACTAACTAGAACTCTTCCCCTGAAAGACAGAAACCTTTAAAATCTTGAAAAGTCAAGTTAAAATAGACTACCCGAACAACTACAGAACCCACTCATCTATCAGAAATAGTGCTGCATTAGTATTTAGTAATTCTGACTCTCCCATGGATCTAATCCAGAGAGGACCACAGTCACAAGTAACACTCATTTCATGGTGAAAACCATGAATACATGTACAGTCAGTTGTGTGCAAACCAGCCACTGTAATATGAGCAACTAGGATATTATGGCCTCTGTCTGCAAAAGCCACAATATAACTAAAATGGTAGAAGCTAGCTTTGATGTCACCATACTGCCATGAGGACTTGAAGATCCTCTAAAAAAGCACTATTGTTAAAACTAAATATATTCCACTCATGTAAAGTATTTTATTTTTAAGTGCGACATTCATCTTGTTGTAAAATATAAGATTTTATTACGGAAGAGGTCATTTTAAGTGGGTGAGTTACATATAGTACTATTTCTTTTGAAAAAGTCCTATACTTTTCTTATAAAATACTTGTACTATACACAAGAATCTTGTTGCAGAGGGAACCTGAATTACAGTATATTTACTATTACAGTACTGATCAGCCGAAAGTCTTTCCAGTCAGGAATCGGAAAGGTTAATATAGATAAATGGCAATCTGCTGACCTCTTCTGGAGAGCAGAAAAAACCCACCTTCAAAAAAAACTGGCAACAACTTAACTTCCTGCATTCCATTGCAATTACATTATTGATTTAACATTTTAAAACGTATTTGGAATGATCTGTGATAAGTGGAACCAGCAAGAAACAGAACCCTGAAATAAACCCAAAAGAAGATGTAGTAATCATTTTTATACTTCTAACATGACTTCAGTGAAAATACCCAAAGAGATAAGAAAATATATATTAATATTCAAAATGGTATACATTTCCACAATTGTCTGTGCAACACTGGTGGTGTTCAAAGGAGAAGTTTCACAAAGCTGAAGTCAACTGGAAGCCAGAAATCTCTCTTGTGGGAAAAGTGGGTCAGCTTTCAAGTATTTCAAAAGAACGTAATCCTATCAATTTCAAAGCTAATCGTAAATGGAAAAAGCATCATCTGGACAGAGCAACATATGAGGCAGACAAACTACAAATTGCAGATTTGAACAGAGATTAGAATCTGTCACTGATAGGTAAATAGAAAGTGATGTCTCATGTTTTCTACTTTGCTCTATTATGAAGAGACTCCACATACCAACAACAAAGATGACAGTAAGTCAACCAATTCTGAGTTTAGAAAAGAAAAAAAATACGAAGAATGTAAACAAGCAAACATGTTGTCAAAGTAAGCAGCAACTACTATAGCTGAGAATCTGACTAGATATCCCAAAAGGGCTAAGGAAAGTATTTTTCCCTCCAACTAAGACTGAGGAGTTATAGGAATTTTTGCTTTCCTCACAGCATCCTGGAGGCATGTTTAATTACAAAAACATGACAGGATAACAATTAAAATAAGTTAATAGCAATAAATGGAGCAACTGTGGTATCTACTTACAGCTCATGTCCACTGTGGGTAAAAGGACTTTTGAGTTCACCAGCTGAAGTAAAACTCCAGCACAGGACAAGTCAATAGGCCTGTATCCCGGGGTGCATGGGAAGGGATGGAAGTTTTAAGCTTAACGCACCCTTCCCATGGATTGGACTCAACAGCTGGGCTGAGTCCTGTTCTTGGGTATGGAGAGAGTTAGGCCAAGGATAGCCCTCCTTTCTTTCTAGCAGTTGTATGCCTTAAAATCAGTTAACACTGCACTGAACCCAATTAAATGCTGGTAGTTCAGAGGACCGCAATTCCCTCCCACCCCAACAGTTTTGTTAAAGGTAATGAATTAGTGGCCTATTGCTTAAAATTCATCACTATGGCTGTGTCTTCATTCTCTTGCATATCCAAATCACCTGACATAGGAAGGAAAATTGGGATACGACACTTTGAAATTCTGATCCCTATATTTTATCACTGATGGAACACTATCCCACAATTTTCTGAAGTGAACCATGGTGCTCTCTGCATCAGTATATATTAATACCAGCCCTGTCCATCTACATATTCTTAGTAGGAAATCTAAAATACGATACTAAAAATATTACAGGTAAAAGGGACTGAAATTGAGTTCATAAGCTGCTACTTGCCTAGCGTTTTGGTGGTATGCTGATGGGAACAGGACAACAGTGAATTCTGATTAAGATACTTATCTTGGTCAAAACTTTTATAATGGAAAAAAGATCTTGATGTAGATCATGGTTGGACATCCCCAGCAGTCCACCAATAGTACCATACATAAACAAGCATATGTATTTTATAGGACTTTGTTAATCTCTCTTGATAAGTATATTTTCAATTATTCTCACTCTAGTATCCTTTTTTGAATTTTTTTTTTTTTAATAGTAAGCCCTAAAAATCTCACATTATGATACTAATATGAACTCATACTACAAAGCCAATGAAATGAGTTTTGATTGAGAATACACCTTGAAATCAAATTTTTCATCACTACATATCTACTTGAAGCTATTGCCCAAACCTAGGGCACAAAACTGGATCTCTCAAACCTAGGGCACAAAACTGGGATTACTGGAAATAACTGCCAACATACCTTAAAATTAAATTCCTCGATTTCCTTCTTTTTAATAATAAGTGAAAATTCCCTATTAATATTTTTGCACGTGGAATATCATTAACAACAAGATCTTCACTCAGGTGATAATTAGAATAATATTACTGCAGCCATTACACTTTCAGATATACAAACACAAACATGAAGAAGGAAACAAGATAATACTTACAGTACTATGAAATACAACACTATGGCCTTTTCCTAAACTTTCTATATGAGCTGAGAGGTTGAAGCAGATGGCTCGATGTCGTATGGCATCCAGTGTTTGTGCATCAAAGAAGTCATGTGGTCTTGCTGGAAAAAAAAATCCTTACTGTTAAACTCCAAGATGTTGCAGCATTTAAATACCTGCAAGTACTTTATATTTACACCAAAAGGCTGTGAAATGTCATTAGCAAGACAGTTACTTATACTGGCAGTGAGCATCATATCTTGTCAATATGATTTAAAAATTAATTTGGCTAAAAAAAAAAAAAAAAAAAAAAAAGGACTGACTCATAAAACTGGCCATCACCTGCCTGCTTTTCAAGTTTGCTCAGAAACATTTATTTTTAAAAATTTCACTTTAAAGTCCCAGCACAGCATCAACAAGTGCACTAAACCCAACTGTAAATCCTTTTGCTTTTACTTTTACACTACTATAGTACTATTCTTTTTTAATCTTCAGTATTAAGAGTAAGGGTTTCACGGTGGATTTACTGAAGAATGCAGCATCCCAGAAGTACTGCATTCTTCCAAAAAAAATAAAAATAAAAAATGCAGTTCTGCTGCTCAAATTGAGAATATATAAACTTCTTTTTAACAACTGGGAATCCAAATGTACGGCAAACGAAATATTGGAATGCTTCCCAGTACAGCAATGAATATATCTTCAAACCTAATTCTCCAAAGCACCCTGAAGTGCTGTCCAACTAGTTTCACTACTGCTGCTATGACTTAATTCAAAGTAATATTTAAAAAGGGAACTCCTCATACTTCTAACAAATTAAATAGCAATGGTAAACAAACTGCATATTCCAGCAAACCCAAGGGAATCCAGGAAGTGGAATCTCACTAGAGGTTTAACTAAATTATAACTAAAGTTTATCCACTGTTACTCCAATTGTTCCAGAGATAGACAGACTGACTACAGTATTTTATATGGAGTGTTGTTTCACTCAATCTTTCTTAGGGCTGCAGAGGAACATAAGTCAAGCTTAAACAGCACCTCAACTATACTGACAGGGTAAGAAAACCAGTAAATGACAAGAAATTTTGACTCCCAAACCAGAGGGTTTATCTGTGGATCATTGTGTCTAAAAGTGGACAGAGAATATATTTTTTTTTTAAAAAATCCACTTATTTATCACATGCTTTTAAATAAAAGCACAAATGACTGAGGCAAAACTAATAGTGGTGTTCTGGCTATCAACTATGTTTTTGGTTTTTTTAAAAGCCAGTTTTAAACTCTAGTACTATCCTACCCTCTATGAATATATTGTTCAGTACTTCATTTTCTACTGTTTGATAATAAACAAATTGTTGATATTAAAAACAAAAATGAACACTTGCCAATTGAGCTCCAACCATTCCATCAGACCTTAAGTTTTAACTTACAGTTTTAGTTGAAGTGGTATTAACATCCTTCTGGTACTGTACAGTCATTGGTTGGTTAGCTGAAGGTTGGTGAACCAACAGAACTGATTTGTCTCAGGTGCTAAAGACATTTGTTTTTTGGCTGAAGGTGGGCCTTACTGGCAAACACGTCAAGAACTATGAGTAAAAGTCTGCTCTAGTATGTGTTTTGGGGGTGGGAGGGTTAAAGGAAATGCATCAGATCTGAGCTATTTTTAAGAAAAGCAGAAAATTGCATCTAGTTAAAAGGTAATTGTAATTAAACATATATATTCTCATCTTACTATGTTAAAAATACTTTTGGCTTTACCTAGCATACATGAATATCATATTAAAATACATAATGTCAAGTTCTGCTGTACTTGTGACAATTTTAAAAAAATAATCCTTTAGTTTCACGTGACAAATTTTAACAGTTTAACCCTGCATTTAATTAAATTAATCTTCCATCCCAACTGAAAGATAAAGTAAAAGTTAGCTCATAAGAAAAGAAAAATTATATCACTGGCTATATAACATAAATTGAAAATTATTTAAGTTTTTAAACTTCTACTCTTTTCCCCCCCTCAAAAAAAAAAGATTAGTTATCAAATATTTATGAACAATTCTCAAAATTCTAGTGGAAAAACTATTTTCTACACTCTTAGGACCAATTACTGCTTAAGCGTTGCTTTTCACATAATGTGCCTTATTTTCTCAGAAATCAATACTGCAAATTGGGCAATCTCAGTTGTAAATGTTCTCCTGCTGAAATCAGATCATCTAAAATTGTAGGCCAGGCCACAAGAAGCTACCATTTTTTATACTGAGACTTTATTCTGTCAAAGTTGTAATGGATGCAAAATGTACCACTGTTTTAACACAAAGCCATGACCTTGTACCCCAAATAGCCTTAATACTAATTTTCCTTGTTCATAATACAACCATAAAGACATGTTTGTACAAATAAAACATGTACAGTAATGCTCTAAGGCAAATGTGGTATTTGTATTAGCACTATGAAGGCCTGATTTGGCATAATACTTGAAGCTTCCACAACTGCAGGGATTCTCAATCTTTTTCCACCCATAACCTCAAGCCACCAGCAGCTTCTTTATTCTCTGATCCAATATCTTGGATCCATTACTCAAATGATCCAAATGTGGTCATATATAGTTTTGTTAAAGTTCATTGTGCCATATGACACTACTATCCAAATAGATATAAGCATTAATTCCATCACATTAAGTAATAATTCAGTACTTTACAAATCCACTCACCAGTGGTAAGACTTTCCCTGGTGAATGAGGTGGTTAACAGTCTCTACGGAATCTAAGCTTTCATTCTTAAAAAGTTAAATTTTGAACTTTTGATTTACTAAGACACTTTTTCCAACTGTGACTCAATTATCCAGTGCTGTCCCCTTCCTGAATCTGCAAGTAGCAGCAAACAAAGGTTGCAAGCTTCACCTGAAGCCTAAATCCTGATTCCAGTGCATAGCCTGAGCAACCATATTGTTTTAGGAATTTCCTCCAAGGCCTGGCAGGACCCTCTGCTCCTACCATCTCTATAGCAATGGGAGCAGTCCATAGCAGCTACAGGATAACACCATCTGGATCCAGGGAAAAAAGAAATTCTAATGGTATATCCAATATTTTTGAATCTTTTCTACTTCATATCAAAATGTTTCATACATCTCTGAGGCTAGGTTTCTCAGAATCAGTCAGGCACTCAGCATCCAGGCCATAAAATGCAGAGATGCCAGGTCTGGATGAAGACTCTTCCAACTGTCCTGAGAAAACATGTTCATATGCACTGACATTTCTGGGGAATGTATGAAAAGTTTCAGCCAGTCTATGTATTGGTATCGTCTGGGCCTCGCTGGGTGCTAATAAAAATCAGTACTGCATAGAGCAGGTTGGGGATATTTTGACAAAACTTTTTTTCCCACTGGCAAACGTGGATTTGTCAAAACAAATTATTTGCAGAAAAAGGTTGGTTTAAACTATTTTTTCCAATCTGAAGCTGCCAAAATGTTTTGTTGCAACATTTTTTTTTAAAAAAAAATAATTTTCTAAACAAAAATTCCAATAAGTCATTTTGAGTAGGTTCAAAATTTAAGCTTGTTACAAACAAAAAATGGTGAAAAATCAAGAAAACATTTTGATTAACCCAAACCATTTTTCAATTTTATTTTTGGCTCACAAAAACTTTTGACATTGACTTTTGTCTTGTTACAGGATGGGGATTTTTTTTTTTTAAATCTCAAAGATCATCATGGGAGGGGAAAACTGTTTCCTCTCCAGCTCTATTACCAAGACTCTTGTTTGATTTTTCTCAAAGGCCTTTTTTTTTTTTTTTTAATAAAAAAAGGTGGGTGTGCATATATCACCCCCCCAGTCCATGGTATGAAAAATGTTTCTGCTTGGAATCCTAAGTTCTGACCCACTCAAACAGTAAGTTTGACACTGATATTTACTGTGGCGAACAAGTCTATGTCTGGCTGATCCCAACACTGGAATACTCTTTGAATAAGGGAATCCTTTACTGATCATGAATGTTTATAAGAAAAATACCTGCTCAGACCATCTGCCAACATATTGTGTAATCCCAGCAGAGAGCAATGATTATAACTTGGTGTTCAGTGTACCAGTTCCACAGCCAAGAAGCTCCTTACTGTCTGTTTATATAAAGCACTGTTGTGGTACTGACTATCATGAACTGTCTTGCCTTGAAAGAAAGGAAAAAGTATCATACATACCAAGTGGATCACTCTAAGTTCTAATAGGTGGATGTATAAGTGAATCTGTGCATATGACCACAAATCCAGTGATGGAAAAACGATGAGCTTCCCATCACAAACTAGAAGCATCTTCTACTATCATCTTTTGGGGTAGAAGTGGAAAAAATGGAACGCCCTTGCAAACTTTATCTAGATTCTTCCACCAATTTAAATATAATAGCATTGCTTGTGGAATCTCAATTGCCACGTCTCCGAGACGCCTGCTTGGGTGATAAGTGGACTTGAACTAGACTTGCAAACAAAGGTGATATGTGGGATTCTGAGTCACAAATGAACACAATGCCATGTGGCCTAACATTCTTAGATAAGTCCCTATAGTCATCTGTTCATTTGTCTGTAACTGATTCATGAGGTCTGACTTGCATCAAACCTGTTTTGGGTTAACTATGCTCTCACTGTTGGGTCTAGAATAGCTCCTACAAATTCTTTTTGAGATGGCACTAAAGAGGATTTCTCTTCGTTGACCTTGAGCCCAGAGCAGTGAAACGCTTAAGGACGTGATGTATCATGTCTGTGACTTGCTGAGGAGCGTTTTCCTGAACTGGACAGTGGTCATGAATAAAAGTATAATACCCTGATTCCTTAAAATGTGCTGTTCCTGTGACAGACGAAGACTCTTGGGGCTAATGATAGACAAAGGCAGCTCTCTGTAGTGATTGTGTGATGTTGCAACTACAAATCTTAAGTATTCCTTGTGAACTGGATGGATCAATATACGAAAATATGAGGCGTGGAAATCAAGAGTTGTAATCCAGTCCTGAGAATCTAACGTAGGGATAACTGAGGCCAGAATGGCCACACTGAAGTCGAACCAACGAATGAAGGTATTAAGCTCTCTAAAATGCAGAATATGCCACCACCCTACTCTCTTCTTAAAGACTAAATTAATGAGGATAAAAACCCTTCCCTCTAAACAGAAGACAAACTCCTTCTATTGTTCCCAGTGTAAGAAGGGGTTCCACCTCTTGATTCAACAATCTCTAGCAATAAGGAACCCTGAAAAGGGAGAGGGAAAATTGGTGGGTTTTAGAAGTGCTTGAAATTGAGCTGAGTAACCTCTCTGTTACAATTTCTAGGACTCACTGAACTGGGGTAACACTGTTCCTTCTAAGCTTCTTGGAAATAAAATCAACTGCTTTTGAATTAGAAATAGGGATGTTTTAAGGTATATCTATATTCCACACCCCTTTTGGCAACATGTACAGTACATACAATACACACTTTCTTAACAAGGATATAAACAGCAGTATGGACAGTGAAGCACTGCTTAGGTGAGTACCATACAGATATGTCTGAAACCTGCACTTTTTATTCACTCAAACAGTACCTCATCCTGTCTCCATCTTATACTGGTGTTTTTAGCAGTGTAATGTCCTATCAGAGCCTTTCCTCCTTGGAGGGAGCTGCCAGAACCTTTCCCCACCACAGTGAAAGACTCCAGCAGCAGGGAAAGGCTCTGGCAGGAGGGAGAGAGTGGAGAAAGGTTCTGGCAGATACCCACTGCTGAGCCTTTCCCATCTGCATCCGCTCAGTCACAACCTTTCATTGACATGTGTAGCTGCACATTGCAGTGTGGATGCAACCTGCTTTTTTCCAAACTACACATACACTACCCGCCGCCACAAGTGACGTGCAGTGTAAACGAAACTTTAGATGAAGTTCCCAACAGCTCTTGATGAAAAACTGTTCTTAAGCTGGCATGGAGTCACAGTAGCAGCAGAAGAGGGTCTTTCCCTGTGAAACTTATTTCCTTCCAGGCAGTTCAGTGGTATGACTGACAGGAGGAAGCAGCAGCTGGTCTTGAATAAGGTTTGTACCTAAACTGCTTCCTCCTGGGCAGAAAGCTGTAAATACCCAAGATCTGGGCACAGCCTTAAAATCCCTTAGTGAAAGTAGACCATTATCAGTTTGGGTGCTGCAATTTAATTTCCATCAAAGAAGAAAACATCCATTGCATTCTGAACTCTGAGAATCCAAAAGATTGTAGCCAGGGCATACCTCACAGGAATAGCTATTGTCACTGACTTAGCTGCAGTATCTGAAACACTGACTGCTGCTTATAAAGAGGTGCACACAACGAGCTGTCCTTCTGAAGTCAGATATTTTAATCTCTCTCTCTTTTTTGGGGGTGAGGGGGAGTCTTGTGGTGGTACCTTATCAAGGAAGTCAGACTCTTTGTGCCCACTTTCATACCAATTATCAGGCTCTCTTTTCTAAGATGAAGACTAGCACATTAATAACTTTTTCTGCAAAAGAGAGCTATGAGTTTCAGGTCCTTCTCTTTTGGTGTAGATATTGAATGGCGCTGCCTTATCTTTTCCTGAGCTGCAGCAACCTTCTGTGACGCAGGTGGTGGGTGCGTGCATAAATACTAAATGTCTGAAGAATAGACTTTGTATATTGCTTTTTAGAAGATGGTGGAATAGAGTTTGGTGTATGAGGACCTTCATTCACAGGCACAGCAAAGCTTCAGGCAAAGAGGAGTGCAGTATGTCCAAGAATGTTGTGTGCCTTTTCTCGCACAACCTCTGTTGGTATTTCTAGCACCTCTGCCACTCTACGAAGAAGATTTAGAAAAAAATCTTATACACTACAGGGGGAGAATTATAAGCTTCACTTGGTGATGCAGATATGCCTGCAGGTGCAACTTTATGAAGAGAAGCAGCATTATTCTACTAAATGTGAATTCTAAGTTCTATACAGGTGAGCTGGGAGGTGATTGCTATTGTACCTGGATTTCTGTCAAGAGGAATCTGGATTTGCATTGAAAAGAGGAGCAGGGCTTCCTGACATGACACATTCTCAAGGTGCCCATTATGGTCAGGAATGAGAACCATATGGGTAATAAGTGGGCAGCCAGACTGAGGGATACCAAGAAGTGGGTCTCCCCCTACGTTCCATGTGCCTACTATGACTCCTAGCTCTGGAACCCCCATCTGAAAAGTAGGAGTCATAAGACTCTGGCCTAGGTGAGTATGTGCTGACCCCTCACTATGATGTTCTGAGAGAGAAGCGGTACAAGTCCTCCACATGTAGCAGAGAAGCAGAGCTAGTAGAAGTCTGAGGGCCTAAGGAAAGAAGAGTCTTTACTAGCACCAAAGATGGCCCTGGTACCATAGCAATTGGTATCGTGGCAGGTATTTTCACTATGGAAGACAAAGGTGAGACTAGCAGTACTGATACAGTTAAATCCCCCGTTACATAACCCGTGGTACTGACAATAACAAATATAGAAGTAGTCAGCACCAGAGTAGATGGCAGCACTACAGACTCTATACTGAAGGCAGCTAAAGAGGGGACTCTTAAATGGTACCAGAACAGATATTGAGATTTATATGGGTGCACCGTAGGGACCTAGGTCAGGCCTCAAGCAACCCTCATCTGAAAGAAAAGATGAGATTTCCCCCTCTCTTTTGGCAGGTCCTTGGGATCACATCTGTACTCCTTAGGGGAGTGGTGCTGTGTCCTACCCTTTTTAATTCCAGAGGAAGACGTGACAGCTGGAACAACCTAAGAATGCCTCAGTGAAGAAGCAGGAACCTCAAAACTTGACGAGCCGGTGCCTACCGAGGTACTTTCAGAAGAGGACTGCTTGGACCAGAAGATTCTTGTCTGCTCTTATCCAAGGAGGGTCTCATTTATCTATCTAAAAGAAAAATATTCAAGCACTATGTGATGGTCTGTTCTCCTGTATTCACCCCTTCCACACTATTATAATATTTGTACAAAGTGTGTCTTGGGAGGTCTTATCTGAAAACCCTTATGTTGTCCTGGCAAAATGTGTGTTACAACATTAAATTTAAAATTATAAGATTCCATTGTATGGTGTTACTGAAACATATTCAAATTCTGGGAGTGGCCAAATGACTTCCTCAGAGACAAAGGGCAAACTGACATCTCAGTCAGGTGTAAACAAGGTCAAATAGGCCATTCACCTGCTTACATGGCCATTCATTAGCAGGAAAAGGGAAATGGATGAAAGTCTACATTTTAGCAAAGAAACAGCATAGAGTTCCTGACAATGGGGACTGCCTTGAGCCCTGCTCCCTACCGGAGAAGCCTCTCACAGGAGGGAGAGGACTATAAAAGGAAAGAATTCCTCCCTTTTTCTCTGCCCACAGCACTCATGACACTTTAAGAACAAAGAAAACAGCACTGGACTGGAGGAGGTATCTTGACTGAAAGTAGTTCAGCCAGTAGGACTGCTGAAATAGGTGGCAAGAGAGACTTTGCTTTGAATTTACTCTAGTTGGCCACTTTTATTTTTCTTGTAAGCTATTCTGACTTTCACGCCTCACTATGTGTATTCATTTAAAATCTCTCTCTGCAGCAAATAAACTTGTTTAATCGTTTGATCTTAATCAGTATGTTTGAATTGAAGTGTTTGGGAAACTCCATTTGGGATAACAGGATTTGTGCATATCATTTTCTATTAATAAAATAATGGACTTCATATGAGCCTGTATTGTCCAGGACAAAGCTTGGCTGTACAAGATGTAAATTTCAGGGAAAAGTCTGGGATTGGTAGCATGCTGTTTTCACCCTGCAGTGTGGTTCAAGAGTGGCTGGCTGCAGAACTCATATCATGTAGCTGGGAGTGACTTGCATGCTGTAGGGTGTGAGAGAGCAGACCAGGAGTAGCAGCTACAGCACAAAGCAGTGTAAAGGGCACCCCAGGTAAGAGGGCTGAGGTGACAGCTGTTCATCAGCCTAGACTGTATCCTGGGTATGTGTCACATTCATCCCAGGCTATTAGGGTTCATCAGGAGAACAAGTGAAAAACAAAGCATTTCTCAGTGATATGTCCCTCACGAAGAAAAAAATAACAATGTCAATCACTGAGTAGTATAGCTGTGCCACAAACAGCAATATTAAAAACCAGGAGATTTTTGATCAGCTATGAAGTTGACCACCTGGCACTGGTAAACAAATAGCTAGAAATAGTTAACCCAAACTAAAACCTAATAAAAATACTATCCTAACTCCTAAAGTATATTAGGGGCTTGTCTAATATTAGTGGGATAAGACGCACTATGGAGGTGTGATTTCTAAAGTGCATTAATGTGCTGTACATCAGTTGGTCCATGTAGTCCCAGCTGCACTAAAGACACGTGTGCTTTAGGACATGTCTACACTCGAAACACTATCGTATAGACACTACCTATGCCAGTGGCAAGGGTTCTCCCATTGGCACAGATAATTCCCCAGCAGATGGTAACTAGATTGATGAAAGAATTCTTCTGTCAACATAGTGCTGTCTACCCACAGGTTTGGGTCATCTTACCTACGCCGCTCAGAGGTATGGATTTTTCACTTCCCTGAGCCACAGGACCGGGTCAGTACTAACTTTTTAGGCAGACCAGGCCTTTGCAAATTACTGTTTCAAACAGCACTATATTAAGGCATGCCAGCAGGGACTACACAGAACAATTAATGCACAATACATTAGTGCGCTTTAGAAATCACACCCTTGTAGAATTCATTACACCACTGTGTGGACAAGCCCCAAGAATGTAACTATATACAGAAGTTCCAGTTTAGGACCACCAGTGCAAGAGACAGGGAAACTGCTCTCTCAGTCACAGGTGGTAAGAAGGAACTGAGGGATGGCTGGCTTTTTATGCCTTTGGAAGGGGTCAGGACTCTCTCTGGTACAGGCATGGTCTCAACAGGAACTGCTGGCCCACATATTCCACTTGAGTGAACGGGGTGTAGGCACACCACAAGCAGAATACATATAGACAAGCAACTGAAGAAGCTTAGATTCTGTAACAAATATGAAGACACACTTAGAGTCATGGTACAAAAGTTGAGAATCACTTTCAATAAGTTTGGATGGATGCCTCCAAATGTATTAGGAACAGAGAATCTGAGGCTACACAGAACAGAATTCAGTAGCAGAGATATTATGACTGTGAGCATGTGTGTCAATTTTGATAGCACTTATAGTAACAAGATCAGCAAGCCTCCATCTGACTGCTTATGTAATCAGCTAGGAAGGTGTCTACAGCAAGAGAAAAAGAAAAAAAAAAATCACATTGTCAAAAAATACTAGATTCAACTTCACACAGTATCTTCATTACCAATTATTTTTAAACCCATATACACCTATTAACAAGCAACTAAAAAAATATACACAGTGTTTATTAACAGGAAGGCAAAATACAAACTAGTTTACAACCAGCAAAATATCAACATGAAGAATAAACTGTTCATATTATACTAAATTAAACAAGATCTTGCTTTTGTCACCTAAACATTCATGGTAACCTATTTTGTGTTAATACCCTCCACTGAGAATCTTGGGTTTGAGCAGAGAATCTGATTCTTTACTTTGACTTTTATAGATGTATATATGAGAATATTTTCAGTGTAATCATATATAAACAATCAATAGCTATTAAGTATTTTCAATAGACACTTACTTCTAAATAACAAAAAGTTATTGTCTGAGTTATAATCTGTAACCACGTGCACAGAATTCACTCCTCAAAGTAGGAGGGAAATAAGTACTTTCTTTAGTTAATGAAAAAGGAAAGTTGGAAGGTTGGGGGGGAGGTGACAAACTTTGGGAATTTTTTTTTCTGGAAGATTTTAGCAAATTGTATGTTATGATATTTTGGAATTTGTTTGATCAATAACAATCTAACCTGAGCTGCTCAGCACCTCTGAAAATCAGGCCACTTATTCAAGTATTAAATACAGATCTGGGCTATGTCTACATCAGGCCCGCACAACTCGGAAAGCAGCAAGGGCCATATCACTGCAAAAAACACAGCTGCGGGCCAAAAAGCCCTGCCCCATCTACTTCTCCCCACCCCACTGCTTGGCTTGCCTCACCCCTACTTACCCCCCACGGGCCGCACAATGAGCCCATGCGGGCCGCATGTTGTGCAGGCCTGCTCTACATGATGGACACTACAGCAGCATGACGACACCACTGCCACTGTACCACAGTAGCACCGTAGCGTAGACACTTTCTACAGCGATGAAAGGGGTTTTTCCTTAGATGCAGGAAAGGAAGCAGCCGTAGCTAGTTTGATGAAAGAATTCTTCTGTCCACCTACCGCACTTACACTGGGGTTAGAATAGCTTAACTACAAAACTCAGAGGTGTGAAAAATCCACACCCCAGGGAGTGCATTAGCTATGTCACCTAACTTCTAAGTGAGACCAGACCTTAGATCAGCAATACTCAGACTGAGGCTCAGGAGCCACAGGTGGCTTTTTAATGTGTCTCCTACCCCTTTGCAGCACATGATATTAAGACACTGATTTAATTATTAACCTATCTAAGGTATTAATCAACTGGGATTCTTTTACTATGTTTTTACCCAACTGCACCATACCTGGTCAGACTTTGCTGTGAGAATAATTATATATTATACTTTCCTTTCAGTTTCTTCAAATGTAGTGTACCCTAAAGTTAGGCATCTAAAGCAGTGATACGCAGACCTCAGTGGTTCAGGAGCCAAATTTTACTACATATACAAATAGCAAATGAAACAATGAATTCACACTACTGTAGCTCTTTTGGGTAAGCCTGATCACTAATTTGACTCCTAAACCACTGAGATCTGAGTATCACTGCCTTAGATGCCTAACTTTAGGCCCACTACTTTTGAAGAAACAAAGAAACAGAATTATGAGACATTTAAGAAGTTTCATCTCAGAGCCTAACAAGATTTGCAAACCATGAAGATAGTTTTAAGACAAGCTACCCATGCGTAGTATTCTGTGAAAGTGTTATCAGCTTCAGATAAACTTTTCGGTCACATGGCCTTTGAAGAACATTACAGGAGTCTATCCTCAGCTCAGTTAGATGGGAATTTTGCCTGAAGGTAAAGTCACTCAAACAGCTTTGTTGCATTGGGCAAGAAAACGGCAAGTGCTCATATAGAACTCAATTTTGGAAGTACAGTGAAGCAAATTACAAAGTAATAAGAGAGAGATACGTAACTAAAGAGTAGGAACTGTGAATATTATTTACTTTAAAAGAAAGAGTTACTCTTGAAGCCACATGTATAGAGATTAAAGAGCTACAGGATGTCAGCAGGCTGAAGAGAAATCCAACAGAACAATACCTTGCATGAAGTCCTGTAAAGAAGAATTTCTCAAGCAATGTCAAGCGGAAAAAAAAAGAGTAAATTAGTTGTTCTACACATTGTTTATGAAACATCAGACAAAATGGCAAACTAACTAAAATTATCCAAGTAACATATACACAAGACACATGGTAAAAGAAGAAAGAGAATCAGATTTTGAATCGTAGAATCTAGAAAAATTAAAAAGATCTATTAGGTCATCTAGTCCATCTCCCAGCGAGTACTGTTCCTTAATGTCCATTCCTGGTTTCTTCCTGATTAATCTGCATCAGATTCTTTTATGTCAGATTTATTATCTCATTCTATCATTTTAAACTCACATTAATCTCTCTAGGTCACTTTGCATGATGTGTTTGTAACTCCTATCACCACCTACAACTTTTTACAGATTTTTCCATTTACTTCCCCACTACATACAGTGAAAGTATTCTTTACAGAGTACCCGTAAAACAATTCAACAATATATTCATATTATAGCTGTGTAAATATCAAAGGATGTAGATAACTTGATGCTGGCAAAGAGCTCTGTCACAGCTTTAAATGAGGAAGCCCTGACTCAACTCTTATGACTCAGTCATGTTCAAATATATATAAGAAGTGCATAGCACCAATTTGGAATAGCTTTTTTGGACACAAGAATCAACACTTTCCAATTTGGATACTTAAAATGAGCCACCTAAATCATATTTTGACTTCAAATGAGCTATAGGGCTCAGCATCTCAAAGTGCAGTCATTCATTTTGAGATGCCTAGCTTTTGTCATCCAAGTTTTGGAAAACTCCAGATGTTCCTGTTAAGTCTTCATTGGATGAAAGTGCTTCAAATGCAAATTAGACAAACTACATGCAGGAAAAAAACCCATGTGCTTTGATTTGCAGCTGATCAAGTCCTTTACACCACATTTTCATATTGAACCCTGGAGCCATTAGTACTTTCAGACCAAATGCTGAAAACACTGTAATTCTTCATAGTTTTGAGCTGAAATCGTTCTTCAAACAAGAAATACTGGAAAATCTGTTACTCACAGTGATTTCCTTTGATTTTTCAGCCTTCATTTTTGTGTGTAAAAAGTGATCAGCTATCATTTCAATAAGTGAATTTAAGGTTAGTAAGGCTTTATAGATCACTTAAAAACTGGTTTCTTTTTTCCCTATCCAATATCTACATATACCACGTTAATCTTCTCCATCAGCCCCTTTGCACACAATGCTTATTGCTGCCTCACAGCCTGGCAAATCTCTCCTAGGCTTCTCTGAATTTAACAGGAAAGGGATCTCAAATATGCAGCTGGGAGCATGGAGAGATGGCGTGGTGGAAGGAAAAGTGGAAAATAAGATAATACTGTCAATGGAGGTAAAAAAAAAATCAGTACAACTCAGACACTTACGTAATGAGCGTCGCCTTTTGTTCTTTAACTTCCTTCTTTTGTTCATTCCAGCTTTAGAAGGAGATTCCTCTTTGGCCTTTGGCTGGCTGGCAACTTTTGAAGAGTTCTGCTGGCTGAAGTGCGTGGGCACATGACGAGCCAGCCCTCCCTGAGATGCAAAACTGGCATTGCACCCACCAACCACACACTAAAGGGAAACAAAATGACAAGAGAATATTGGGGAAGATCTGTGGCATTCATTTAAGTGCCAGATAGTCCGCACAGCATTTGTTGTATTTAGGTTTCTTTTAGTTCCTTTTTGTACTTGAATTCCAGCAAATCAATTCAAGCTCTCGAAGTGCATGAAATTCTCTGCAAGAACAGAAAAACTGATACAAATTCCAATCCTAACTTCTATCACATTTTTTTCCAGTGAAACAGATTACTGCACAGCACAAAAAAAGTTCTCTCAAAGCTCAGAGAAAAATCTTAGACACTGCATCTACTACTCTTGCTGCAAGGAGCCGATCCATTCACTCTCATCTTCAATGACATTTCCCCTTTCAATTCAAAACGTGCTTTTTCAAAACCCTCTATTCATGAACTAGCTCTACTCTGCAATTACTTTACAACCTTTACCTATCAAATATAATGTTCTCTTACATCTACCTTTTCTGCCCTTTCTTGTGACAATTCATAGTTTCAGATTGTTTTTAAAAAGTACTTTTTGAGCTCAACACTTACTGTGAAATACTATACCAGTGGTTCTCAAACGGGGGTCGTGACCCCCGGGGGGGTCGTGGGGCGATTCCTGGGGGGTCATGAGCTCTCTGCGCCGCTGAAGAGTCGAAGAATAGAACGCTTCCATGTTCAGCAGCATTTTGGTGGACATGCTGTGTGCTTCAGAGAGTCCTCCAAAAAGCTGCCAAAGTGAATGTTTCCAGTTTCGGCAGCTTTTCGGCAGACACTCTGAAGTGCACAGCATGTCCTCCGAAATGCTGCTGAAAGCAGAAGCGTTCTATTCGGCGGCTTTTGGGGGGACACACATGGGTCGCGGCGGCCCGTGGGGAGGAGAAAAAGGGCCGCCAACCCAACAAGTTTGAGAACCGCCGTACTAGAACCGCCATACTACACTATTAATAAAGGATGCTGATTTTGAAAAGATACTGCAATACATCTCACAAATTTTAAGTACCTCAGTTTTTTTGGCCTGGTAAGGTTACTTAATGCGTTTTCTCAAAAAAAAATTGCTAATCAAAAGATAATGACAGAAAACAAAGATGAGACCAAGAAATCTCCTGGTCATAAACAAAAGAATTACGGATATAGTCAGTGTTCTCATTTCTAGTTATATGAAACCATTAGACAAATGGTAACTCATAAAACAATGTTTCAATGCACAAAATTCAATATTTGTCTTAGTTTTAGTTCACTGACAAAATGTTTTCATTTCACTTTGATTAGATGCTGGGGAGGGAAATCTTTCGTCCAGGGCCACACACTTAAAAATGGAAATAAAGGAAAAAAGATTCTGATGCTCATTCTGGGATCAGAATGGATGCATGTGAGAATGAAATATTAACTATCACTGTAATGGGAACTGAAAAAATTAACTGTACTAGTAGCTGAAAGGAACTAAAATATCACCGCCAAAAATATAACAATGTGCTGTCATTTGTCTCTTTCGCTACTATCACTTTGTTGTTTTGAGTTTGGCCTGCATCCTCTTATTTCCCATCTTATTTATGAAACCTCCCTTGATAGTCAGGCACTGCAGTGGCTGGAGTAGTGCGGGGAGCTGCAACTCTGCAGGTAATGACATCCATTTGCAGACCAAAAAATAAAACCACAAACCTCTTTCTCACATACCCTAACCTGGCAAACTGGGCTGAATGAAGGGAGGAGATGGGGCTACCACTTAGCATATTCTGTTCCCTCATTCCTAACTGAGCCATTCTGAGCTACGAAATAGAGAACGTAGGCCATGATTACACAATGGGCAACTCCATCCTGGGAAGCAGTGACACCGAAAAAGATTTGGGTAATCAGCTGAACATGAGCTCCAATGTTATGTTGTGGCCAAAAGAGCTAACGTGATCCTGGGATGGATAAACAAGGGAATTCTGAATAGGAAAGGAAATTTTATTTCTCTATTTGGTAGTGCTATGACTGGTACTGGAATACTGTATCCATCTCTGGTGCTCACAATTGAAGAAGGATGTTGATAATTTGGAGAGGGCTCTCAGAAGAGCCCACGAATGAATAAAGGATAAGAAAACTTGCCTCCCAGTGACAGACTCAAAGAGCTCAATCTATTTATTTTAACAAAGAGAAGGTTGAACGGTGACGATTATAGTTTAAATATCTACATCAGGAACAAATACCTAATACTGGGCCATTCAAACTAGCAGAGATAGCCTAACATGATCCAATGGCTAGAAGTTGAAGGTAGACAAATTCAGACTGGAAATCATGCATAAAATTTCTAATGGTGAATAATCAGCCACTGGAACAATTTACTAAGGATCATGGTGGATTATTCATCACTAACAATTTTTAAATCAAGATTATATATTTTTCTATAAAATATGCTTTAGGAATTTAGTGAAAGTTCTATAGACACTTGTTATATATGGGGGTCAGACTAGAGGAGCACAGTCATCCCTTTGGCTTTGTAACCTATGAATCACATATAACACTAATGAGTGCATCTGTGGACAAACTAAACACAGTGGTTCAGGATCCTAGTATCATTTACACAACTGTAAAGATGGAGTAACACCAGTGTGACTTCAATTACTCTGAATTCATAGTTCTGTGAAATAATCTTTTAGTCATGTTTTTTAAAAAAAACTTTTGTCAGCAGAAGGATGAAAACAACGATCTGAAAGCGTAATTTCTAGCAAAAATTGTTTCTTCTGTAGTTCTGAAGTCATTAGAAGCTGGTGACTTTTTGTGTTCATGTAGATGATTTCACGAAATGAAACAAAGTCACTAAAACTTGAGATTCTCTATTATTTAGCCTTTATTAAAAAAAATTAGTTTTTAGGTGACACTTGAAGCTGTATTACACAGCCTACATAACTTTCACTTAAAAATCTTCCCAGCTCCATTAGCTCTGATAAGATTGGAGCAAATCAGAAAACACGACCCAAAGTAGAACCACACTCCTTGCAAAATTTAAAGCTGCACTCTTCGCAATGTTTGCTAGAGCTCAGAAAATAGCCCCATAAAAAAAGTGGATTATAAGCAAGACAACATTACAAACTCATTAAATGAAATTGAAACAGTAATACATTCTACAAATATGCCAGGAAAATGTGTACCAGACTTGCTTCTGGAAGGCAGGTTCATAAAACACAGTGGTGTTTCTATTTTGTTTGGGTGGATTACCTAGCTGGTCAAAACTTCATTGTTCTTGAATATCTTGTGTGTGGTTGTGGTTGG
This sequence comes from Dermatemys mawii, assembly GCA_007922305.1. NCBI lineage: Eukaryota > Metazoa > Chordata > Testudines > Dermatemydidae > Dermatemys > Dermatemys mawii. The sequence goes on along the minus strand of ML677350.1, from coordinate 22,746,315 downwards.
AGAGTTTCAACACAAAAATCAGCGCTTGTACTATCCCAAACTGAGCTCTTTTCCAGGTCATTCTGACACAGCATATTTACATACTCAAGTAGGTGCAGTTTACATCTAAAAAGCACCCAAAAATGATTGGTTATAAGTTAAGCAATTGAGCCTGTAACCAAGATACAAAAGAATTTATTTATAATGACCATTTGTTTTACTTTGTCTTCATGTGCAACATAGTTTGACAACAGTTGGTTATATTATTACAGCTAATTAAAAGTACAGTATACTACAGATGCTACAGAATACTTTGTAGTCAAGAGGAAATAGAGAAAAAAATCATCTTACCTGTTCTTTTCTTTTTTTCTCTAAAATAATATATCCAGCAATCCGTTACTAATGGGTTATGTCTCTTCCTCTCCAAAGATATAGGAGCAGTTCAGGCTGTCATTTCAGGATCTCTGGACTTTAAATCCCATCCAATCAGCTTCCCACCAAATACTTATTCAGCTTTAGAAGACCTCTGATAAATCAAACTCAACTATTACGCATAACTTTAAACCTCTTTCTTTCAGAAACTCAGATCTAAGGTTCGTTTTTTAGTTTTTGGTTTTGTTTGTGAATACCATAGGGTGGGTCCGGATTGGTGGATATGTTACTTCAAGAGAAAATAAGTTAACATGTAAGAAGTTTAATTTCTCCAGTGTACCCATACCCACCATTACTAATGGACAGTTATTTACAGAAAGGTGGGGAAAAGCAAGAAACAGGAAGTAAAGTAGTAAAACAGAAGATCTGTTGTAATCCCCTTTTAAAAATAAATGCTATTTTGGAATTATAGCTTGTGCTATATAAAAAAGGATGTACCTATACAAACTCTTCGTGCCAACTTGCATTTGAAAAGCTTTAACTAGACACTCTACGATAGATTTCTCTTAAGAAATCTGCACTCTGACTATACAGTTGTTCTCATTAATATGTTAACCAATGGTTTTACCCATAAGTGACACACGTAAATATTCCAGCATCTGATCCTCTACGATAGCTTTAAAAGCTTTAATTATACCATTTGGTTTTGATTAAAATCTGCACTATCCTTTATAATAATGCCAATTTAACAGATAAAGTAACTTCACGTTTGATCTTATCACAAACATTCAGTTCCAGTTTCTTCTTTCAGAACTTCCCAATTTACTGTGGACTAACAAGATGTGTCCCCCTCTAATATCTAGCAGAACGTGGATGGGAGAACAACATTTAGCAGTTAACCATCCCAATTATACTGAAATCTATATAATATTCTTTTTAATATTCTCCTACAGATTTGCAGAATACCCTAAGTTAAGAATAAAAAGTTCTCTCTTTGCAAACTAAAGCTTTTATTTTAGCTAGACCTTACTTTCTATGGTCAGGCATAAAAAACCCCCAAAAACCCCACTTTTTTCCTCTAAAATTTAAAAATCCCAAATTTAACTGTATGTCATCGTATTTATTTTGAGAGAACGTTATTAAATCCTAAAATAATTCTAAGTGCCACAATGCCTATGCTGCTTGGGTGGGATTTTTAGAAGCATTCAGTGCTGGCCTAAATTCTGACTCCAAAGGTCCAGAGTTACTCTAAAGTTGAGGACTTTTGAAAATCCAACCCTTATGTATTGACATATTCAATTCTGGAAGATGAAAACATAGAACACTAACTACCTGCAGGTTTTAGCAAGTACAAGTTGATATATTGTTTCAACATTTAAATTTGATGAGACTCTAGCAAACAAAGAAGAGACTCCTAATGAGCAGGACAGGGTATGAAAAGGAGTTATACCACCTTTTTATTTCTATTAGATTCAAATAAATTTTCATCTCTTTTTGACAGTAACAAATGTGAAATTTTGCAAATAAATCTTGATGTTTCAAACGTCTGTCTTCTGCATAAATTCTATAGATTTGAACCCTTCTTGCCTAAGCAGACTGATAATTGAGCAATCTGCTTTAATATTTTATACATTCTTCATGTGCGGTGCTCCGGAGAGGAAACTTTGCCAGAAATAACTAGCGGAATTCAAAATAAAGACTGGAGTTTCTTGATCCTGTTTACTTGGCTATGCAACTCTCATTCCATTGTCAAGCATATCAAATGTGCTCATCCTTTAATGAGTTCTGGAAATGACTGGTGCTGGTAGGATCACTCAGTTATTTAATGCTCTCTTTTTTACTGTTTACCAAAGTTCCCATACCAGACCCTCTGACAAATGTTATTTGTCAGTTATTACTTTAAATACTAACTACTGTAGAAGCAAACCCTGCAAGAGAGATATAAGAAACTCAGAACACACCCTCTGTAATCATTTTACCTGGGAAGAAACAGTTACAATGTCCTCAACATGGAGTCTTGCATACAGGGATATTTCTATCCAGGGTTATAATTTCCCAAATCAAGGCTCACTGAATTCTTTCTAGGTAAATAATTAATTGTTGCACCTTGCCTTGAACCTATTACTTCTACCAAGCATATGAATCCTTTCAGCAAGTGTCAAATTTCCTGTTGACTTTGTTGAAGAAACTGTTTTTGAAGAGTTTGTTTAGATTAAGCTGTTAGATGTACTAAACAATCAGGTCTGTTTGCTTTATCAGGATATGCCAGGCCTGCACAACATGCGGCCCAGGGGCCACATGCGGCCCTCACGGGCTCACTGTGCGGCCCACGGGAGGTAAGTAGGGGTGGGGCAAGCCAAGTGGTGAGATGGGGGGAAGCAGATCGGGACAAGGCTTTTCGGCCCGCAGCTGTGTTTTTTTTCAGTAATATGGCCCTCACTGCTTTCCGAGTTGTGCAGGCCTGGGATATACCATAAAAAGGGACACTGCAAGTCAGTCTCATAAGCATGACAATCCGCTCTGGGGAACGATCAGGCTGGCTGCGATCATTAAAAGTTCAATATTAATTGTGTCTATGATAAGCAAAAACAGGACAGTCTAAGTAAGTATAAGAGAGGCATTCTCTCTTCTGGAAGAGGTAATCAGTTATATGCAATTATGTTCTCTGAAGAGAAGTACTGCAACAAATTACCACCCTTGGCTCTGTGTGTGTGGACTACCACAGCCCAAAAGATCTAAGTCACTTGACTCAAGGAAGCATCTCATGCTACAGCTACGTTGGCCATAGTCTTCCATCAGTTCCTTCCTAAGAGGGGCAAACACACTTTCATAACCATAATCAATTAAAAGACAAATATCCATAATTTGCATCAGATGTGGGCAAACTTTTTGGCTTGAGGGCCACATCAAGGTTAAAAACTGCATGGAGGGCTGGGTAGGGAAGCTTGGCCCCACCCCCATCCGACTCCCTCCCACTTCCAACCCCCGTCAGAACCCTCAACCAACCCAACCTCCCCTGCTCCATGTCCCATGTCTGCCCCCTTCCAAGACCCCCCCACTCCAACCACCCCCCGGGACCACACACCCCATTAAGCTCCCCTGCTCCTTGTCCCCTGACCACCCACTCCTGAGACCCTCCCACCCTAACTGCCCCCCCAAGCCCTTCCCTCTAACCACAGCCCCCCTGCTCCCCGTCCCCTGACTTTCTCAACCCCATCTACCCCAAAACCCTCCCCGACAGACCTCTGGGACTCCCTGCCCATTATCCAGGGCTCTGGCCTGGCCCCATCCCCCTTACCATGGCATTCAGGTCTGCTGGAGCGAGACAAGCTGCCCTGCCGGAGCTCACAGCCCTGTCCTCTTACCACACCGCTCAGAGCAGCAGGAGCTCAGGACCCTGCTGGAGCCAGCCCTGCTGCTACAGCGCCGCCCTGGAACAGCGGGCCAGAGCGCTGGTGGCGTGGCATGCTGAGGCTCCGGGAGAGGGGGAAAGGCAGGGGAGGAGCCGGAGCAGCCTCCCCGGCGGGAAGCTCTGGGGCCAGTCAGGAAGGGCCTGCGGGCTGTAGTTTGCCCACCCCAGATTTACGTAATACTCAACTCTGTGGGGAAAGTGGTATACTAGCAAGAATTATTTCAAACATACAGTAACAACATCATGTAAGCTAAACACCCAACTAGCTATCCATGGTCCTGAGCACTGTATTCAGGTGACTATCCTAACCCTACATGGCTATTGTTAATAACTAGCTCCATCAAAGCTGGCTTGAGTATGCCTATAGGCGCTGCAGTCATGCCACCCTACTGCAGTGCAGACAAACCTTCAGTGGTTGACATGAGGGTTTACATCGAACTAAAATATCTATTTTTAGCAAGCATTTAATGTAATGGTGCATGTTTTCATTAACCATATAAATGCTGAAGCCTTTTCTAATCCAACACATCTGAATGCCTCAGTGATCTCTATTGTAATAAATTCCAGACTAGTTTTTTTAAGAATTTGATTCATTCACACACCACACACACAGATTCCCCCACTTTTAAGCTTATCTTTCCATTTAATGAACATATCTTTTTCTTGTACTAGAAGAAAGGGTGCACAGGGAGTACCCATTTTACCTTCTTTACACTTTACTAGTCTCCTCTCTACAGTTAGTCTTTTCATCCTCTCCACATAAGAATCTTTCTAATCAATAGTAGCTCTTCTCCCATCTTTTTACTCTACCCTTTCTGAAACAGACTGACCACAAATGAACAGTTTTCCAGGTAAATCTGTACCTTTTTTTTATTTATATATATATATATACATACATACATATATATACACATACACATATACACATACACATATACACATACACACACACACACATACACACACACACACATACACACACACACACACACATACACACACACTCTGTTATAGTTTCATTACTATTTTGTTTCCCATTCTTTATAAATCTACCACTATTTGCCTTTTTTTTCCTGAGCACTGCTTCACGAGAAGTAGAGATTTTCACTGAGCTGTCCACAATGGATGTTTACACTACACTGTAAACATAGGTTTGTGGGACCTAGAATTATGGACACTGTTTCCAAGCCTGCACACTTGAGTGCGTGCACTGCATTGTAAACCCAGGTTTACATTGCTGGATCCAAGTCTCGGTTGTGCTAATGCAGTGGTCCTCAACTGTGGTCCACTGCTTGTTCAGGGAAACCCACTGGCCGTGGTTTGCCGCTCCAGGCCAATGGGGGTGAACCGCAGCCGGTGGGATCCGTGATCGGCCGAACGTGCGGAGGGAGCAGGTAAACAAACCGGCCCGGCGCACCAGCGGCTTTCCCTGAACAAGCAGTGGACCACAGTTGAGAACCAATGTGCTAATAAATCTTTACTGCACTACACAGACCTTCTGACTTGACTCAGTTCCTACTGCAGATCCCACACTGAAAAATGACATGGGACATGAACTCAAGACACACCAGGACTTGACTCTGACCTACCAAAAGCACTTAGAAGGATTCTAAGTGCTTTCTTACCCAGACTCATACCTATGTGTGGACAGATGAGGGTGGCGAGTGGGCTCAAACCTCAGTCAGAGCCCAAGCTTAGCATGCAGTATATACATACCCAATACATCCATTTCTTTTTTCTGAGAAGTCTATAGCTAATTTAGAATCCGATAATGTGTATGATCAGTTCAAACTATTCCTTCCAGTATGCATTACCTTACATTTGTCATCAATACATTTGGCTTAACTCTGAAGTTCCTTAATCTTCCATTTAATCCTTTGCCAAGTTGAGAACTGACCATTTTTTCCAGTTCCTTGTATTCTCCTAGCCGGTTTCTAATTCAAGATAAAACTTTGCCTCTTACTCCGTATTAGTTTACAAAGCAACTAAGTTTAATGGTTTTTGAAAATCCAAACAATTTATATCTACCAGTTCTTTTTTAATCGCTGTTTTATAGACACATTCAATTACTTTTAGTAGACTACAGGCACAATTTTCTTTTATAAAAGCCCTGGTAGGTGGCTTGATGTGCCTATCACACATTCAGCTAGATGTTTTATAATTCTGATTCTTTTCAATCAGTTTTCCTGGACTCGAAGAAAAGCTCCAAGGCCTAATTCCTAGGATCAACCCTAATGCCTCTTATAAAGACAGGCACAACACTGACTACCCTTCCAGTCCTGTTAGACGATCCCATGTTATTTTAATTAGACTACATTTTTGTTTGCAGCTTGGCCACTACATTCTTGCATGTGTAGCATTAGATCTTTTTAAACTAGAGTATTTGTTCCAGCAAGTCATCTTGCCTTCTCAGTCTGACAGTGCCTTCTGTAGTGAAGTCTGATACAAAAATCAGTTAGCATCTCCACAACGCTCTTATCATTCATCCTTATGAGAGATGCCTTCAGAAAGCTATTTGAATCAAGTCTCTGAGACACTTCATACTTTCCATCACAATAGTACTTAGCTTTTGAACTGTAAGACCCATGCCAAGAAGAGAGACTTTGGGATGTACAGAGGTGTCCAAGCTCTATATGCTAAAATATGGCCAAATTCTTATGCTGATGGGATTAGCCACTACTATCATTAACAAGATTGAGTCCCACATGAAACCAAAGCATTGGGGAGAAGGGTATCATGGAATTACTCAATCTCTTGAGTTTGATTAGAACTTTTGCTATGACAAAAGTCTGTGGAAATGCATTTCTTCCCAGTGCCCTATACAGAACATTAGGAGTTCTCCAGAAGAATGAGCTACCAACAGATCTCTCTGATGTTCCCCACCCAAAAAAGCTCTTATCCACTAGCTATCCTATCCCTTAATTTTGGTAGGGCAATTATCCATTTACTAAGCACGTCTGCAATCTTGTTTTCCTTTTGTGCTAGGTAAATGGCAACTAGGAACGTCCTGTGGGGGTGTAGGGAGGCTGGGTGGCCTCCCTCTGAGCCAGAGGGAACAGAACCCCTCTTGCAGCCGGAGTGGGTGGGCCTTGACCAAGATGGCCCTGCCCCCAGGAAGCGGAAGGGTGGGACAGGAAGTACAAAGGGCAGGGCCCGCAGCTCAGTCAGGGCTGCACCGGGGAAAGAGGCAGATGCAGGCCGCGGGCTGCTCCCTCCCTACCCTGCCGCCAAGCCAGGGAGCCCTGATCTAGGGTACAGCCTGCGGTTTCCAGACCTGCCGGCTGCCGAGTACCCTGAGGAGCTCCCGGACGCCTGCAGGGACCCGTGGCCTACGGAGGAGGACGCTGCAGGAGAACCCCAGAGGCTAGCAGCTGAAGACCCCGAGGTACTGCCGGAGCTCGACAGTGACCTGTGGGCAGCCGAGGTGGCCGCTGACGGGGATCTGGAACCCCCTGCTACCGAGGATCCTGACTCCTGCTGGTGCCCGCTCGACTGAGTTACACCCCAAACTCTAGCGGGCGCTCCCCTGCCCGAGGGGCGCGCGCCTAACTCTA